>VZTD01005546.1:125152-142060 GCA_013397725.1 Rhagologus leucostigma | reverse complement strand
ATCAGCGCCCGCCGCGCGGGGGCTGCCGGGAAGCACCGGGGAGACGCGGCAACCGCGGCGGGACGCGCTGAGGGGACTACAGCACCCGGCATGCTCCGCGAGAGAGCGGCCGTAGAAACTACAGCTCCCAGCATGCTCAGCGCAGGGGCCGCCCTAGGAACTACAGCTCCCGGCCTGCTCTGTAGGCCTGCAAGGAGAAGAGGTAGAGGAGGAAGGAAAGGAAACTGTGGCCTAGAATCCCGTCCTGCCTCGGGGAAGGGGGAGGAATAAGAGGAGGAGGAAGGGGAGGAAAAAGAAGAGAAACTAGTGCCTACAACTCCCAGCATGCCAGGCAAATGGCCGACCCGGGACCTACAACTCCCACCCTGCCCCTTGAGGCAGCGGAGGGGGAAACGTGTGGAGAAGCAGAGGAGGAGAAACATGAGGAGGAGAAAGGGAAGGAGGTGAAGAAGGAAAGGACAACTGTGGCCTACATCTCCCAGCATGCCCCGCGCATGGCCGCTCTGGGGTACTACACCTCCCAGCATGCCCCGCGCGCGCCTCCGCCGTTACCGGGCACCGGGGGCCCCTCCCGCCCTGCCCGAGGTCACAGAGCCCCCTCAGAGCCAGCCCCGAGCTCCCCCCCGGACACCCCCATCACACCACAGCCGCTCACCTGCACAGCTGGAGTTTATTCTTTCCACAACAAGGACTCAGCTCCCCCCTCCCTCCCCCGCACCCCAGAACTCGGTGTTCGCTCCTCCGTTTTTAATGAAATCGTGGCAAAGTCACTCCAAAGGCGCCGAGGGAGCTCGGGCAGCTCCGTGCTCACGCACAGAGGACGTGAGGGAACGGGAGAAGCAGCAGGACACCCCTGAGCCCGGGGGGTTTCCAGGTGTGCCTGCCTCACAGTGCTTATTTACAGGAATTACAGAAATTTCATATATAGTTTTCTCTGTGGCCCAATTAGACAAATATCTAGCTATCTATAATATAAAAAATACAGAGATTTGCCATTTTTGGAAGTAAAATGTGCATTATCCGACTGTGAGCAGGAGGTAAACCTGAAAACCTGGTGCTGCTGGAGCTCCTACCACCACTATTCAGGTGGAGCCAAATCTTCCTCCACCCCAAACCACCCCAAGGCAGGAAAAACCCAGAATTCAGAGACGACGTTTCTCATGGAAAATAAAGTATTTCAAGTAAAGATGAAGGTGGGTTTCAGCATTTCAGAGCTCTGGTATCAGTCAGTACAATGCAAACCAAACCTGTGCAACAGCAGCTGTGCTTCCTGCTCCAAAAAAATCCACCCCAGTTCCCATCTTTGGGCTCTTGTTGCTTTTTTGTTTTGAATCCTTGGAAATACCACTAGCAGTTCTTCAAAAAACAACCAGAAAAAAAAAATCTAGACGAAGGGAAGCAGCAGGAAAAAAAAAAAACAAAACAACAAACTTCCCAGCAGTGAGAGAACTTCTCATTTTTCTGTCCATTTTCAGTATTTTTCAGGGAACTGGCCCTGGGTTCACCAGGACTGTCCACTGAAGGAGGAAGGCCAGGGCTAAACTTTGCTCTTGGCATAGTAAGAGTCTTTAATAAAGAGTAACATGTGCAAAAACAAAAACAAAAAAAGAGAAGAAAAAAAAAATTAAATAGATCAACCCACGTTTTGCAGAATTACTGTGGCCAGAACAGCTCCCTCCTCTCCGTGTCCTCACCCAAACCCAAGGCCGGAGTACCCGAGGTAAGAACTGCACTGAGGAGACACCACCACAAAAAGAAGAAGCCACCAAGAGGTGCCACCTGTCACCTCCGTGTCCTTCCTGCCTCCAAAGACACGTGAGCAGCAGCCCAAAGGAACAAGGAGCAGAAATTCCCCTTCTTTTCCGGGAGGACCGAGCGCTGTTTGTATTCGCAGAGTTTTCCTAAACAGGTGGAGTGAGTGTCCAGCCTTCCCAGCCACGACCAGCAGCTGCTCTCCCAAACTTTCCAGAAAGTTTGTGGTGGTTTTTTTGGGGGTTTTGGTTTGGTTTTTGTTTTTTTTTTTTTTAAGGATTCTCCCCAGGGCACATTATAGCTGGAATCCTTCCATGGGAGCCTCGGATTGCTGGAAGATGTATTGCTGCTGGTTCTCGTCCACCTGGGGAGCCACGGCAGCGTCGTCCTCCACCCCAAAGTAGTGCTCGATCAAATCAAAGGCTTTCTGGTAGATCTCCTGGTTCTCATGGCTCTGGAGGAATTCAATTTTATCCAAACCTTTCGGGGGAGAAAAAAAAACGGAACGGGATGAAACAAATCTGCTCTGCATCCTTGTCCCTCTCCACTGAAAGAATTCTGGGGAGCAGAACTGACACCTCAATCCAACTGTTGCAAAGCTGCCCGTGGATCTCATCCCTGCCAGGCAGGTTTAGCTCACGCAGATGTGCTCCCAGCTGGAGGCTAATCCCAGATTCCAGTGGAATTAAAACAGCTGGCTGGGAGGAATTTGGTAGCTGCAGGGGGCAGGGAGGAGCAGGGCCTGTCCCAGTAGCCTCCAGCTTTGGCTGCCCTAATTAAATCCACTGCTGCACAGAAAGCATCCGTGCACAATATACCCTCAAGAATTCCAGGAATTATTCTTCCAGGGAGAATCAGGACACTCAGAGTAACGAGAGGGCAAAGCAGACACTGGCAGCACACAGGGAGTTTCAGACCAAAATAGGAACTTGCTCCTCTCCTCAAAGCATTGAGAGCAGGACAAAAAAAAAAATCCATCACCACCAAATTAAGTCACTCCACGGAAAAGCAAAGTCTCCCTGGATTTCCAGTGTTCAGCTGTGAACAGTCAGAGCAATTCTAGACCCAGAACTGTCACTTTTCACTTAGCTCAGCTCATTTCTGGTTAATATCCCCTCCTGGTGCAAGCCACGATTTTCAGCTCGGACTCCAGAGCTGAGTTTTCACTTCCAAGTATTTTCTCCTTGCCCAATAAATGAGTTTGAAAATACTTTGGAACAAATATTGGCTATTTTGGAATAGAATAAACCCCTCAAGAGAGCAGAAAAGCAGCCAAGAGACCCCTGCAGTGCCCAAAGCCCCACCTACCATAGGCCTCCTCGATCAGGCTGCAGTAGGGGTTGATCCCAGTCCCACTCTGGTTGGCTTCCTGCTCTCCCAGCCTCAGGATGTTCTCCAGCCCATTCAAGGCCACCAGAACAATCTTGGAGTCCATGACAGTCAGCAGGTCACACAGAGGCTTGATACAACCCAAATTCACCAGGTACCTGGAGAGAGAGAGAGAGCAGCACCAACATCCACGGGGTGTTCGGGAGCTGGGAAGCATCACCTCTGCTCCCTTGGGAAGGGAAATCCATAAAATCCATAAAAATTTTTCATAAAAGTACGAAATCCATAAATTGATCTTAAAATATATATTTACTGCTCTGCAAGGTTACTTTTGGTCCATTTATCTGCATTTGTACACACTCCTATTTTCAGAAATCTCTTTTTTTTTTTTTTTGAGGAAAAGGAGCCACTTTTGAAATCCAGGTGCTGCTCAAATTAAGTCCACGCTGGAATTTAATCTGTCATTAAGCCTGGACATTTAGCCTAAGCTATCCAAAGGGGGATGGAGAAAGTTTGGGACTAGATTATCCTCATCCAGAAGGAAATCACAAGTTACAATCCAGCTCCGCCTGTCTCGGGTACTCTCCGGAATTCCTCCAAATTCCTCCTTTGTCTGGAAATTCCCATCAAGGCAAAGCTCCCAGGAATCTAGCCAGATTTGCCCCAGGAGGAGGCCCCCCTCAGGGAATACCTGATCTGCTCAGGAGTCCCTCCTGACGTGGCGTTGGTGATGGCCCAGGCTGCCTCTTTCCTCGTGCGGAATTCCGCTTTCTGCAGGATTTCTATCAGCACCGGGAAAATGTTGGCATCTATGACTGCCTGGGAAGAGAGGGCAGGGAGAAGGGTTGGGATTGGCAGCATTTTTCCTAAAAGGCTTCTCAGCACCTGAAAGAAACCTCTGCCTCAGTATCCCAAAGCAAAGAACTTCCCAAGCTGTACCCTTCAGTGATTCCTGTGTTTTATTCCTCGGCCAAATCCTCTGAAACAGGAGATATTCCATAACCAGTACAGCAGACAGTCCCTGGTATTGCATCAATACTGTGGGAATGCTGAAAAGCACTGCTCTGCCTCTCTATGTAGGTCAGGAAAAGGATAATTACACCTCAACGAGTTCCCAGCTCTTCAGAGGGATTGAGGATGGAGAAATAGGGGTTGTCTCTCCTCTTATTCCAATGATCCGACCTGTGGGATTCAGTCCGTGTGCTGGTGCCATTCCCAAGCTCTTTTTCA
The DNA here is from genome assembly GCA_013397725.1 of Rhagologus leucostigma. NCBI lineage: Eukaryota > Metazoa > Chordata > Aves > Passeriformes > Rhagologus > Rhagologus leucostigma. The sequence continues at coordinate 137,749 of VZTD01005546.1, read as the reverse complement.
GTTTGGCAGCAGCCAATTTGCAAATTGCTGCAGAATAAGAGATGTGACCAAATCCAGCCTCTAAGGCTCAGGGTAAGGAAAAAACTGCAAATCCTCAATGCTGAGCTTGGAATTTGGGATCACTGCAGGCAGGCTGGAGAAGACTGTACCTGGATTTGTGCTCTGTTCCCCGCTGTGATGTTGGATATGGTCCAGCACGCCTCTTTCCTGATGGATTCCTTGGGACTGCTTAATAAATGTAGGAGGCAAGGCAGGGCTGAGCAGTTTAGGATCACCTTTGGGAGAAAGGAAGCAGGAGTGAGATCACCAGTGCCAGGCACAGCCACCGCATTCCCTGCAGGAAATTCCTCTCCCCTCACCTGGGTCTGGATGTCGTCCCCTGTTACGATGTTGCCAACTGCTCGAAGAGCTGGAGAGGCCACTTTGTAATCGTTGTGCCTGCAGGAAAATCGTGCAAGGACAAACCCAAATCCATCAGATCCCTGGGATATTCACAATATTCCCTCCCCATTACCTCAATCTGCATTATTTCCTTAGGATTCCATCCCCTGCCATACAGAACACATGGTAAGCTGAGCATACTGCCACTGAAAACAAAGCCGCAACACAGTTTGATGCTTTGCATCCCGACTCCAGCCCCTTTTCCATACAGATTTTGGAGAAATGAAGTCAAACTGACTTTTCCTAGGCACTGTTCTTTGATTTGCCTCATAACCAGGCTTCCGTTTGAAGTTTGAGAGCACACAACACCCTGCAATCATTCAGGAAATCTGGGAAGGGGGAGAGAAGTTCTTCCCAGTTGTCTGTGTAGTTGGCCCACACTCCTGTGATCCAATTTAATAAATTTATAGGGATAAGGTTTCTTTTACCAGCGAAATTTGTAATTTTTGGGGCAGATATTGAGACCAACACAGGTGTCTTTTCACAGTGTAGAGTAGAACTGGAAAATCTTCAGCTCAGGAAGAAAAGCCAGCAAATTACAGCTGTGAACCTGCTCCAGATCCTCCTGCATCATCCCATAGGTCAGCTCAGGCACCTGGATGCCGTGTGCACAGGAGATTTGGGGTGCTCTGATGGGATTTATATGGATTCTCACTCAGTGTCCTGCTCCCAGCCTGACAGATACTCACATTAAGAGCTCCACCAGCCTCCTGCACACCCCTGAGTCCACCACAGCCTGGATCTTCTCGTTGGGACCATCGGACAGGTAGGACAGAGCCCAGCACGCGTCTGCCAGCAGGTCAGAGTCACTGTTGAACAACAATCGGGACAACACTGGCAGGCAGGGAGACACCTGCAACAACAGTCACCACCCAGGGTTAGTCACCAGGCCAGGACCACCACACCTGCAGGCAAACACCTCCTGCTTCTGCTGACTGCTCTGGATGGCCACAGATCCCTTCTCCCAGTCAGCAGCTTCCCACAGCTCCTAATCGGCGTCCACAGCCACCTCAACAGCTTTGTTGCTACACTCAAATTACACTGAGGAATCACGCCGAGCTTTGGAAGCTCCTCACGTTCCTGTAAAAGAGCTCTGCTCCATTTCTGACTCTTAAGAACCCTAAACAGCTCAGTATTCAGACCATCAAGTCACACCTCAATCATTTATAAGTGGGTTTATATTTACACTCAATTCAGGTTTCACCCCTCACCGCAGCCTTCCCAGCTGTGATAGGTGAGTTTTCACTTTAAAAAGGTGAAAATACATTGATTTAAAACATTTTTGTGCTACCGAAGGAGGATGAGACACCTGAAAAGCCAGCAGGACCTCTAGTTAGGTTCCCTGGAAAGGGAAACTACCACAGGTCCCAGGAGTCATGGTTTGTAGCATTTGGAAGTCTCAGAATAGTTGTTGGTCATAATTGAAGTCTCAAAATTCCAGAGTTCATAAGAAAATGGTTTAGAGAAACTTTCTAGGGAAGCCTGAGCCTGTCTCTTATTTGAGGGGTCCAGCAGAAAGGTTGGGAAAAACTGAACAGGTCCTCAAACACTGCTGAACATCCAGATCAACCTGAGCAGGAAAAACCTCACCCTGTGCCCTCCTCGAGTTCAAGAGCCCAAAATAACCCAGACAAACATCTTAACTGGGTGTCTCCCCATCACCCGGCTGCCAACGAGGCATTTCTCCTCACCTTCTCAAATTCAGGAGGTGGACTCTTCCCTCTGCACAGGTTTGACAAGGCCCAGACAGCGTTTCGTGTCATTGTCAGCCTGGTGGACGTGGTCAGGAGCCTGAACAGAGAATTACCAGGGATTATTGTCCTCGATGTGGAAGCAGAGGGAATCAAAGGAATTAAAACCAAACCATTAAGTTCCAGTTCAGCCCAGGAAGACACTCCCAGTCCTCACCAGAGACCAAGTGACACAAACTGCTCAGAGTCTGAGCTCTGAGGAGGACGTGAGTCCTGTGGGATGAGGAGTGAGGCAGCCACCCCCAACTGACACCAGGAGCAACAAAATCAGCCATTTGTGACAAAGCCTCGCTTTTCCAGGGGTGGGATGAAGATTAATTCCTGCCAGAGCAAAAGGAGCCCAGGCCTGACAGATCTACGTTATCACCACGCTGAGGGAGGCGGTGGGAGAGAGCTGCTCCCATTCCAAGACCCCAAAAAAAAATCCACATCCCAAGCAGAGAGCAGGAGCTGAGGGACACCCTGTGACTCCAGAAGGAGCAGCCCAGCGTGGCGTGAAGGAATGTCATCCACAGAGCCCCACTCGTCTGAACCAGAGGTTTGATTCCCAGGGATCACACACTGCCAGGGAATCTGCGGGCCCAGCTCCAGCACTGCTGCTGTGGCACAATGGGACTCCGAGAACTGCTCTGGCAAGTGTTCACGGCTACTCACATTAATAAGGGAGGAAGAATAGCGCAGTTAAGGACATAATCTCTACACACAGAGCTGTCTCCAGCAATGTTCCCCAATGCCCAGACAGCCTGAAAGGAGACAGAGACAGTTTTAGCATTCACAGTTGCTAAGAGGGAGAAACAGGCAGTGCTAAGAAAGCAATTTCCCTGTAATTCCAGGCCTACAACGCTTCCATGTGCGCTCTGGAGCCAGCTGTGATCACTCAGTTTAAGCACTGCATTTTTAACACGTGGTTCTCCCCAGAATCCCAAAGTAAGGAGTGATCCTTACCTGTTCCTGAACGTCCTCAAAGTCAGAGTTTAAGAGCTCTATAAATATGGGAACTGCCCCAGCCTCAATGACTATTTTGGTTTGTTGGGAAGTCCCCGAGGCGATGTTCGTCAGGGCCCACGCAGCCTCAAACTGAAACAAGGGACAAACAGGAATAAAACCAGCCTGGTTTAGCCAAATATCTGTCGTTACTGGCTACAATTCCTGCAATTCTGCTACAGAGGTTGTGTGAGAGAAAGGAAGAGAACACCTCAGTACTCAAAAGGATTTTATTTTCTTGAGCAATAAAAGAGCCACAACTGCTAAAAGCCTTCTCAGAGGCCATAGCTGCTCAAAGGATGAGCAAGAGAAGATGTCACCACCACGTCATTTCATCTCCACAACCATTTCCCAGTAAGAAAAGTGAAGGCACACAGCGCAGAAACACACAAAAGAGAAATGTTTCTACATTTCACCCGACATCCCAAAGATGCTGCGAGTTCAAGGGAAGCTGAGCAGCGATTCCCCGCTTTTGCCTCTCTTTTTTTGGTTTAAAACCAGATTTCCATCCAGTTCTCCTGGAAATTAAGCCCCTCTGGTCCATGGCCCGGGGCCAGAGGCAGGGAGAAAGATGAAAGCAGTCATCAACTTGGATCAAATTCCATGTATGGAACTCTCTTTAACCCCTCCGAAGTAACCAGGACTTATTACCAAGCTGGAAGGAATCTCAGGAAGCCACCCAGGCCTTCCCTCTGCCCCGGGCAGGATCAGCACTGTCCAACCCATTTCTAACATTTCTCGGCCTCTACTTAAAAGCCTCCAGCAATGGAGGTTTTTCCTCACACAGTTTCTTCCCAGGTGTTTATCCCATGGCTCCAGCAGCTCCCAGCAGAAATATCAGCTACAGGAAGGCCAAACTCTCTTCTGCTGCAGCTGAGTTAGGTTATTTTTGCCAGTATTCTTCCAAGAATTTAATTCAGAGCGATTTACAATTTATTTTTTTTGGCCTGAGCATTACAGGCTACTTTTGTCTTCTCCTACAGATCACATAAGCTGCATTTTTGGGGTTCAAAACATCATTTTTCCCTGACAGCACCTGGGGATTCTCATTGCTAAGCAAAGGTTAAACAGCTCCACACCCTGAAGAATTGATAACAGAACCTCCTTTACCTGTAACGTGCAATTTTCACTTCTTTTCAGGAATTCCACGAATCTCTCCACCACTCCCTGAGTGTTTATCACCTCATCTATTGGAGGATTTGGCTCTGAAACAGCAAGGCAGCGTCAGAGAGTGAACAGGCCTCACGCAGGGGAGTAGCAAGCCTGAAGTGTTAATTTAATTAGCTCAAACTGGACTGAACTCATCAGGGCAGCTTGGCAGAATCATTTTCTGCACAATTCACACAACTGGCAATCATCAGCAATACAAGAGATTACCACATTTCCAGATTATGGATATTTATTTTCCCCAACCTGCAAAGCTTTTGTGCACAAACCTTTGCAAAAGGCAGGCTCTGTTAGATCCTGGGGCAGGGATGAGTTATTTTTACCTTTGGAGAGTAATTTCCTGAATTTCTGAGTGGTTGCTAGCTGTAGGTCAGGGTCATCTGAGAACAGCATCTCTACCATCTCTCCTGTGATCAATCCCTCCTGAAAAGATGCAGAGGAGACAGAGAAATGGTTCCATTTCAGCCTGAGATTATTTCAGGCATCACAGACGTATCCTACCACGATTTGGGCTTAGCCAGAAACCCAAAGATTCAAAACTGGGGATCCCAGCACAGTGTTTACTTCCTGGCAGACTCTTCCAGTTCACATTTGCAACGGGATACAGGGGGAAGACACCGGAGGAGGATTTTGAAGATGCAGCTGGAAATAACCCTTGATAAACCAGAGTGAGCAGCAGGATGGGGATTCCCTGGCATGGGCTGAGCTTTGCAGGGCTCATGGCTCCACTGGTGTCCCTCTGGATCCCCCCCAGAGGAATAAATTTTCCCCTCAGGAATAAATTTCCTCTTTGCATTTTAGCCAAGGGTTTGTGGCTGTTCCAGCTGCCCGCGCCAGCTTACACAAACATTCTCAAAAGTGAGGGAACAAAACTATTGGGGTTTGGCAGTTCCATGCAATCAGGGAATCCCAGAATGGTCTGGGTTAGAAGGAGCTTTAAGATCATCCAGTTCCACTCCCTGCCATGGGCAGGGACACATTCTACTACCCCAGCTTGCTCCAAGCCCTGTCCAGTCTGGGATAATTCCAGGGATGGGGCAGCCACAGCTTCTCTGGGAAGCTCTGCAGGGCCTCCCCACCCCCAAAAGTATTAAATCTGTCTGAAGGCAACAAGGAAAGGCACCTTACCCCACAGGTTGTGGAAGTCACGTAGGAATCCACCAGGAGACTATCAAACATGGAGTCATCTTCATTGATCAGCTCCACATTCCTTCTTTTAAACAGCTGGTGGGGAATAAAACACAGGGATTGTTATTAGAAAGCAATGATGAACAGGCTCCACAACTTGACATTCTTGTTCCTCAAGCAGGATCCCTCCCAGACTGAACGTAACCTGAGTAAAAAGTGGTCATTAATAACAGCTCTGCACTCTCAGGACCAGTCTGGCACACAAACATGCTAAGTCTTGCCCTCAGATACGCAAATGCCTCAGTCACTGAGACACCCGGGCAGGCAAGTGCAGAATTTGACCAAAAGTCAGGGAAACTGGGCCAAAAGCAGCTCGGGGGAGGCACTAATAAAGCAAATATTTAGTCCCACACACATCACCTGGGAATCACCTCGTGCTTCCAGAGACCTCCAAGCCAAAAAGGAAATACATTCAGGGTTAAGAAATACATGCAGCCCATACTTTCACTTGCTCTTCCTGTTTCTCCAGGAAATAATCCCATTCACTAATTATATCTAAAAAACCACCACCACCTTTAAAACCAAGGATCTGTGGGGAAAAAAAAAAAAACCTCGAGTAGCCCAAAAACAAAGTGCTTGGAAAACTCTCCACAGGAGCTGGGTCCAGAAAAAAAGAGAAAAGCAAGATCTCCGTTAGAACAGAAAAAATAAGGACTGCCAACAAACCTTAATGCACAGATCCTTGAAGATTCCAGTTAGGCAGCAGCACAATCTGGGCTGTGTTAAGGCTGAACACAACCTACTCAAGGTGACAGTTACCTGTTGCTCTCGTTTCTGTTTGCGCAGCTGAATCCCTTCCTCTTCTCTTCTCCGGCGCATTTCCTCGGGATTTAGGGCTTTGTTCTTGTAGCTCTTCATTCGATAGTTTTCTGTGAAAACAGGAGGAATTCTGCCTCAGGGTTCCTCTCACTGCTCCTGGGTGTCCTTCCCAAGGAGCTCCACATGCACAAGGCACAGAATAACCAGATCAAACACATTTATTCACTCCAAGTGCCTTTGGTTTTGGGCAGGAATTCTCATTTCCCTGCTACCATCATGGACATTTTTTTTCCCAGAGGTTCACAAGGTAAAAACCCAAGAGAACGAAGGCACGGAGTTTATAACAACAACAGAACGGAGCTGTACGTGAGGGACAGACCCCGTGTGTCCCACCAGGTGTTCAGGACCTGACCTACTTCTGCTGCTGCTTCAGAGCTGAGTAACGCAGCAATTCCAACCTGATTCCTCCAGAGTTTGCCTCCCAGTCAGGGAAGGGACACTCCACGAGCTGGCACAGCTGCAGGCAGCCAGGGCCAAGCTGTAACTGAAGTAGGGAAGGGTGGCAATCCCTCACTGCTCCAGCTGGAACCCCCGGCTTTGACCACGGAAAAACTCTCCCATTTCTCACATTATTTGCACATCTGTGCCTTTCTCAGGACAGGAAACAATTGGGATAAACATGGGAGGCCCAACTAGCCCTGAACCAAGTTACTCCTTCAGAACTCGCTTGAAAACCCAACTAACCCTGAACCAAGTTACTCCTTCAGAACTCGCTTGAAAACCCAACTAGCCCTGAACCAACTCACTCCTTCAGAACTCATTCAAAAACCCAACTAGCCCTGAGCCAACTCACTCCTTCAGAACTCACTTGAAAACCCGTATTTTTGGTTTTTTTTCCCAGTTGCTAAGAGCAGGTGGAAGGGTTCTGTGACAGTTTTCAGTTTTATCTCCTTATCCCCCCCATTTCAAACCTGAGGCACCCTCAGCCCCGTGGCTCGCAGAAAGTTTCAGGCCCAGTTATCAACTGCCTACAGCCACTCTGGAGCCCTTCCAAGATCGACTGGAGAAGTGTCAGACCCGAAAGCCTACAGCCAACCCAAGAAAAAACAGCTACTGAATACAAATATCCAACTTTTCACTACTAAGGAAAGAGAAAACCACTGGAAAAATTAGTATTTTAACAGGAGAGGAAAACGAAATACTTTCAGTTCTACGATTTCCCAAAAAGAGCTAAAAAGATACCAAACAAGAGAGAAATCTAGAGGTTTTAGGGGTTTATATTTGACCATACAATAGCCAGGTGTCACCTGCATATAGATTTTAATTCAGAAAATATATTTAAGCACCACTGTTCCGTTTTTATTCGTATTTCCACCCCACTGCTAACAGCTCGTGCAGCCACACGGAAGAGTAAGAGTTGACAGCTTAATTCTTTAAACAATTTAAGAATCTTAATCCTCCTTTTGGAAAGCAAAGCCTCCAATTAAAAGGCGGTTTTTAAGGAAAGGAGGAAGGAAAAGTGAGGATACACAGGATTACCAGGCAGTCACATAAATAGCCAAGTGACACATGACAGTTCAGCTGCCTCCAAACTCAGCTGTGCCACCCCAGAGTTGGGAAAGAGCCAGACTCAGGAGCACTCAGCAGCTTGTCCTTTAAGGGTTTTTTTTTTGTCCCAGAGCATCCAGAACTGTCACCCTGCAGGGAAACCCCAGAGAGAACTCTTCAGGGTTGGCTGTATTTGTCACATCACTGTGCAACACTCTGTGACACGAAATCCCCTGTTTTCTCTCACAAAGGTTTATCCCTGCAGACGATTTCCACTGACTTTTCCCAGTCCATCATCTCTGTCAATGCTTTAATGGCAGGAGAATGCTGATTTGTGACATTCCACCTCATTTCCACGGCAATGGAGGGATGTGAGAAACGCAGGATCAGGACCTCACAGTGAGCTCCTGACTGCAGCAGGACCAAACCCACGGAATGAAACCCAGCAGGACAAATTCTGTGTTCGGAACGTTTCAGTACAAAACATCCGGTTCATCCACAAGTGCAGCTTTGTGTTAACTCTAAACTCCAATTCCATTTCCAAAACCCATTAATCTGGGAATACCTGGGCTGTCAGGAGTGGGGGAGCAATCCTAAGGGAGTGATGCATGGAAGAAACTCCAGCCACAGATTTTCCCCTTGCTCTGGAAAGATTTGCTTTTACAGAAGCGCCAGTGGACACCGAACTCAGAAGCTCAGAGAATTCACTCAAGGAAACAACAAACCTTGCAAGATTCAATCCATTTAAAAGAGTTTTGATCCAGCTTGAACAAAACATCCCTTCTGCTTTAGGAACCCCACAGTTCCCCAAGTTGTGCCTTTCGTATCTCCCTGGATTAGTCAACTTCACTCGTGGCAGCTCCAGAAAAAACAAACAAACAAACAATCAGTATTTGCATTTCAAACTTAAGGATGAAACTGAAGTGAACAACACCTTTCCAATCCCCCGTGTAAAGAAAACCCCCTCAGGAGCTGGAAGAAAGTCGGCTTCACTGAGGGGAAAAAAAAAATCCTCCAGCTGTCAAAGAATTACGAGTCCAAGAAGGTATTTACCACTTAAAAGAGAGGAAAAACGGGGTGAAAGTTTGACTTCGAAGGCTCAGCAGAGCACTCAAACCCCTGTAAAGCCAACACAAGTTAGAGCAGAAAACTGTAATTCCAGGGTTGTTACTATAACGGCTTCTTGATGTTCCTGGATGGGGAATCCAACCCTGCCTCTTCCCAACTCTCTGCACGACAAGAAGCATTTGCTTCAAACATTTTATTTTATTCAGCTGCTGACCGAACCCTCGGAGCTGAGTCACTGCAAGGGACTTGTGCTGCTGAGTCAGAGCGAAGGCACAGAGCTCCCACTGCCAGACCTGACACGGCTCTTTTTAAGCCAAAACGCCCTTTCCCACTGGGAATCTTCCACTGGGAATCTTTGGAAGGTGGCTGTGAATACGCAGCCTGGCCGGGAGGGCTGACAGCTGCTCTTTGCAGTGGGGAAAGGTTGGGGAATTATGCAAGTGTAAATAAATACACTCGAGGAACTTCATCAGCACTAATCTACCAATTAGTGCCCGCCGGGGACATTCCCAGCTCTCGGCAAGCACCAGGTGACCTCCAAAGGGCCTTTCCACCCAAGTTTTCCCTGGGATAGTATAAAGTTGGTGATTCACAATTTAAACTCCTCCAAATTACACAAACTGCAGCAAAATAAACGGAGCGTGTGGCTGTGGTAGGCACTTGCAACAGTGAACTACTGAGTTTCACGGGACAAACCTTATTCCTCACATTTCTCCACTTCCCCGAAATCCCAGAGGAAGCTCCCATCTCTTCCCAATATAATTAACATCTCCAGAGGACTCTCCTAGCAAAAGTGCGTCCAGGACAACTTTATTAAGTGAATTGAAACCCTAGAAGAAGAAGACTAAATCATCTGTCCTACTTAAATACAAATCAGATGAAGTTGGTTGCAATAAATACAAAAAAGCGGTTGAATTAATTGCGTAAAAGGACAGCTCTGAACTGCTACCAGAAATCAGTCAAAACCACTTTTTTTTTGACTGTCACCGATAGTTTTGCAGTGAATTAACAGAGAAAATAAAAGAAAAAAAAAATTCCCTTCGTTTGCTCAGAAGACAGAGGGCCAAGGAAGCTAAACAGGAGAACACCCCCACCAGAAATCCTGTCAAATAATCACAACTCCGAGCTGTCCCTACAGGAATTCCACCAGCTGCAGTTCAAGGCTGGAAAAGCGGCCCAGTTCTGCCGTGCTGTCACTCGGGCAGGTTTGCACATTTGCTCTTACAGGGGTTATTCGAGTGTTTGCCACCACCAGGCTCCCACGGAGCTGTCTCGGAGCAGCCTGGCCCCATCCCTGTCCCTGCCCCGCGGTCCCCGGGCGGGCACTCGGCTCCGGGACACGCCGTGCTGCTAAATCCCTGATCCCCGCAGCTATTTGGCTCTCGTTCCCTCTGGTTCAGCTCCCGAGAGCCAGCGATGTGATATCACTGCTGGAATGTGCAGCGCTGGGAGGGGGAAGGGAGAGGGAAAAATTCTCTTTGGGGGAAATTCACAGTCAGGCAGCGTTTGCTGCTCACTCCCGAGGGTCAGGGCAAGATTAGGAATCCTTTCGGAATGTCCATGCCTTGTTGGAAAAAGAACTCACCAACTCCTCAATTTAGTTCCCAATGCTACCTCTTCCTGATTTGATCTTTCCACCCCAAAATTTGAGGGCTTTAAGTCCTCTTCAATCCGGTTTATCTATTCTGAGACACTCAGATTTCCTGTAAAAACGGACTGATCAAGCACAAGTGTCACCTGAGAGTTGCTTAGAACGGCTCCTAAAACAGGGATTAACTTCAACTCAACCAACTCAAACTCGACCCATGAGAGTTACAGGTTGAAACCAACCGGAAACACTCAGAGATAATTACAGAGGGATCTAAAATTCCAATAAATCCATCCTTTCCAACAAGTGCTTTGCCTCAGAAACAAACAGGACTGTGTGATTTGCTAAGCAGATTTACCTGGACCTCACCGGCCCCAGCACTGAAAGCCTGAAGGAATCAGGACTTTCACTCTTGCAGGATTTTAATGATCAAACTCTCCCCCTTGACAAAGTTCATGTTTGCTCTCCTGAACTAAAGCAAACAAAGCAAAACAGCCAATTAACTGTTAAATTCATCAGCCACGGGAGTTTTATTAAGAATTGAGCATTAATACTGTTCCATGGGTTAAACAGCACTAAAAAAGGCGTTTAAAGAAGTCATTTGCATGGCAAACGAGGAATGAATTGATGACAATTTCCAACAGTACCATTAACTTAAAATAATGAAAAAAACAGCCTTAGCTCGTTTAAAAATAATAAAGTTACATGAGGATAATTCAAACGAGGGGGATATGAAACTCTTGCAGTGGTGGGAAGAATGGGAAGCTCCTGTGCACAAACTCCTCAGCTCCACATAAAACTGCTCCAAGAGTTTCCAGCCATTCACACCAGGCCCCAGGACATTCTTCTCCTCAGAGCTGCCAGTCGAGGTTTTACATCTCAAGCCATAAATTAAGATTTAAAAGCTGTTCAGGGCTGGGAGGTGCAGCAGCCACACACAGACGTGGTCACTGATTTCTCCTGGAACATCACAGGAGGGTTTGGAGGCAGCAGAGAAGTTCCCGACGAGATCACGACAAGCAAGATCCCGCCTCAAAGGGCATCTTTAAAGCTTCACAGAATCGTGGAATGGTTTGGAAGGAGCTGAAAGCTCATCTGGTCCCACCCCCGCTATGGGCAGGGACACCTTGCACTGCCCCAGGTTGCTCCAAGCCCCGTCCAACCCGGCCTGGGATAATTCCAGGGCTGAGGCAGCCACAGCTTCTCTGGGAAATCCATCCCAGCCCTGCACAGGGAAGAATTTCTTCCCAGTATCCAATCTAAACTTGTCACTTTAAAGCCATTAAGCTTCTGAAGCAGCTCTGGTTAAAAGACAACATTGCAGGCGGAAAATGGAAACACTTTTCCTCACAGCAGAGTGAAGATCCTCTGGATTTAAGGATTAAACACGGCTGCTACAGGCCTGGCTGTTCCACCTCACCCTTCCAAACCCTGTCTTCCCATAGGAATCCCCCCCAAAAAAAAGCCACCTCTCCTCCCTGAGCTGGGACCTTCCACGTCAGGCACACCAAAAGAAAGAGCAGCTGGAATTAAAGCACCTTTCGAAGAGGCAACACTGAGCTGTGATTTATTTGCGGGGGACAGAGACCTGCCTGCAACAGATTCCTCTTCCTTCCCGGCAGTGTCGTGTCACCCACGGGGACACAGGGACAGCCCAGCACGTGCACGGTGACATTGAGGGCTGAGGCTTTCCTTCATAAAAGTCACAATAAACCAAAGCCCTCGTGGGTTAGCAGAACGGCGAAGAGGTTAGCTGGAGTCTCACCTGAACCCTGAACTCTGCGAGAGGTCAGAATTTAAACCAAGCAGTTTAGCTGAGAATTGAAACCGAGCACAGATCTGACAGCCAGGGACAGCCCGATGAGGCTTCAGGTCCCTCTCAGGGCGTCCGCAGCACGAACAGCCCCAAATACCCCAAAGTTACAGCACTGACACCCCAAAAACGGAGTCTTACAACTCTCACAACGCAAACCCGGGGTCTCGCAGCACTGACACCCCCAAACCTGGGGTATTTCACCACTAAACCCTCCCTCCCTCCCTCTCCCCGCAGCTCCCGCCCCACCCCGGAGCTCCCCAAAGTGGCTGTTGGCGCTGTCCGAAGCG
>VZTD01005546.1:103783-116078 GCA_013397725.1 Rhagologus leucostigma | reverse complement strand
CGGGCGGGGATGCGTTCCGGGGCACCCCGCGACCGGGCAGGGCGGTGCTTGGAGCAGGGAGGGGTCCCGGTACCGGGAAGGACGGTCCTTGGCGGTGATGCCGCGACCGGGAGGTCGGTCCTTGGCGCGGCGGGGTATCCCGGGACCGGGCACGGTGGTCCTTGGCGTTTTTGGGGATCCTGGTACTGGGAAAGACGGCCCTTGGTGTTCCGGGATATCCCGTGGGTACCGGGCGGGACAGACCCTCGGTACCGGGCGGGACGGTCCTTGGAGCAGGGAGGGATCTCAGTGCCGAGCAGGATGGTTCTTGGTGGNGGCGGTGTGACGTCACCAATATTTACCGACCCCTCACCTCCGCGGGCCCCGCCCCGGAGCCGCCCCTGACGTCATTTCCTGCCCCGCCCCGGGGGCGCGGNTCTTGGTGGGGCGGGGTATCCCGGGACCGGGCACGGTGATCCTTGGCGTTCTAGGGGATGCTGGTAGCGGACAGGACGGACCTTGGTGGGATGTGGGACTCCCGGTACCGGGCAGAACGGAGACCCGGGACCGGGCAGAACGGTCCTTAGAGAGATAAGGGACCCCCGGTACCGGGCGGGACGGTCCTTGGCGGGGTGTGGGACCCCCGGTACCGGGCGGGACGGTCCTTGGCGGGGTGTGGGACCCCCGGTACCGGGCGGGACGGTCCTTGGCGGGGTGTGGGACCCCCGGTACCGGGCGGGACGGTCCTTGGAGCAGGGAGGGATCTCAGTGCCGAGCAGGATGGTTCTTGGTGGGGCGGGGTATCCCGGGACCGGGCACGGTGATCCTTGGCGTTCTAGGGGATGCTGGTAGCGGACAGGACGGACCTTGGTGGGATGTGGGACTCCCGGTACCGGGCAGAACGGAGACCCGGCACCGGGCGGAACGGTCCTTAGAGAGATAAGGGACCCCCGGTACCGGGCGGGACGGTCCTCAGCGGGGTGTGGGACCCCCGGGACCGGGCAGGACGGTCCTTGCCGGTGTCACCGGGGCGCTGGCGCCGCTCCCCGTGTCCCGGGTATCCCCGGTGTCCCCGCGGCGCTGGGAGGGGTGGCAGTGGCGGTGTCCCCGCGGGTCCCGGTGCTGACGGCTCGCTCTGTTCCCGGCACAGCCATGGAGGTGCAGTCGTACTACACCAAACTGCTGGGGGAGCTGAACGAGCAGCGCAAGCGGGATTTCTTCTGCGACTGCAGCATCATCGTGGAGGGCAGGATCTTCAAAGCCCACAAGAACATCCTGTTCGCCAACAGCGGCTACTTCCGAGCGCTGCTCATCCACTACATCCAGGACAGCGGCCGCCACAGCACGGCCTCGCTGGATATCGTCACCTCTGAGGCTTTCTCCATCATCCTGGATTTCCTCTACTCCGGGAAGCTGGATCTGTGCGGGGAGAACGTGATCGAGGTGATGTCCGCCGCCAGCTACCTGCAGATGACCGACGTGGTCAACTTCTGCAAAACCTACATCAGGTCCTCCTTGGACATCTGCAGGAAAATCGAGCGGGAAGCGGCTTTCTACCAGGCTGACAGCGGGAGCTCAGCCAGGGAGGGCACCTCCTTCGGCTCCAAGAGCCAGTGCTCTGCCTCCGTGTCCTCCCTGCAGGAGAAGGAGGGGGTTCCGGAATGCCAGCGGGACCCTCCCTGCGGGGACTGCAGCAGCTGCCACCCCCTGGAGCTGGTGGTCAGGGACCCCCTGAGCAGTGACTCCCCCGACGACTCCTCGCTGCCCAGAGGGGTGGAACCCAAAGTGGAATTCGACCCCGACGAGGTGGAGGTGGAGGTGGGCGAGCCCCAGTATCCCACGCCGATATCCCTGGAGCAGATGGAAGAGGGGCAGCCCGTGGACCTGGCCTGCAATAATTACCACATGAAGCAGTTCCTGGAGGCTCTGCTGCGCAACAGCTCGGCCCAGAGGAAGGAGGACGTGGTGCATCACTTTGTCCGGGGATTTGAGGGTAGGGCTGAGGATGCAGGAGTAGCCGTGAGTTCCATGATGGACATTCACAGCGACTGGTATGGTGAGGACACAGGTGAGAGGACTCGGGGGGGTGCGGGCTGCGGAGCTGAGGAGGGAACGGCTTTGTTGGGCCCCTTCTTTTGTTACTCTTGTTCAGGAATATATTGCTGAATATTTTGGCACAGTGAAATAAACTCTTGTTGTGCACTTGAAAAGCAGCTGTACTCGTTTGTTCGGTGCAGCCCGTGGGAGGTGAGTATTCCTGACAGCTCTGCAGCTCCTTTGGAGCAGCAACTGGAGCTCCCAAATCCCCCCCAGACTCCAGTGGGGGCGATTCTGCTTCAATAAACAAAATCACTGGGACCTCGTTGAATGGCAGGTGCATTTTTAGAAAGAATTTTTCCCTCACGATGGTCATAAAGAGCAATCCAACAGGAGCTGAGCTGCCACAAGAGGGATCCGCTGCAGGACCTGCTGCAGCAGGAGGAGCTCGTCAGCTCCTGCCAGTGCTGCTCTGTTTGCTCCTGCTTGGAACTTCAGAGGGCAGAAATCAGTTTTATCCAACACTGAGGGATCCCTACCAGTCCTTTAGGAGCACTGAAAGCTGTAAACTCTGTGGTGTAGCATAAAGATGAGGCTTTTTTCACTTCTCAGCTGCTGCTCACTGCGGTTCTGCTGCTGCCCCGAGCCCAGCACCAGTCGGAATATCTCAGGAATATTTCCTGGCAGCAGTGTCAGGCACCTGGAGAAGAAGAAAATCCTACCCATGTGCATTTCTCCTGATGCGGACAATAAAGATTTGGGCGTTTTATCTGGTTTTTGATAAGTGCCTTGTCCAAACAGCCTTGTAGGGACAGGAGGTGGCTCTGATAAAAGTGCAAGTGCCACGGGTGCCGAGGATGTGACAAACGCCACAGTGCTGTGGGCAGCAGACAGGGCTGGCACTGACTGTAGCCAGCAAGTTTTATTTTCCTGTCATCTCCAGCTCAAGCTGCCTGCGTGATCTCGAAGCCAATAAAACTGACAAATCCTCTCGCTGCTTTCAAATGAGGCACCGATAAAATCACAACTCCAGGTTTACTGTCAGCAGCAGCTCTCAGAGCGGGGCTGGCACGGCTCATGCTGGTGCTTTTTGACGTGTGGCAAGGCAAGAACATCCAACACACAGACTTCACTTCTCTCTTTCCTCTCTCAACATCTCCAGGCTGTTAATGAGTCATTAAAAGGGAAATGCTTCCCGAGTTTGATAGGGAACATCAGGTGTCCTGACAATGTATCAGAAATGTTAGTGGGAGATGGGTTTTAAGTAGGAGCGAGGGAAAAGAAACCCAATCTTCCATTGCTTCTGTTTCTGTGCCAAAACAGGACATTGCAGCGTTGAGGAGAGTGGGAGTTTCTCAGCTTTCGGTGGTGCTGCTGCCTCAGCTTTCTCACGAGGCACCAGAAATGAGAAATCCAAAGTCCTGATAACAGAATGGTGCCCTCAGGTTAACAGATGAGATAAGCACCACTTCTTTTCAAGTGTCCGCCTCTGTTCCATCATCCTGGTCCCCTCCACAGCAGAAGGAGGGGAAACAGGCACCTGTAGAGTGCTGGAAGCAAGGCAGGACTAAGAACTGGGTTGGTTGGGATTTTAATGAAGCTCGAAATGGCCAGCAGGGATTTGCAATCCTTTGGGAAGCTCTAAAATGGGGTGAGATGACTCTCACTCACATCACTAATACGAGACACACCCTTTTTGATAGTGGGTTGGATAAACCTTAATACAAAGGATGCTCTGCAACCTCACCTGCTTGACACACAAAACATTTCCCTGAATCAGTGCCTGGAACAGGGAAAATTAATCCTTTGGCATCACATCTCCACCTTTCTGCTGGAAGGGAAGCTGGGCTGGTGCTGAAAAATTTGGCAGTGCCCATGTTTATGTAAAATGGGATCTTCAAATTTAATTCTCTTCTTGCACCTGGCTCCATAAATTGTGTATTACTTGTGGTTTGGTTTTAGGAACAGCAAAAAATTGTCAGGGAATATATTGGAGTCCTTCATCATGTTATTCCCAACAGGAAGGCAGCAGAAACAAAGAGTCATATTTTCAGATCTAAATATAAAAGCACACGGAAAAAATGTGCTATTCCTGCCTGCAGTTTGTGTTAAAGGTTTTCGTTTCTGATGCTGTTTAATGTTAATGGTTTAATAATTTAAAAAAAAAAAAAGGAAGTGGCCGAGATGGAGCAGAGACCCCACTGCACTAAAAGCAGATTTTTGGTTCTTCATTAAATGGCTTCTTAAAATAAAATGAGTGTGTTTTGCTGTCGTGAGCAACAGACAGGCTGAGTTTGCAGGGCACCTGCAGCTGCAGGAATTCTGCGATGGCACAAGCTGAGGAAATCCCAGGTAAGCCAAGCACAGGGAGAGGGCACAGGGCAGCTCTCTGGCCTCAGATTTGCAGCGAGCAGGACGAGGAGCCAACGCAGCAGCTCAGAAGGTGGCCGAGGTGCCTGAGCTAACCCCCCGTGTGTTCTTCTCCCCAAGGTGACGTGCTGGTGGTGCCCATCAAGCTGCACAAGTGCCCGTTCTGCCCTTACACGGCCAAGCAGAAGGGGATCCTCAAGCGCCACATCCGCTCGCACACCGGGGAGAGGCCCTATCCCTGCGAGACCTGCGGCAAGCGCTTCACCCGCCAGGAGCACCTGCGGAGCCACGCGCTCAGCGTGAGTCTGGACGGTTGTGTCCGCCAGGGGATTTATTTCGAAGGTTTCCGTGGCGTTTTCCAGTCGTATTTCCCAAAATACGCTGGAGGGAATGATTGTTGCCAATGCGAAACGTTTCAGTTAATAATAATAATAATAATATTTGGTTCGTTGTTTTGGTCCGTTGGGTATTTGGTATTTCTCCTGAGGTGGACAGTAAGGATTTGGGCATTTTGTTTTCCCAATCCCTTAGATCTGGGAAGGAATTCTGCCCTGTGAGGGTGGTGAGGTTGTGGATTCCCCGTTCCTGGAAGTGTCCCAGGCCAGGTTGGACGGGGCTTGGAGCAACGTGGGATTGGGGAAGGTGTCCCTGCCCATGGCAGGGATGGGCTGGATGAGCTTTAAGTCCCTTCCAACCCAAACCATTCCATGACTCTTACACTTGGGTAGCCCAAATCTTTGTGGCCAGAAACACGACGGGATCCCCTCCATCTGAAGTGTGGCTGTTTTCCTGTTCTGGGAATCTCTCCAAACCAGCAGGTTGCCTTTTTTTCCCCTCAGTTTTGCTGTTTTCCCTGCAGGTCCATCGCTCCAACAAGCCCATCATCTGCAAGGGCTGCAGGAGAACCTTCACCAACAGCCTGTCCCAGGGGCTGCGGCGCTTCGGGCTCTGCGACAGCTGCACCTGTGTCACCACCACCCACGAGGACTCCATGCCCATCAACCTCAGCCTCATGGAAACGTCCTCAGAAGGCCAGGAAAAAGGGGATGCTGACAATGATTGGCCCATCTATGTGGAGTCTGGAGAGGAAAATGACCCGGCTGATGATGATGATGGCGATGACAAGCAGGAAATCCACCGGAGTTTGTCGGACAGAGAAACTCTGATGTAGCAGTGAGAGGAGAGGGGGAGCACTGAGAGGTTCCCTGGCAGTGTCTGCGACAGAAAACTGCACATTTGCCCGATCAGTGACACTGTGCTGGTTTTTATTATTCTGGTTTTTTAATTAAAGAGTGGGGAGAGTTGGAATTTTTAATACTTTTTAAGTTTTCAGTGCTGTGCACCAGAAATCTGTGAAGAACCTTCTGTCTGGGGTTCACAGAGGTTGGACTTGAGCAGTTTCTCTGCCTCCTGGTTTCGGTTTTGCAGGTGGAACACCTCTGGGTTGTTTTGGGGACAGGTTTCTTCAAATAACGAGTCGTGGTCCTTAATCCCTGATCTGAAAGGGTCACCACCTTTTCTCTGAAGATGATATGAAATGTGGTTTACATCTCTTACCTTGGGACTTTTCCAAGCTAATCTGTGATCCTTCTGTCTTAGGACAGTGTTACCTAAATTATGAACCCTAAGTGTTTGCTGAGACTGGATTTGACCTGGAAACCAGGGCAGAAAAACCAGGATAACAAAAAATAATAGAAATATGCTGCTGCTGAAAGGATAGGCAGGAAGAATAAATACATTTCACACCTCCTTAATTGCAGGAATTTCGAGATCAGGCTTCTCTTTCTGAATTTTTACTGCATCTTCCTCTCCTAAGAGCTCAGGCTGCGGATCTTCAGCTGTGTCTTTAATGTCACTCAGATATCAGTAGTCTTGGCTTAAATATTAAGCACAAATAATGGTGTCTTAGTGGCCTGGACTAAGAGAAAAGCCCAAATTCTTTTCAGCTTTTTACAATAGGAGTTAAAAGCTGTCAAGCAGGTTCCTTGGGAATTCTGACTCTGGCAGATTGAATAACCAGATCCACACCTGGTGTAGCTGAGGAGCAGTGAAATACCTGAGCTATGCTGTAAAAGAGCTCTGAATGCCCCTTTTTGAATCCTTTTCTTTCTCTCTTACTGTAATTTCTTTCGGAATCCGAGGAACCTCTCATGGTTTCTGTTTTGTGATTTTATCCAATATTTATTTATTTTTCTAAAACACTCCACTGTGGACCTCCTGTGTCTTTGCTGGGGCAGCTGAAGGTTTTCAAAGGAGGTGAGATTTTGTCACCTTTCCAGCAGTAAGTTGATAAGAGCTATCAAAACTCAGGCTGGGAAGCTTTAGAAGAAAACCCACCACCACCAGAAAGCCTGTTTGCTTAGGGGTGACCTCCTGTTCCCCGACAAAGGGACAAAACTGAAATATACTGTGAAATAAGACTGTTAATGCTTCTTCACTCTGCTGTTCCTAAGTGTTTCATGAAAAGGCAAATTTGATGAGTCTTTTTGGCTGGAGCAAGTGCTGGATCAGAATTCTGTAGACAGATTTGGCTGACAAAGAGTGAGCAGTTCCTCCCACTTGAGACAGTGTTTCTTGAGGGTTTTGGTGTCAAGATTTTACACTTGGCAAACCTAAAAAACCCAAGAGCCCTCTGATTTAACCAGGGTTTTTTCTGCATACCTTCTGCTTTTCTTTTACACGTTGAAAAAGAGCAATCTGGCTTCTCCCTCTCCTTCATCCAGCAGTGAAACAGTCCCACTGTGATGTCAGATTTATTTGTGAGAGCTGATTCTGCTCTCACAAGTGCAGTCAAGGGTTCATTGCCACACCGGGTAGGATGAGGAAAGAAGAAACGAGGTTCTTTTTAAAGAAATCACTTTACTGGTGGCTGCTGAAAAGAGCAGAAGGTAAAGAGACTTCTTTTGAAGTGGTCTGGTCCAAGTTCTTGATGAGTGTCACCACGTAATGTGCTACTTCTATTTTCTGTCTCTTAATTTGGGTGAGTTTGAGTCATCCCTGTTCAGGGTCATCTGTAAATTTGAGTTTGCAGTAGCTGGGACAAGACCTTAACAAAATTCCCTGCTCTGGAGCCCCTGTTTTAGTCAATCTGAATGAAGGGACATTGAAGGGACAACTCCTGTAGGTGCCAGCTTTGGAGTTGAGCTCCTCTGCAAATCCTGCTGTGGTTTTGGCTCCTTGTTGCTCTTGAAAACCTGAGCAAAACGTGGGGCTTGTAAATCTTGTTGGAACTTTTGGAAATGCCCCTCCCAGCCTCCCAGGGCTTGTCTTTTGGACTGCTGGATTTTTGGTGAGTCCATCCAACAGCAAAGGGTGATAAAGGAGGGACTTTCTGCCTTGAGAGCACCTGGGAATGAGCCTCAGATCAGCCGTGTTTGTTGGGAGACTTGCTGATGGAAGTGGGGCAGGAATGTAAATAGGGATCCAAAATGAAATTTAGTGACCAGGCATCCCCAGTTCTGGTCATGAAAATTCCACCTCATTGTAAATACTGGATTGGTAGAAGCCACTAGACCTGGGAGAGCAGCTGAGCCTGGTTCTGGTGCGTGCTCCGCAAGGTTGGGAAGCTCCTGGCATGGCCGAGCTCTGCCGACTCTGAGCCTGTGGAGACACTCGGAGCAGGGAAAACGAACCCCTTGGGAAGTCTGGGTGTTGCAAGAGCTGCAGGAATGGCTGCAGAGACCTTTTCCTTCACCCTGCTGTCCTTGGTCTTAGCGATTGTTCTTGTGTGTCTTGTGCCTAGAGAATGGAGCTGTCAGGGGTCCGGGGCGGGCGGGAGGGCGGCTTTTCCACAGGGAAAGGCACCACCAAACTCGGTGTTTCCTGTTGAATTGTCATTTTGTGCTGCTTTGTTTTCCGTGGAGTCCTTTCAGCCTTCGTATGTAGAAGAGGATGTAGTTTATCCACGTTCTTGTGAGCGGGGTGTTCATGTAAATCCGTTTGCTTGTGCTTCCCACTTAGTTTTCTGGATGTTTTTTCCTGAAATCTTCCATTTGTAGATCCAGCCTCTACAAGCTTTGAGAAAATGATGTCGGCTGTTTAAAAATCTTCCTATGGTGCTTGGTGAAGAACCAAAAATCCTGGTTTTAGGGGAGTTGTTCCTAATAGAATCTCTTTCTCAAAGGTTTTTGAAGGCCGTGCAGATGACATATCTTGAAGTCTTAGCTCGTTGTACTTGACTTTGTTTAGGAATACACATTTTAATGTATTTTTGCACATAAACGCGCTGTATTTCACGGAAGGAATACATGCTGCACTGGTACTTGTAGTGCATTTAACCTCTTGGTGCAAAGCCCTTGTAAATCTTCCAAATGTGGTCGTTTAATTTCCTGATGTTTTGTAAGACAGTTTCATAACCGGAGTCCTTTAGTCCAGTAACAATGACAAATTCTTACAAACTGAACCTTATTTGTAGAAGTGACTGAACTATATTTGTGGATCTTGGAGCATTCTGGAGTTTTTTGATTGTCGAGAAAATAAAACTCTCTGAGAGGGTTGCTTGGTTTTTTTTACCGTTCAGATGTTGTTCAGATGAGTAAACCTGAGAGTGTCTCGATTGAGGCTCACGTTTCAATTTCTTGCATTACAATGAAATAATTAGTATTTCCATTGAATTAATCCGATTAAAAATGAATATATCAGTTTCTGGGGACAGCTAATTTGCAAGAAAAATCAGGTTTTTGGAAGGAAAGGACTAAAAGGGTCCTATTCACTTAAACCCCAGCCAAGTGATATTTTTAGAAAATCTTTTATTTTATTAACACTGACTTGGTTTTCTTAACAGTCTTTGTAGTTTTATGCTAATTCAACTTTTTTAGCTTCTTTTAAAACTTTTCATTTTTATTGCTGGGAGGCAGACACCGATCCCAGCTAGGAGGAAACGCATGTGGGGCTGGGGAGAACAGCATCTCAAATATTCTTCCCAGATAATTTTGAATTATATCGAATATTTCACAAACAATCCCGCGGCGAGTACACAATTTTTCTTTTTTTTTTTTTTCCCATGGAAGATGAGAGGCGCTGAAGAACTCAAGAGGGAATGAGGGTGGTTGTCTCCACCCTTGGAGGAAAGGATTCCTTGTGGGGGAAGGAGGGAGGAAAGCAGGAGAGCAGGGCAGTCAAGGGCCATCAGAGGGTGTCAAAGAACTCGCTAATGATCTGGGGAGGAGAATTGTTTGGATCCAGCCCTAAGTCATCAACATGAGCTGTATGCAAATATGGGACGTTTGGGCGTTCCGGGAAACTGGGTGAAGGTAAGAGTTTAACGACGGGTTCTAATTGTCCTGCTGGAACAGGATTAGCGTTTTGGGTTCCTACGTAGCTGAAGCTCCTGACAAATTCTGCTGAGATGTACGAGCAGCCTCTGGAAACGCTGCCACCAAAATCTCAGGCTTTTCCTAAATTGTACCTTGCTGCCAGAGGGAAAATTCCTCCCTGGACTCAGGGGTTTAGGACAGGGCATTCCGATTTCCTGTTCATTTCGAAAAAGGAAGCGATCTCCTGGTGACCGGAGGCTGCATGGATTTGTACTTGGAGATTTGGATTTGTGCTTGAAGATGAAGGTGCAGCTCAAATCCTGGGCGATTTGACTCTCCTGGTTTGGTCCTTGGGAAAGCTGAGGGCAGGAACGATGATGCAAATGAAGTAAACCCAAATCCAGGCTGGCAGTGATCACGTGAAAGTTGTAATCTCAATCTTAAATTAATTTCTAGGCTTTGAACAGTTCCTTAAATTGTTCTAGTACAGGCTCTTGAGTTTTTCCTTGGTAAAAAATATCCCTGGATATTTAAAGTTAGAAAATGCACCATCACTGAAGGCTGTGATTCCTGAACATTTATTTTGAGGAAAACTGAAATCTTTTAACTGATGCCACTGTTAATTAAACTGTTATTATATAATACACTATAGCATTATATATTATTATTGTTAATCATGTTTGGTTACCAAACCCAATGAGAAATATAATTTAAATTTTGTATCAGCAAGAAAAATGTAATTTTTTTTACAGTAATTGGTAAATTCTTCTCTGAAGAGCAGGCTCTTAGTCTTGCTCTGCAACACTCCGGCTGTGAGGAGCACCTCCTTCACCTCCTTCACACAGCTGCCAAGCACATTCCCTCTGGATAAACTCTCCAAACAGCATCTCAGCTTCAAGTGGGACTTTCTCAGCTGGAATCAACGGCTCTAAAATTTAGAAACACAAACCAAAAAACTCACTGCATGTCTGGGATTGCTTGGGGTGCGTTATTGTGCACAACAGGATGAAATCAGCCCCACGTATGAGAAAACCAAAGTTTGTTCTGTGGCTGTTCCTGGATCCACAGCACAGAGCAGTGAGCAGGAAGCGCTCTGAGGAAAGCACTTGTAAGCATCTTTAAAAATTCTAATTAAGCTACTCTAGATATCACTGAAAATTTTCCCCATATTTTTTAAATTCTATTGCCTGTTCCTGGCAGACGGAGAACCCTCGAGCTCCTGTTGACATTGATACAAACCCCCACTGACAGACGAGTGAAAGCACCACCCAGGCAAGTCAAACAGAACAAATACCTCCAGATAATTCTTTTCCAAGGGAAACTTTCAGCTGATGAAATAATTTGGGCATAAATGCGGAAAAAAATATGTAGAACGTTTGAGCAACCTGGTCTAGTGGAAGGTGTCCCTGCCCATGGTATTTAAGGTCCTTTCCGGCCCAAACCATCCTGGGATTCTGTGATTCCGTGTTAAATAAAAAGAGGTGCTACTTGGTTGGCTTGACAGGCAAAAATAAACTTTAAAGGAATGAATTCAAGAGGTATTAAAGCCTGATAGTACAAATAAATGTTCTGGTTTATATGAAACAATCTGATTGTTTAGTTGGTTGTCTTCTTTATTTCTCAGTGGTAGGAGCTGTGACAAGCTGGTGTGAAGTCCAGTTGTTTTATGCTCAAGAATGATTAATTTAGAGCAGAATCTTACAGAAGCAGGATGGGTTTCATGAAGCCTTTAAGAGCATGGCCTGAGTTTGAAAGGAGAATCTACAAAACTAAGGAAGTTTATTAAAAAAGGAAGAATTAAGCCGGAAAATATATTGTTACATATATAAAAACCATATACATATATATACAAAATATGAATGGATATAAATTGGAGATGAATAAATGTATATGAATTAGTGGAAGAACGCTTCTAATGATCAAAGGAAAGAGTTTTTGGATCGTTATCTTCTAGGTAAAGAGTCTTTAGTCAATTTTGCTACACTGGGGAAAGAAAGAGAAATTGTTTCAAGGTGGAAAGTCTGAAGTTAGGGAAGGGAAGGCCAAAAATGCCACAAAGGACTCGGTTAAGGAAGAATGGTTTCCATGGGAAAATAAATATTTATGAAAAATAACTGGGGCGTCAAAATCACAGAAAAGACCCTGGTGGTAAGAAGAGGAAGGGGAAAGATACTAAACTTCGAGAGAGAGAAGGTGAGAGGTTCAGGTTTCGCTTTCAGACATGCTTTCTTCAGAAGATAACAGATACCAACAGAGAAAAGAAGATGTCACATCTCCTTTGGAGGATGCTGCAAGAGAAAGGAGAAGGATTTGGGTCATCGAGGCCCCTGCTATAGATAAAGGTGTGAAAAGGAGGCATCTAGGACATCTCATCCCCTCCCGGGCAGCATGTGGGTGTGGGAAGCGGCGAGCGGCGGCGGCCGCGGGGCGCTCGGGCCGAGGCAGGCGCTGGGCTGCGGCTGCAATCGGTGCGTTGCCCCTTTAATTGTGTCCCCAGCCCTCGGGCGTCTCTGTCCAACGCCCACGTCAGCAAATACCTTTTGTTTCTCTCCCGTTCGGGCTTGCAGGGCTCGGGGCTGCGGGAGCAGCGGCGCGTCGCCTCCAGCCACGGCGAGCCCCGAGGCGGGGCCGGGGACCTCGCAGCCACCGCCCGC
>VZTD01005546.1:63396-90068 GCA_013397725.1 Rhagologus leucostigma | reverse complement strand
CCCACCTCCGCTCAGCCCCTCAGGCCGTGGAGAACAAAAGCCACCTCAACTCGACGCCCGATTGGCCCATCCCAGTCACGTGACCCAGCCAGCCAATGAGGTTCCAGAGCGGCCTCTGAGGGGCCGCAATGGCGGCCGTGCCCTCACTGCCCTTGAGGCTCTGCCTGAGGGGGAAGAAAACCTAATCTGTCAAAATCACACTTATTTTGTACCGTTAAACTGGCATGTTGCAATTCTTACTGATAAAAAAAGAGTCTGCTCGCCTTAGTGGGGAACAAAGCACGCGTGTAATTAATTTGTGTCCGAATTGACCGGTCAAAATCACTCACAAATAAATCCATTAATTCTTTTCAGTCCAAGTTTTATTTCGGCATTGAGGCTTGCTTAAAAAACAAGAGGGGTTTTATCCCTTAGTCTTTACAACATGGAAATAAAACCAGAACTATTTAAGATGACTTTATAGGATGAGACACCACCTCCAGATGTGAGGCACTTGGAGCATTTACAGTAACAGAGCAGGCCAGGCCTATGCTCCTCAGGTGTAAATTCAATTAAAACAGCAGGTAATGCACATTTGCCATCCCGTGATTTAAAAAAAAACCCACACTTTTAATTATTTTTGATTAATTCTGATTCAGTGAAGTCCATAATCCTTTGATGTTTAAGGATTGTCTGTATTGTCCTTTGTAAAAGACAATGAGGCTGATCCAAACCATCTGCTTTTTAAAAAAGACTCAGTTTTCACAAGATACAGGGAGAACCTGGGACATCCCTTTCCATTCCCTTCTACCACAGCAGCAAAGCTGCCAACTTTTTAGAGTTATCATGGGTGATAAAATGATTCCAGGTACACGGTCACATGCTTTAGGATTTCATGTGGCAATTTATTTACAGCAATTCAGCACCACCTGCTGGCATGACTTCTTTTTTAAGTAGTTTAAAAGATGTGGTGGTTTGCTTAATTGGCATCATTTTTTAGGTGTCTAATTTTAAACACTCAGATTTTTTTCCACCTCATTCCATCTGAGCCACTGCAGCTATTTCAGATTTATGTAATGTGGAGGAGGGACGTCAGCTCAGAATTAGAACATGAAATATGCAAATGAAATCAAGTGGTGTGAACATTATCTCCTGCCACCCTGCAAAAAGGGAGTATTTTAGTTATCAGCTCCACCAATTTCTCTATTTCATACAGCCCTTAGCACATGTATCAGCCTTAAAAGCTGATTTGCCAGCATTCCTGGGAGACTTCCAACCTGTACAAACCTCTCCTTCTCCATATCCCCCAAAATCCCAATTAATTCTTCTTATTCTCTGTCTCAGGGAAAACACTGGCTCACATTCCCTGCAATTACTCCCTTCACTTTCTGGTTTTAACTTGCCAAGTCCTTAGTTTTTTCCACAGGGATTACGGTTTTAGGGGGCTTTTGGCAGATGATGACCAATATCCACTCAACCACGCTCTTCTTGCTTTAAATATCAATGATGACAAAGACTTCTGGCTTTTCATCTTCACAGATCTGCATCGCTGAGTAAGTTATGGCTTTGACCTCTGTGCCCTAGAAAAGAGACACAAACCATAGATTTTCTAAATTATATCCCTTTTACCAGTTCATAACCCCCAGTTTTTACCACTTTCCCCAAATGCTATCCAGTTTTTCCCCCAAAAAGCTGTAACTGTATTTGTTCTGGTGAATAAGGAAGTTGCCACAATAATGGCCAGGCCAAATAGTGAGAAGGGAACTCTTCCCTTATTTTATATCCTCTTAATACCACAAATTCATCCTCTTACCTCTGACAGACCATCAACATTTGCTATGCTAAAAATGACACAGATAAAGACATCACATTTTGCTTCTAGCAATTCTTTAGGGGGAAAAAAAAAGAAGAAAAAAGCAAAAACTGACTAAGCAAAAGGCTGTACCAATAGGGTGAAACCCAAACACATCAATTCTCAATATAGATTGGTTTTCTGTGTTATCAACATCACAAAAAGGAAGCCAATTGCTGAGTTTTGCTAGTGCTGAGGAAAAGTCATGCTCAGGCCAACAGTTTCAGGGACACATTCACCAAAAACATGCAGAAAGTGAGGTCTTGAGTTCAGTGGTACCATTCAGCCACGTTTATATTTTGATCTCTGGAGAACTCAGAGGTCCACTGCCTACCTGTGGGTGTTTGTCTAAAGAGAACTCTTCTCCCCACCTGTAAAGGCAAAAAAAAAAAAGAAGAGAGGTGGTCGTAATTTTGGTAATATTTACCAAATGTTATAATTAGTTTCAGTGATGAGCACAGAACAGTGAGATTTTAATTTAAAGCCTCAAAGGAAGCAAGGAAAGTCCACAATCCATTTTTAGACAATGGTTTAAGCTCACCCAATTGATCTGATTTTGAACTGCATTCGGTCGATGTGAAGCACTTTCACTTCCTGCAGAGGAAGTGGGAGATATGTCAGTCACACCTTCTACCTTCAGGCAGAAATTCTCAGTAAATCCCACCTAAAAAGGTTATTTCCCACTGTTTAGGTACCTTCCACCAGCCCAGGTTGCCCCAAGCCCCGTCCAACCTGGCCTTGTACTTTTGGTGTTCCTTTTTCCCCTAAAATACCATTGCATTCAGAGCTGGGATTATCAGGGAACAGCCTTGTCCTACAAATGGAAAAAGCTGAAACCAGACCACTTACCCTGGGTATAAAAAACTCATCAGCACTGAATTTATAGAGCCACTCATCCAGGAAGTGGAAGAGAAGAGACAGCATGTCATGTCCTGTGTGGTTGAAGGTGAGATGTCACTTGATTGTCTCAGCGAAAACATTTTTAAGAGCACCTCAGATGTCCAGGAGATTCAGATAGTGATGCTTAATTAGATTTTAATTAACTGCAGTGAGACTAAATGTCAAGAGTCAGATTTTTGGTACCTTTCTCCCTCTCGTAACTCTCCATTTAAGAAGTGCAGTCCTCACCTTCTGCCTCTACCTCCACTGTATCCACAGGTTCCACGGTCCCTGTATCTGTCATGTAGCCAAACATGGCCATAACACACTGCTCAAAGGCTTCTTCCAACGTGTCTCCCCAGGCATGGAGCCTAAAAACACATGGAATAATTACTGGAATATAATACTGGACCATAACAAAAAGAAACAGCCCCAAAGTAACATGCAGGCGAGCAATGAGAACACGGGAATTAAGGCAGAGGAGGTGAATGAGCAAAAAACACCTTGTTTTTCTAGAAGTTTGTGAGAAGAGCTTCTGGGGAGAATGTGGAAAATAAATGTTTTACCAGCCAGCAAGAAAGTTCTTTCCTAATATGGCTAATTGGTGTCTATAAAAGTAAACCACACAGAAGAAATCCCGTTTAAAAGGGGGAGATTAAAAGGAGATTTCAAAAGACATTTCCAAATAACACACAGGCTTAGTCAGAAGCACCACAGGAACATTAGAAAAGAAACCAAACATGATTCTATGGTGTCCCAAAAGCAGGAACAAAATTGACCATCAAAGCACCCAGTGAGTGACGTTTCATAGCTGCACAAGGTGTTACATCTGCAAACTGTCCTTGGCTGTTGCTCCAGGCTTAAAGCAGTGTAAGAAATAATCAATTTGTCACACTGAGAAATCCCAGCTGCCCACACTTACTGCACGTCTGCTGTGTGATCCAGATCTGAGGGGAAGCGAAAAGAAAAGGAATGGTGTCACCAAAAATATTTGTAACGTGAGGAGTAAAAAGAAAATTACAGCAGTATCTGATTTTCTAACCAAACATTTTTGCATTCATCTGCAGACGTGATAAATCTATTTTACAGTATATTAGAAAAGCTTAGCACAGGCGGAATTTTGGGTTATTTCTGCCAAGCAGCAAAAAACCCCCTGTTTAAAGTGATTATGTCAGTGCAGGGTTTGGCTGTTGTAACCCAACAGGCTTCCACAAGTTAACTGCAATAAAAAGAAAGTTTAACCAGGAGTAAAGAGTTTATGCTGAAGTCTGCAGGACTAGAAGTTATTCATGCAGAGCATGAGATTTTGCAAATATTTCCATCTGAGTGAGGAAATCTACCTGTCCACACCCAAAAGCAGCCATTATGCAAAGAGAAGAATTTAAAACACAGGATGTAATATAAAACAGAAGGCAAACTTTGCTCGTGAAGCATGATTAACATCCCAAGCACGTATCCAGTTTTTACACGAACCTCATTTCTATTTATTCAGAGGAATGAAAGAAATGCAAAATTACAGCAGAACTAAGTTGGGATGTGAAATAAATGCCACACCACGATCACTTCAACTGAAAAAAATTGTTCTGGTGCTGTTTAGAGAGTTCATACACTATTAAAGGGTTCTCAACAACAGTCTCTAAAGCAAACAAATTCCTTTGGATGCAAAAGAAGGATAAGACCTCTTCCAGTTTTGGACACTGCATGGCTGTTGTGATATGTCACCGAATTTCTGCACTTCTATCAAATAAAGATCTGAACACGTCTTAAAAATACAAATTCTAACAGAGATACAGACAACAGTCCCTCCAGACAGACACTGGGGACATGGAAAACAGGCAGGGAAATGTCTCCTGCCTTAAGCTGGCCCTTGGGCTGCCACCCACATGCTCTTAGGAGACATTCCAGGGGTGGGGAAAGGCAGAGATAATGATCTTTAAGTAGAGAGTGAAAACACCACACACAAGACCAGCACAGTTTTGAACATCTCTTCCTACACGAGAGGTAGAAAAATGGATTGCCTTGCTAAAAAATGGCTCAGAAGAGGAAAAGTTTTCAAGGTGAGACCTGAATAATTTATTTTCCTCATGATTTTTTTAGTGCCCATACCAAGAAAAGCACGATGAAGAAAACTGGTTTCTCGTTTCTGTATTTCCTGTTATCTTCCTTGCCCTCACAACTGCACTGTCACACCCACGCTGCATCAGGATAATAGAAAAAAATATTAAAAATACTCACATTCATATTTCTTACAGAGAGGGGGGTACTTGGCTTTCACAGCCTTCTGCTCCTCGGTCAGGTTGTAATCCCTGTCCTCGGCTGCCATCGCTGAGGGCTCCTCACTTCCTGGTGCTGGGGAAGATCCAGGAATACTCCCTCACTTCCTGCTGCTGGGGAAACACGGCCACGGAGTGATTCAGCCTGTGGAGAACAGGGAGAATTCCTCTCGACTGCTAAATTCGTGTCATTTCAGTTGGTTTGTGTCAAACTTGGGGAGATGGGGAAGTTGGGAGTTCAATCCCACACCCATGAGCTGATGTTTGTTCAGCCAGCAGAGCCAAGGGAAAGCATTCCTTATGGAAACTGTGGGTTTTGGCCTTTTCTGGGAGGAATCACGGTTCTTCCTCCTTGTTGTGTACACTGAGCATTCCATTCATTCACAAATAATAAAATACAGCACTGATGGAAACAGCTGTAAAGTGAATTAAACCCCCAAAGCATGGAAGTTTAACTTCTAATTATTTTTTTTTGAGGGTGCTCAGCCCATTGTACATCACACACCTGAAATGTCACTGCTCCCCAAAACCCCTGATATGACCTTACAGAGGATTTTTCTTCAGGAAAAATAAGAAAAGTCGTGCTCTCTTAGGACAAGGATTACATTTAAACCTCCAGACCCCGAAGCACGTGCGTGGCAAATCCAGCTGTCACCCAAGCGCAAAGGGTTTCCTGTGTTCCTTTTCTGGCAGATTTTTTTTAATGAAACAACCAAAAAAAAAAACCCTAAAGAACTGTATCAGCTGCCCCATTTAAAAGTCAGATTCTCAGACCTGATCTCAGTAGTTGCTGTTTTCCTGTTCATTTGTAAATCCAACAGACACGAACTGAAGAACCCAATTAAGTTCAGGCTAATTAATTTTCCTCTCCAGATTTCCAGACATCATAGCCATTCTTTAATATTTTTGTGCATGATAAGATTTATCCACAGCTGAGCCCAACACCTCCACAAACAATGCAAATAATTTACAGATATCCCCTAACTTTTACACAGGAGTTGGTTCTTACTCCAAAGCTTAGAAACAAGACATAGGATATCCACTTTCTAATTCCAGGTAAATATCTAGGTGTGTTGCAAAGAGACGTCTGAAATTGAGAAGTCGGGGTATCTCTTGAGGAATAAACCCAGATATTGATTTGATATTTGATTTTAAACCTGTTAAGCCTCAGCTGTGGACAGTCAGGTCCCGGGTTACCCTCAGCAGTCAACCAGAACCAGCAAATATTACATCTCTAAAACTCACCGCGGCACTGAATTGTGGAAAAAGGAAATATATTGGTGATTATTGAGAATTAATAACATGCCGAGGATACCCTAGAAGGAGGCCTCGGCCCACACACGCACCGGTCCGGTCCAGTCCCACCCCGACACGCTCTGCCCACGGCTGTGATGACTGAATGGAGCCGCAGTCACGGTTCTTCCCAATCGGGGACCGGGAGTGAGGAGCAGGAACCGGAACCGGGACCAGACCCCCGAACCCGCCGCCCCTCAGCGAGGGGCGCGGCCCCTTTAAGAGCGCGCTAGGGGCGCTCCGGAAAATGGCGGCTCCCAGGTGGAGCCCTCCCACGTGACCGTCGCGCGCGCTCCCGTCCCCGCCCCCTTGCCCTTCGTTGATTGGCCGGCGCCTCCCGGCGGCGGGCGCTGATTGGCCGGCGTTGGCGCGCGAAGGGGTGCGCGGCGCCGGGAGCCGCACGCAGCGGGGGCAGGAAACAATAGACGGAGCNCCCCCGCCGTTACGGCGTGAGGGGAGCGGGGCGGTGCCGCCAGGGGGCGCGCGGGGGCGGGGCCTGAGGGCCCCTCCGGTCATGGCCGCCGCTGCTTCCCCGTGATCGCGGCACCGACCGGGGAGAGCGGCCCGGGCCGGGACCCTCTGCCCGCCCCCTGCGCCCCGAGGAGGGGGTTTGTGAGGCCCGGTGGGCCGGGAGGGCCGGGCCGTGCCCCGCGAGGGGAGCGGGCAGACAAAGAGGTGTCACCGGGCGCTGCCGCGCGCCCTGAGGGTACCCCGGTTCTGCGGGGGTGCCTCCGTTTCATGGGTGAGCTCCTGTTCCGCGGAGGTTCTCCCTTTCCGTGGGCGAGCTCCGGTTCCTTTGGGGTGCTCCCGGTTCCGCAGGGGTGAGCCCCGTTCCATGGGGTGTCCCCGTTCCGCGGGTGAGCTCCCCAGGTCTGCCTTCTCTACACCAGAGGCTGGTGGCAGATGGGCTGAGAAAGTGTTTGAGAGCGACAAGGCAGCAGAAGGAGCCTTGGAAAACTGGATTTTGGGAACAAGTAGTTCAAGGCTGCACCCAGACCGGTCTGTTTAACAGTAGCTGCTGGATCTCCTGCATTTAAACATCATTACGAGTCTGGGTTTTGCCCCCCTGTGCACTAAATTTCAGAATTTTATTGTGCTGCTCTGACAACATCATCATCAAATTATCCCAGAATGGATTGAGCTGGAAGGGACATCAAAGCTCATCTCCTTCCTACCCCCTGCCATGGGCAGGGACACCTTCCACTATCCCAGGTTGCTCCAAGCACTGTCCAGCCTGCCTTGGGACACTTCCAGGGATGAAATTTGACATAGTTTGTATTAATTCCCGGCCATATATCCCAAAAAACGGATTAGCATGTGCAACAGGGGGTTTTTAACCGTTTAGTAACCAGTCCAATAGAGCATCCAGCAGCAAACCAACGTGTGATTGATGTACTTGACTCTAATCCATCGCCTGCCCACAGTGCTCTGCGTCTGTAAATACATTTATAATAATTAATTGTATGTATTTTTTTAAAACTTCAGCAGCCTTTGATGATGCGGTGGAAGAGCGTGTGATCAACGAGGAATATAAAATATGGAAAAAGAACACCCCCTTCCTGTATGATTTGGTGATGACCCATGCCCTGGAGTGGCCCAGCTTGACTGCTCAGTGGCTTCCTGATGTCACAAGGTAAATGGATCCTTCTGCTCTCTTTTTAAAGCAGAATAAACAGCAAATCCACGATCGTTGCTGAGACACTTTTAGGTTGAGATCACAGAATCCCAAACTGCTTTGGGTGGGAAGGGAACTTAAAGCTCATCCAGTGCCCCCCCCAAAGGGACACCTTCCATTATCCCAGGGTGCTCCAAGCCCCGTCCAACCTGGCCTTGAACACTTCCAGGGATGGGGCAGCCGCAGCTTCTCCTGTGCCAGGGCCTCACTACCCTCACAGGGAAGGAATTTTGTGATTCCTGTTTTGTTTCTCTTCCCCTGCAGACCTGAAGGCAAAGATTTCAGCATCCACAGGTTAGTGCTGGGCACCCACACCTCGGATGAACAGAACCACCTGGTGATCGCCAGTGTGCAGCTGCCCAACGACGATGCACAGTTTGATGCTTCCCACTACGACAGTGAGAAAGGAGGTAAGGGCCCAAAAAGGGGGATTTTAACCATTTTTCCCTCCCCTTCTCAACAATAAATTTGTCTTTTCCTGAATTTGAGGCAGCAAAGTTCAAGTTTTACTTCTAAACAAATCTATTTCTAAGTGGTGCCTCCTTGATAGACAAATACTCTCTTTCTTCAGTGTCTTAATAATCTAATGGTGGAAACAGAAGGGGCAAGTTAATTGCAATTTGTGTGTGGGAAAACCTCGCCCCTCCCTATTTCTCAGGAA
This sequence comes from Rhagologus leucostigma, assembly GCA_013397725.1. Lineage (NCBI taxonomy): Eukaryota > Metazoa > Chordata > Aves > Passeriformes > Rhagologus > Rhagologus leucostigma. The sequence goes on along the minus strand of VZTD01005546.1, from coordinate 81,456 downwards.
CTGACCTTGTGCTTTTTATTGGTATTTTTATTACCACATTTGCATTACGTAAAGTCATGCAAAGAATTTTTACATGAACTCATGTAAAAGAATATTTTTATTTCAGAGGAGTGTAACATTTCCAACATTCTTCATTTGTCTGAGTTGTGCTGCCTGATTGTTGTCCCGGCCCCTCTGGGGTGAAATTGTGTTTTATTCAGTGAATCAGACTTGAATTTGATGCTTTTGTAACCTTTGTGGCTGTCCCAAGGTAGGCATTTTTCCTGTTTGCTGGGCTGAATCAGTCTTTCCACCTGGTGAAAGTCCTTAGTGATCCAATGTTTGCTTTTTTTTTTACAGGAAGTCTGGATTGTGCAATGAGTATTTTGATCTTTGGGCTTCTTAAAGTTATTTATGAACGTGGAGTTGTCTAATAAATACTTGTTTCTATTCTATTTTAGTATTTCTCAAAAATATATACTCCAATTTTAAAATAATCCAAAACCCGTTCTTTTTTGCCAAAACTGTGCAGTTTTATGAATTATTAAGTTATTTTATATATAAAGATAAGGGAGCTTTAGCAAGTTGTATCACAGTCCTAAAATTGCAATTTGTTTTTACCACAACTTTGTCTATTCTGAGAGCTTGGTAGCAAACCTTGAATCAACTCTTTGTGCCTTGTTCTGAAACTGGCTTATTATTCACACCTCCTGCTTTCTTATTCCTAGAGTTTGGAGGCTTTGGCTCAGTAAGTGGAAAAATTGAAATTGAAATCAAGATAAACCACGAGGGAGAGGTGAACAGAGCCCGTTACATGCCCCAGAACCCCTGCATCATCGCCACCAAGACTCCCTCCAGTGATGTCCTGGTCTTTGATTACACCAAACATCCCTCCAAACCAGGTCTGTGCTTCAAAGAGCAGCCACTCATTCCCTAAGTGTGAAAAAAGAGGTTAAAAAATGGTGTGGATTACCCCATATTTGGGATTTCAGGGCCGAGTGGGTGTTTGTGAATGAGGTTATTTTGTATGAAGTTTAAACACGTGTATCCAAATGTATCCATGGAAAAGGAAACCTTTTCCTGCACTTCCACTGCTTGTTTTGTCACCTCGCTGTGAGGTATTTGAGGTGGTAGAAGGTGGATTTTTTGGAAACTGTGGTTGATTTGGTGGGTAGCTGAGCTGTTCCCCTGACATCCTGTAAATATATTAACAGTCATTTACCTATGAACTCATCAAGATTGTTTAAAGTAACTCCTTTTGCCATTTGTGAGCAGAATCAGAAGTGCCTTCTTCACTTTAAAAAGTGCAGTTGGAGCTGATGAGAGGAAGAGAAATATCCCACCTTATATTTCTGGGTGTTCAGGAGGAGTTTTTTGAGCAGTAACAGCTGAGCTGTTGTTCCTCCATGCAGCTGGACCAGGGAACTCAGGCCAAAGCATGGAGGTGGTTACTGAGCTAAAAGTAAACTCAATGCCAGCTGTTTCAGGATGTGCTGGAAATGATTCCAGGCGCTGGAGTTCTCACCTTGCCTCCTTCCAGATCCTTCTGGAGAGTGCAACCCAGACCTGCGTCTCCGTGGGCACCAGAAGGAGGGTTATGGGCTGTCCTGGAACCCAAACCTCAGTGGGCATTTGCTGAGTGCTTCTGATGATCATGTGAGTACTTGGAGCACAGCTGGGGTAAACCTGCGCTTGGTGTGCCTTGGGAAGGGCAGAAACATCCTGGCTTTGAGGGGGAGGAGGGAAAGAGAGTTGTTAAAGATGTAATTTTTTGCGTTTTTGTTGTTTTAAAGACCATTTGTTTGTGGGATATCAGTGCTGTTCCCAAAGAAGGCAAAGTGGTGGATGCCAAGACCATCTTCACGGGACACACAGCAGTGGTGGAAGATGTATCCTGGCACCTGCTCCATGAATCCCTTTTTGGATCTGTTGCTGATGATCAGAAGCTCATGATGTAAGTGGGGGAACCCCTTCACAAACTGCTTGTGCCCCTCAAGTTTTCTCATCTCCATAATCTCTCGGTGAAATGGGATACAAACCTTTGTTAATTCCGTGTTTTCCCCTCACAGCTGGGACACCCGGTCAAACAACACCTCCAAGCCCAGTCATTCCGTGGATGCTCACACAGCTGAAGTGAACTGCCTCTCCTTCAATCCCTACAGTGAGTTTATCCTGGCCACAGGATCAGCTGATAAGGTACTTCTGCCTGGATCTTGGAACATCCTTGCTCAGTTTCTGGGGTGGATGTGCACGTTGGTTACTTCAACAAGTTTTTTTTTTCCTAGACTGTTGCTCTATGGGACTTGAGGAACCTAAAACTGAAGCTGCACTCCTTTGAATCACATAAAGATGAAATATTTCAGGTATAAAAACAGTCTTTATCTTTTATCCTCACAGACTTAGTTCTACTCAGCAGTCTGGGAAAGAAAACCAGTCTTTTCCACGATGTTTTTGCACTTAAAAACTCAAATTCTATTATTTTATCTGCTTAAACTTTTCTGGGTGTTGTTATGAAGCTGCAGAGCTCCAGTACAGAAAGAGTGTCCGGAGAGGGCCCAGGGAAGTGCTCTGGAGCTTTACCCACAGCAGAAGGATGAAATGGTAGCAGTGCAGAGTCCATTCAATTATTCATGGCAGCAGATTGAAGCAGGAGGCCCAGGGAAATGGCTGCAGTGTTTCCACCTCCTCAGCCTGGTCCTGCAGGAAGGTTTAACACCCTCTGACAAAAGATAATTGCTGATTTGGCTGCTGTAAATAGAGAATGTTCACATCATGGGCAGCACCTGCTTAGCAGATTAAATATTTCCATCTCCAACTCGTGCCTTAATCAGAGGAAAAATATGTAGAGGGTTTTTTTTGGTGCAGGGATTATCAGTTCAGACTTTGTTATGTCTAAATAAAATTACAGAATCCTGAAATGCCACATTAGTGTGCAGAATTCTGTGTTCCTTCCTAATCCTGTGATCCTATTAAGTGGTGTGTTCTGGAGAGCTTTATCTCCAGCAGAAGCAGTAAATGTGAGCTTTTTGGGCAGTTAAGCTTAATTACAGTGATTTCTTTTCATGTGAGAGCTGTGCCTACTGCTGAAGGAATCCGTGGGTTCTGTTTGTGCAATCCTTATTAAGATAAGGAGCAGCCAATACCCTTGGGAGCTGTTTGCACTTGGAAACACGTGGGCTTTGTTAGAGGAAAAGTTCCAGGTGGCACTTTTTTTTGGTGAAATGTCTTTTTTTTTCGCGTGTGGGTATTCACAAACTGCATCCTGTGATAAATGTTATTTACACATATTTGTGTTGTTAGCAATTTGAATTCTTGTAGAGCTTTCGGGGTACAAAATGAGGTGTTGGGAATGTCCTGTTACAGCTTCTCTAAACTCAGGTTTAAATTTATCCCTGTCTGCAGGTTCAGTGGTCCCCCCATAATGAAACCATCCTGGCCTCCAGTGGCACGGACCGCAGGCTAAATGTTTGGGACTTGAGGTAAATCCCAAATTCCTCAGGTTTTCCCCACAAAATATTGCTGATTAATTACATCACACCTCAAAAAAAAATAACCAACCCCCACCTTTTCTTTTTTTCCCTCCCTTTTTTTTTTGCAGTAAAATTGGAGAGGAGCAATCCCCTGAAGATGCTGAGGATGGTCCCCCAGAGCTGTTGGTGAGTCTTTTCACTCTCATTAATTATTTTGACCTATTACTTACCCTGCAATGCAAATTTCAAACCATTCCCCTTTTTGTTTCCCCAATCCCTAGTTTATCCATGGGGGTCATACTGCAAAGATCTCGGATTTCTCCTGGAATCCCAATGAGCCCTGGGTCATTTGTTCTGTATCAGAAGATAATATCATGCAAGTCTGGCAAATGGTGAGTTGTTTGGGAAGGTGCAGGAAGTGGAGGTGAGGGAGGGTGTTCAAATTCCTGGATTTCAGCATTCCTGCTTTTATTTACAGCCCTCAGAATTACCCAGTTTGTAGCACTGCTGAAATCTCAAAGGGGCGGTGAAATCCCCTTTAACTTTGGCCAGAACAATGATTTCCAAATACTCAGGAGATGTTTTGTTTTAAAAAAAAAAAAAAAAAAAAGTGCTGGTGCAGAAGGAAATTTTTCCTTTCTGTGTTTGAATGAAAACAGTGTGTGAGAACCAAGGATGAAATCAAGTTTTTTGTAGTTACTGTCTTAAAGAATATTTGAGATTTTATTCTCCGAAGATGGAAAAGGTGCTGGTGAACAGGAACAATTTGCTGGCCCCTACATTCCCAGCTGTTGAAGGTTTTGGAAAACAATTTTGACCTTTGACAGGACCATTTTCCTATTTTTTTTTTTGTTTATCTCTAAATTTTGTTCTTGGCAGCTTTCTGTGTAGTTCTTTTCAAACATGCTGCTGAGTAGAGGATCTACAAAATAAATACTTGAAACACTTTTGTAAGTCTTGCAGTGGACTCTCCTTTAGCAGATTCCTATTTACAGGACACTTAGGAAGTTTTTTGAGACCTGGCTTTTATGGATAAGGTTGTGTTGCTGCTTTAATGTTAATGGGATCAGGGATGTGTGATCCAGCAAATAAAAAATGACCAGAACTTTCTGAAGTGTTCTGGCAGGTGGAATCCTGTCCAAAGGGGTGGGAAATGCTCCCTCAGTCCCTCCATCCCTGTCTTGCAGGCAGAGAACATCTACAACGATGAAGATCCCGAAGGAAGCGTGGATCCAGAAGGTCAAGGATCCTAGATGGCAACTTTTCCCTGTTTTTAGTCTTTCTCCTTCTCTTCCCTCTCAGCCCCGATATTGACTTAACACTGGTTTTGAGACACACGTAGACTTTGTGTTCAGCCATCTTCCTGTAGACCCCATTGCAGCCTTTTCCACCCAGACACCCAAAAAAAAAAAGGGCTCAGCCCCCTCAGCCAGGTCCCTGCTGTGGCTCCTTGGCCAGAATTCCTACAGCAACCTCCTTTATTGGTCTGGCTGTCCCATTTTAACTGCCTTCATCACCGAGCGAGCTTGGGATTGGTTTTTTTCCTCTCTCTTTCGCTTGCTCCAGCCACAGGCTTTTGCCTAATTTAAACAAAAGTTAAATTGGCAGAGCTGCCCGGGTGGGCTTGAGCCAACAGAGATGATCCAAGCATTAATCCCCTGACAGCTCAGAAATGGTGTGGAAGGCCTTGTCCTCCTCGGTACGGCTCAGAAGCCTTGGAATTCCTTTAGTTATCTGTACCTTGTGGCTTTTTCTGCCTTTGCAGATACAAGACTTGCAAGTTCTGACTTGAACTGAAATTTCTCTTTATTTTTTCGTCTCTCCTGGCGATTCTGGGTTTTTCATTCCTTCCTTCCTTTCCCTTTCCTCCCTCCTGCTGGGCGCCAGCGGTTTGGATTCGTTAGCTATTCCTGCAGAGCCTCCTTCACCTCCCATGTTTTTTGCTCTATTGTGTGTTTCTTGAGCTGTGTTTTCACATGATGTTTCTTTCCTTTCTGTGAAATGGTTTTTAAAACTTGGGGGAGCCCTCAAGTTGTAAAAGGTGTTTGTTTGTACCAACGGATGACCCCGGTGCCCTCAACAGCCTTGGCAGCTGGTGGAAAACAAGCAAAACGTGGATGAACTACTTTTTTTAGGAGTTAGTCCTTGACCACAAGGTCCTGCACGTCTTCCACTCGGGTGTCCAGTGCCACCAGCAGCCTGTTACTCTCCATCTCCTCATGACTAATTGCGTGTAAGTCCTTCAGTTGGAATAAAGTTTTTCTACGTAAACGCTGCTGAGTTTGGGGAGTTTTGTGCTGTTTCTGCATTTACTGCTTTGCTGAGGGTATTTACCTGTGTTGGGAGCCTACCTGTGTGTGTCCATGAGGCTGGAAGCTGGTAGAGATATTTTGTCATTTTTAACGTGGGTATTTCTCCCCCTCTCATTTCTGCTGCTTTGTGAAATAAATTAATGAGCACTTCAACCCCAAAGCAGCCACCAAAGCCCTGAACTGTTCTTCCCTCAAGCTCTGCTGCTGTCTGCATTTTAACTCTGCCTTTAGCCCTTTCCACAGTTGTTTTTTGTTACCCTGCAGGCTGAATTTGATACAAACACCTTGGCTTGACACATGAATTTGGGCTTTTGAGATGCAGCTCTGAGAATGAAAAGGCTCCTTAAACTCTGACCTTTTATTTTCAGTGTGAGACTGGATATAAAGTGGAAACCTCTTCCCCACCACCTCGTTTCTGTGGAGCACTTCCCAGTACAGCAGAGACCCTTGAAATACAAAAGAAAATCCTCTTCAAAGGAGAAAGCTTCTCTTGCATGTAAACTTTAAGTGTCAAACCCCTCCTAACACCAGCTTCCAGAACTTTCTGTGCAGGCTTAAACAATCTGGAACAAGACAAGGTAACATTTTCCCAAACACAGCAAAACATCAATCAGTTATTCCTCATCCATGTCCATTGTTCAGTGCAAAGATTGTTTGCTCTGCTCCTCTGGGGAAAAGCAGTTTTACTACATGAGCAACAGCAGCACCTGGGGAAGTACCCAGGGAAAGGATTGTCCGGTGTTCCCGACTCCAGGCAGCTGCTGCACATCAGGCAGGATAAAGCAGCAGGAGGAGACATCCCTTGTAGATCCTCTGTCCCTTTTTGTGCTACAAAGAGGAAAATTCCATGGTTCTAGCAGTCCTGCTCTGCTTTTTCCTCCGATTTGCAGAGGTGGCCATAGATTTCTAAGCAGCTCCTGTAAGGGGAGAAAGGAAATTTAGGCTGTGGAATATTTACATGAATGCTTTGGCTGGAGAAGAAAGGGAAGGGAGATGTGCTATTTCTGGGAGAAGTTCTTTCTTTTCACTGTGTGGAAGAAAAAGGAATTGGGAAACTCTTCAAGAGGCTCAGTCCATGGTCTTGAGAGTGTGTGGGCCCAGCTCAGCCCTTCCAGAGCCCTTGGCAAACAGGATCTAACAGAAGGGAATGTCATTTTTGGTGGGAGCTGCTGGAAAAGGCAGCTCAGAGCTGCACTTAACTCTGAGGGCCCCGGAGCGAATGTGAAAGCTCATTTAAAGGTGTCACTTCCAAGGATGGCAATCTGTAGATTCCAGGAGTTAAGAGACTCCACTGCTGCGCTTGGAATTAAATGTTGGTCTGTGATTTAGGAGAACCCCGGGCAGCAAGGACAAGGTGGTGGTGGGATCTGGGCTGAATCCTAAATGCAGTTTGTCCCCTTGGGAATGGCTGGTGCCAGCACAGGCTGAGAGAGCTCTTCCCTGTGCTTGGATAAAAAAGCTTTGGGGTAGGAATATCCTCCTGTGGTGTGTTTGCATGAGGGGGTTTGGGTGGAGAAGGCGGAAAAGGAATGGTGAAGGAGCAGTGAGGCTGCAAAAAATAGTTGAGTGCGTCCAGCTGAGGCTGGAATAACAACAGCTCCAAGCTGGGTGAGTAAAACAATCCACAAACTCACGGACATTTTCTGGAGCTTTAGGAATTCACGTGCAATGAAGACCTGAGTCTTCATTGTCAAGTCAAGGAGAGGACATTTCCATCATCCACAGCACAGCTTCCCAAAGCTAAACCTCAGCTCCTTTCCACATATTTCTGAGGAAACCGCTGCTTAAATTGCCACACCTGCTTCTTGGGAAGCCACTCCACTCCTGCAGCAGTTTCCAGCAAATCCCTCTTTGCTGTTGGGCAAAGAGGCTGCAATTCCTGCTGTGATGCCCCACTGGGGACGAGGAGGGAAAAGCCTGTGCTGTCCCACAGCTGTGTGACCCCGCCCTGGACTCTTCCCACCCATCCCTTTCCTCCTCCCAGCCCCTCTGCCCCGCAGGGATGGGACCCGAACGCACTTGTAGATGGAGAGCTCCCGGTGGAGGCTGGTCCTCAGCTCCTCCAGCTCCTGGTTCTTGCGCTGCTGGAGCTGGACCCCGTTCTTGAGCTCCTTCAGCCTGTCCTCCAGCTCCTCCACCTGCTCCTGGGGGGAGAAAATGAGCGGATCAGCTGAGGGAGGAAGGTGCCTGTGCTCCACTGCTTCCCTCGCTCTCCTCTGGGATCTCCCTGTGGATGGTGCTGGTCTGGACAAGCACAGCCAGGCTGCCCCTGCCCAAGCACCCCCTTTAAAAACCTCTGCAAAAAAAAGCTTTGTTTTAGTACAAAGGTGGGAATTTGGGCTGGGCTGGGCTGCGTTTTGTCCTTAGGCTTCTCCTGGCTGCTTGGTTTTGTCCCCTAAACTGCTTAGTGTGTGTTTTGAGAAGCTGCCAGAGCTGTATAAACCCGTGAGTCAGGAGAAGATAAATAAGGAATTTGGGAAAAGGAAAGCGTGGAGGCACACCAGGGGTCCGAGGGACCCTGAAACTCCAGGACAAGCCACGGCATGGGTGCTGCTGGTTCTGGTCCCCATCCCAGCAGGGAGAAGCCGTGGTGGAAAGGGAATGGCAGCTTCCAGAAACTGCTGGGAGGAGGCAGCGATTGCGAGCCGAGAACAGAGAGTGTTGAAAGGGGGCAGATTAATTGTGGAGCCTCTTTGCCAAATGTGCTCGTGGAGATATTGAATTGCCTTGTCCCTCAGGCTGAGGGGATGCCTGGCCCAGCCAGAAATAACCCTCCCAGGAGGCAGCCTGGCCCCGGGGCTGTGGGAGACAGGGGGTGAGACCCTTCCTGGCAGTAGGAGTGGCAGAATCTGCCCCAGCAGGAGAGGCTTTTGAAAGAAAAGCCGCCTGTATTTAAAACTGGCTTTTCCAAGCGTCTTGGCTCAGTCCTGTGCTCGGAGGAGCTGCGGGAAATGTGTGGTGCCTGTGCTCAGCAGCATCGCTGAGCTTTGGGAAGGAAATCCCCCATCCCTGGAGCCGTTTCTGAGGGGCAGGCCAAAACCAAGAGAGAATATATTCAGGAGAAACTTATTTTCCAAGCTGAGTGAAGCCCCAAGTTTTCCCACCTCATCCCTGGGTCTGCCTTATTCCCACGGGCTCGTGTTTCACCTGGCCCGTGCCAGGGTGGGGGATAATTTTGATTCCAGCCAGCAGGAGGTATTCCACATCCTCCCCATCCTCATCCACGCTCCTTCCCCGGGCCCTACCAGCAAATCCTGCAGCATCCACGTTTCCCTGGACGCAAAGCACGACTCCCACTCTCAAAAGAGGGTGGAGTGGTGCCCTTTGGGGCACGTACCCGGTACTGCCCGACCTCCTCATCCCGTTTCTGCTTGACCAGGACAATCTGCTCCTCCAGGCTGCGGTTCTGCAGCCGCAGCCGGCTGACCTCACCCTGCAAGGGCCTCAGGGCTTCCTTCATGCCCTGGATCTCGCCCTGCATCTCCTGCAGCGCCTTGGCCCCGGCCTCGCGCCGCTCCAGCAGCCGCAGCAGCTGGGGCTCGTAGTGCTCCTCCAGCCCCCGCCGGCTCTCGGCCACGAAGCTCTCGAACTCCACGGAAAGCCGGCGGCTCTCCTGGAGGTACAGGTTGTCCTGCCGGCACGGCGGAGCCTCCAGGCGCTGCCTCAGAACTTCCTTCTCCTTCTCGCAGGTCTCCTTCAGCTGGGACAGTTCCCCGGAGAGCTGCCCGGCCTGGCTCTCCAGCTCGCCCTGGTAGGCGGCGTGCTGGGAGAGGTCGTGCCGGCGGCTCTCCAGCTGGTACTGGCAGGCCACGCATTCCTTGGTCACCTTGAACAGCTTCTGCTTGATCTGCCGGATCTCATCCCGCAGGTTGTCCCTCTCCAGCTCCACCTTGGCCAGCAGCCTGCAGGCTGCCTGGATCTCCTCGTGGGCGTGGCGGATCTCCTGCAGCGCCGGCTCCCGCAGCTGGGCCAGCTCCGCGATCAGGCTGTCCCGCTCCCTCTCCAGCTGCTCCACGATTTCGATGCACTCCTGGAAATAATTGCCCAGCTCTTCCAGGGTCAGGCACTGGTGCTCTGTGGCGTCAGCATCCAGAGGGCTGCCTGCTCCCTCTGCGTCCATGTCCAGCGGGATCCCTGCCCCATCTGTGTTGCCTGGGATCCCTGCCCTGTCCGTGTCCATGTCCAGCGGGATCCCTGCTCCATCTGCATCCTCATCCAGTGAGATCTCTGTCCCGCCTTCATCCACGTCCAGCGGGACTCCTGCCGCATCCACATCCGCTGGGATCCCTGTCCCACCTTCATCCCCGCCCAGTGGAATCTCTACTCCGTCTGCATCCATGTCCGGCGGGATTCCTGCCCCACCTGCATCCACGTCCAGCGGGATCGCTGCCCCGTCCACATCCAGTGGAACCCCTACTCCATCTGCATCCACGTCCAGCGGGACTCCTGCCACGTCCACGTCCAGCGGGATCCCAGCCCCGGCTGCATCCTCATCCAGCTGGGTCCCTGGTGCGTTTAGCTCCAAGGAAGGATCCCTGCTGCCCGCCTGCAGCTCCCGGCTGGAGTCTGGGCTGCTCCTGTGCAGGGGTTTAGATCCCTTCCCCGCTGGATCCAGTGGTGGGTGAGGACATTCCGGGTGCGGAGCAGCTCCTTCAGCTGCTCCCTGTGGTGCTGAGGATGCTCCAGCTTCATCCAGCTTCAGCTCTGGAGGGGGCTCGGGCTGTGCCATCAGGTCCCTGGGAAGGAGAGGGGATGTGAAGCAGAACAATGAGTGTAACAGGTCTCAGCCTTTCCTCCCCACCCTGTGAGACCCCAGAGTGAGGGGGGTCCTGCCGTGGCCCTGCTGCCGTGACCGTCCCCGTGTCACCCACACGGCTGGGCTCAACGCTCTGGTGACAGCTTGGGCCCAGACTGTCCAAAATAAGGAAAGAAAACCCCATTAAAACCCTATTAAAGTGTCTGACTGCCACGGAGGAGGAGCGAGGGATGCAAACCCAGACTCCAAACCCAAGAGCTTCTCCGGAGCCGACCTGCCACGGCCAACCTCCCCAGCGGCACCGATGTGACCCGTGCGAGCACTCCCTGGAAAACTCGCCGGGATTTTAGCGGTGTGGCATAACCTCACGGCAAGGGAATGCGCTGCTGGAAGCCCGGGCAGGCTCCGGGATGACTGAGATGGAGCCAACCCCACACGCACAGCCCCGGGGGCGAGCGGCAGCGTCTGCAGCAGCAGCCGGAGCTTTGCAGAGTCATCCGATCCCGGCATTGTCCCCAGCCACGGCACCTGCAGCTGCCGCCACCAAACCCTCGCTCTCGCGTTCTCCCGCCTGCTGTTCGGGGTGTAGGATGGAGGCAACAACGCTCGGGGACGAGCCGGGGCTTTTCCCGCTGCTGCCGGGGGCCGGTGGGATCGGTGCGAGGATGCTCTCACCTCTCGGCCACGCCGCTGAGCTCATGTCTAGTCATTCCCGAAGGAATGAGCGCAGGCTGGCACTCACAGGCAGCCCTCGGCTCGCAGCAACGGCTTTAAGCAAAGAACTGATTTTCACCGATACTTTCGCTCCTAATAAGGCAGTTTTCGGCACCGATGACACATCGCAGCCTCGGACTCGGCGGCCGGCGCCTGGAGAGGGGGCAGCGCCTGGAAAGGTGGGAAAAGGGCTCCTCTGCCCCGTTTTTCCTCGCCCTCCCCGCTGCCAGCGCTTGTTTTTCAAAGTTCTTGGATCTGCTTCGCATGGGCAGGACGGGAGGGGAGGGCCCGGTTCTGCCTTCCCGGCGGGGCTTGGGGGCTCTCTCCCACCCACCACCCCTCATTCNCCCCCATGGACACCGGCCCCTTCCTGCCCAGCCCTGCTCGCCCGGGTGGGCTCTTACCTTCCTCCCCCGGAGCCCAGCGCCGCCGGCTCTGCGCTGCACATGGGCTTAGCATGGGGCGGAGAGGGGTTATTAATAAACAGCGCTGGAAATCAGACTCCCCGGAGCAGCCGCTTCCCCCGGCCACCGCCTGCAGTGCCAGCTGCGGGCGCTGCCTTCCTCCGCCCCGGGGAGGAGGAGGAGGACGAGGAGGAGGAGGAGGAGGGCGGGGAAGGCCAGGCTGGCTGCATCCCTGGCAGAGGCAGCCGCAGGGACTGGCTGCAGCCAGCCCGCATCCCTGGGGAGCGGCCCTGGCAGCCCCCATCCCGCCCCGGCTGTTCCCACCCCTGATTTATGGGGGAGCTTTGTTTCGTAGGGCCTTCAAGACGCCCCTTCCAGCCTCACTGGCGGATCCTTCCCTGGATCCGCAGGTCTCCATCCCTCCAGGGTCCTGGGCAGAGCTGGGATGGGGATAATGGGGAGCCTGGGTGGGGTCCCCTGGGGCTGCGGGGGTTTGGCTGTGGTGGAAGGGGAAATGCCAGAGGATGCAGCTCGTGGCCCCCAAATGCCACGGCCTCATCCTGAGCGTGGAATGGGATTTGTGACGGTGCTGGTAGCACAGTGCCGCACTCCCCAGGTGTTGATTATCAGCGGATTAAATACCAATATCTCGGGGTTCTTTATACGCCTCAGGTCGCCCCGCAAACCCACAGACCCCAGCCATGGCAGAGCACAGCCTCTGCTTCCTCTTCCGCCCATAACCGATCCCTGCCACCCTTTTCCCTCTGTTTTGGGGATGCAGAAGGTGGCGTTTCTCTCTGCAAAGCCCCGTGGTGGCCGTGGTCACACTCCCGGGTGTCCAACAGCGGCACTGCCCTCACCCACTTGGTTCCCCACCTCTGCCCACCCACAGCTCTTCTCTCCCGTGCTGCCCATCCCCATCCTCCCCACTCCGTGGATCCTAAACCCACCTTTCGTCCATCATATCACCAACAAATATTTATAGGAAATACCTATTTTTGATATATTTTGCCGTGCTAGCACGGGTGCATCATCCTGGGGTCACCCTTTGGCCTGGCCACCCCTCGTGGCGTTGCCCCCCGAGCCTACCTCTGCCCGCTCCCGCTCCTGCCGCCCTCAGGAAGTCGCCACTCGCCTCTCAGGAAGTCTCCAGCTTACGTGCCCCAAAACCACCCAGCAGTGCACACCACAGCCTGCGACATCGCCCGGTGCCGCCCCGTCACCGGCACCGTCACCTTGCCCGTGGCTCGGTGGCCACGGGGCTGCAGAAATCAGGTTTAAAATAACAGCGCTGGTCCATCCTTCGGGGAACAGAGCTTTAAAAGGAAAAGGGAGATTTGAGTGGGGTTTTTTTTTCTCTTTTTTTGGATCTTGTTGCTTTTTTCAGCGCGACACACCTTCTTTTTCTCTCTCTTTTTTTTTTCCATGAAGCGCCTCTATTTTTGACTCAATCGGAGAGGAATGCTGTTAATTCGCACAAGTTGGGTGTATAAATATCTATCTAGAGCTGCGGCTGCCAAGGGGACAAACCTGCGAATCACACGGGCTGGGTCCGACAACCCTTGTAGGGCCTGGAGGGGACAATGACAACGCGAGGCCGGGCTGAGGTTTATCCGATGAGCTGCCAAGGGTAGGGTGGGGAGTGAGGAGGTTCAGCTGTTCCCTGCTCCGTAAGCGGATACCCCGGCCCAGGCCCCGGCACGGGGATGTTTTGTGGATATAACCAGGCAACAGCCGGCTCCGGTGTCCCCGATGTGCCCGGCAGAGCCCGGCCGGCCGCGGGCACACGCTGGGGCCGGGCGGTGCAGGGAGACGCGGCCGGCAGCGAGCAACGTGGACTTTGCTCCGGTAAACAGAGCTGGCGGGGTGTTATCGGCGCTGCCAGAGGCAGGAAAAAGGCAGGAGAGAGTCTGAGAGACGGAGAGTTTGAGATCCGGCTCTTGGGATGAGTGGCAGAGGCTCCGGGCACCGTGCTGCCAACACGGAGTCCCCGGCTGCAAAGAGCAGCTGTGGGGCGCTTCGCCCCCTCTCCGGTGACCTGGGGCTGTGTCTCCCTTCCTGGTGGATTTTTCCTTCCCGTCACGCACGGCAGATCTGCCCCGAGGGCACCGACCCAGCCGGCAGCGCGGCGTCGCCACCGTGGCACCGCCACCACCACCCTGGCACTGCCACGGCGGCTCCGTCCCCGTGCTGTCCCCGCACCATCTTTAGGGACAAGCTGGAAGTACCAGCCCGACCTCAGGGCTCCTCAGCCAGAGGTTCTGGCAGCGCCGTGGGGTGTCCAACCTGCCCGAATTCCAGCGCGGATGGGATTTAGGAGCGGCGATCCCGGGCAGCGCTGCCAGCGCTGTGCCCTCGCTCGCTGTGTTTGCCGAGGGCGCGGGGGTCCGGCTGCGGCCGGGACAGCGGTGCCAGGTCCGGCCCCTCGAGTGCAGCAGCTGCAATCCGAACCCGGGGGGAAAGTGTGATTCATCCCTGGAGCTGGGAGCGTTTCCAGGGAAGGATCCTGGCTCCGAGGGCACCGTGTGCCCGCTCCTGCCCTGCCCTCGCCCGGCGGCCCCTTTGCCCCGGCCGGGTGAGGGGTCCCTGGATGATTCCGTAGCAGCCGTGGCTGCCTGGGGATGGCACGTGGCGGGATTCACCCAGGTTTGGGGGGGTTGGATACCGCTGTCCCCTTGGGGACAACTTGGTTTGCTTCGCCTCCTGCCTCAGTTTCCCCAGCTGAGAGCTGGGGTGGCCCCTGGAGAGCGAGGGGAGGTTGCCCAGAAGGGATGGAGGAGGAGGAGGAGGAGGAAGAAGGGTGCAGCGTGGGCACGTGCCCGGCTGGGGCAGGGATGAAAGGGGGAGCCCGAAGGCGCCGTCTGCCCCGCGGGGACCTTGGGAGCTCCACGGGAGCGGGCCCAGACCGTGTCCCTGTGCCACCGGCGCCAGCGGCTCCCGCTTATCTGGGTGCTGGATCCCGCTTTCCCTGCGGGGAGGGGAACGAGGAAAGCACCATCCCAGCAGCTCCTGAGGGAGACACCAGCCCGGCCAGGGAAGCAGAGCGGGGTTGAGCGGCGGTTCCAGCTGCCGGGATTCTTGGAGTGTGCCCGCTTCCATCTCCCGCTCTTCCGGCGTTATCTTTGCTCAGATATCGGGATTAAACCTCTGCCCCAAGGCTGCCTGTTCTGGCAGCTCCTCCGGCACCCCGGGGTGTCCGTGTGCCCCCCGTGTCACATCCGGGGGGATTTCACACCCCGGGGCTGAGGCTGCCGCTTGCTGTCAGCCCCATCAGGCCCGTGCCAGCTCTGATGTGTCCGTGGCATCCCACACGGCACCGAGGCTGTGCTGGCATTCCCGCAGGCTTTTCTCTGTCAGGAAAGGTTCGGGATGCTCCCTCAGCAGCAGGAGATGCCTCTTGTGGCCACCTGTCCCTGTCACCACAGTCACGGGTGACGCTCCCGGGCTGTGACAGAGCTGTCCCTTCCAGCACCAGGGAGCTGGGAAAGGAGAGACCCCTGCGATTTATTCACCCATCCCACCTCCGTGAGCCCGGCACCTGAGCAAGGAGATCAGTGCCTCCCTCTTCCCAAGGCATTCGTGGTCCAGGCACCCTTCTAAAACCCCCGTTTTTACGACTGAGCTGATTTCCAGCACCACAACCACCAGTCCCCGAGTCCCAACGATCGCCAGCGGGGTCACCGCGGCCCAGGCTCCGCGCTGGCTTTTTCCATATCCCGGGGCAAGAAACAGGGAGCAGGAGCCGCTTCCTGCAGAAGGGGTTTGGAGCGAGCAGCTCCTGCTCGGGGTGGGAAGAGGCACCCACGGGGCTCAAAGGGATGAGGGAGGACCTTGTCCCGGCCGCCTGTGCGTGACGGAGGCGTTAATGAGTAATGAGGGAGCAGCCAGGGCTCAGTGTCCCGACGAGGGGACGGAAATGGGGGCAGCGGACGGATGAGCACGGCCCAAAGCGCCGGCTGCACCCTGGCACGGGCAGCAGGAACTTCTGCGGCTGCTCAAGCGTGATGCCACGGCCGGCAGCCGATGTTTTGGCTTCCTCACGTGCCGTTTCGGGTCGCGTTTCCCAGAGGTCAGGCACAGGGAGGCTCTTGAGGACGTGGCAGCATCTCTGCCTCCCCACCCCTGTGCCCGGGTCTCGTGGGAGCGGAGCTCTCGTGGGAGCTGCTCTCCCCAGGAGAATCCCGGTGTCCTGTGACCGTCCCGGCCCCGCAAGTGGAAAATGAGTTACCCGGCTGGGTGCCCCGCACGCTGCCGACCCTGCAGCTCTCTGGGGGCAGCGGAAGCTTTCTGGGGCCCTCCACGAAGTGCTGGTGCTTTAGGGAGCTCCTGGAACTTCTTTCTCCTCTAGGATTGGGACAGCCTTCCTCCTCACCTTCCTCCTCTGCTTCCCTCGCCCCTCGGGTGGGAGCTCTCCCTGCAGCCTAACCGATGCTCTCCCCCTCTCTCACTGTGATTATTTGGACAATGCTCCGTAACTCTGTGCGAAAATATCTTTCAAACTGCTTCTGCTGCCACACATGGGGAGGGGAAGATGAAAAATGGGATTTTTTGGGGTTTTTTTGGAGGCTAGTGACTCGGAAGTCGGAGCCGGCAGCAGAAAGTCAACACAAACGCCCTAATTGGGGATTAGAGTCCCCTCGGCGCAGTTCAGCTCGACGTGGGTCAGCAAAGCCTGGGGGAGCAGTGACATGCTCAACCTTCTTCCTGGAAAGGCATCAATCCCCTGGGATCATGGAGGGGAGGAGACGTGCCAGGAAATTTCTGCCCAACTCTTTCCAGTGCTCATTTAGGTCTTGAGTTTTGGGTTCAGAGGGGTGAAGGTGGGCGGGATGTGAGGCAGAGACACAAAAGCACAGCAAACCCCGGCCTGTCCGCAGGCGTCACCCAGGGTTTGGAGCTGCATCCCCATCCCCGGTCACTGATGCTACTGGGAAGCAGCAGGATGCTCAGGCTTGCACAGCCCACAAGATTCACGTGCCGGGGCCTGAATCCCACAGGAGATGCTAATGTGCTGGGAAGCCTGAGGGATGGACAGGCTTCTCGCTTTATAAATGCTTCCAGCCATTTCCAGCAGCTGGCAAACTCCTCCGGGCGTGCGGCCAGGCCCTGGGAGCGTCCGGGAAGGATGCGGCTCCAACACAGCCATGCAGCTTTTCACAGCAGGAAACGCAGGGACCCAAACCCCTCGGAGCCAGGAGCGTGGCCACGCGGCAGAAGCCACCTGTGTTCTTGTGAGGATCGTTCTCCTGGCTCTGCCACGTGTCCCGTCACCGACCTGCTGCTGCTCCGGCCCAGGCCCTGTGCACCCTGCTGTCCCCTCTCAGCTGGATCGCAGAATCATGGAATGGTTTGTGTTGGCAGGGAAATCAAAACTCACCTCGTTCCCACCCCCTGCCATGGGCAGGGACACCTCCCACCAAACCAGGGTGCTCCAAGCCCCATCCAGCCTGGCCTGGGACACTTCCAGGGATGGGGCAGCCACAGCTTCTCCTGTGCCAGGGCCTCACCGCCCTCACAGGGAAGGATTTCTTCCTGAAATCTAATCTAAATCAGATCGGTTTGGTCTGAGCAATTCCAGCTTGTACTGCGTGGCGAAATCCTTCCCGAGAGCCGCTGCCTTTCCCAGGCAGCTCCCGGTGCTCTCCCGGTGCTGCAGAGCCTGGGAGAGCCACGCCAAGAGGCTGAATCCCCCCCCTCGCCCTCTGCCATCCCGTTTCCAGGAGCCGATTTATTATCAGCAACAAGCAGCAGCGCGGCACAGGCTGCAGGCAGCGTCCTGGTGGCCTCAGGGTCGGGGAGCGCCGCGTCCCCCTGGGCGCTGCCACTGGCGGTGGCACGGCGAGGGTCACCCTCGGGGCCGTCAGGTGAGGAGCCGGTGGTGGCTGCGGGATGGGAGGGCAAGGACAGGACACGGCTGCCAGCTCCGGCTTCTCTCCTGGGGACAGGGAGAGGGACAGGGGCAGGGACAGCATCCCCCGGGGATGTGCGGGGCGCCGCTCCGGGGATGACGATGCTGGAATTCGGCGCTCCGCTCCCGCTCGGGTGTTTCCCTGTTTTCCCCCGCTTCTCTCCCGCTGATGCTCAGCTCCTCGGGCGAGGAAAACCGGGAGTTCCAAGGGCTGGGATCAACCCCCGGTGTCCCCGCACCGCCCCCACCCCGGCGCGGAGAGCGCGCCCCGAGGGGACAAAGCCGGGACCCACCGGGGAACGGGAAGAACATCTCGGGGAGCCCCGGCGGCCGCGGGGGTGACGCCGATGGCACCGAGGGGAGGGTCCCCGGTCCCCACGCCCCCGGGGCCACCTGCGGGAGGCGGGGGGAGGGGGGCGGTGCGGGCGGAGCTCCCGCAGCCCGGCCCCGCCCCGCACAGAAACTTTCCGTCGGCGCCGGGCGCTCGGCGGGAGCCCGGAACGGGGCCGGGGCTGCA
>VZTD01005546.1:43249-63386 GCA_013397725.1 Rhagologus leucostigma | reverse complement strand
CGCTGCGCCGGGCGTTCAGCTGGCTCCGGGGCCGGCGGCGGCAGCCCAAGGACGGCAGCACCTCGGGAGGGACGGAGGGAGCAGGTGAGGAGCGCTCGGGGAGGTGGCCACGGTGGCAGAGAAGGAGGGGTCACGGTGGTGGCCGTGGAGGTGGGCGAGGAGATTTCAGGGAGTTGCTCAAAGAGGTGTCGAGGTGGTGGCTAAGGAGGGGTCACAGTGGTGGCCACAGTGGCGTTGGAGTGATGACAAAGTGTTGAGTGGTGGCTACGGGAGTGGGCAAGGAGGTGTTGGGGTGGCGGTCGCAGTGGTGGCCGAGGCAGTGGGCAAGGAGGGAGCAGGCTGGTGGCTGCGGAGGGCTGGCGGTGGTGGCTGAGGGGCTGTGGCAGTGGCCAAGGAGGAGTCACAGCGGTGGCCGTGGAGGTGGTGAAGGAGAGGTCAAGGTGGTGGCCACGGAGGCCGAGGAGGTGTTACAGTGGAAGCCAAGGAGGGTCAGGGTGCTGACCCTGGAGGTGACCAAAGAGGGGTCACGGTGGTGGCTGGAAAGGAGTCGAGGTGGCGGCCGTGGACGTGGCTAAAGAGGGGACACGGGAGGGGCAGAGGTGCTGGCCATGGTGGTGGCCGGGAGGGCTGGAGCTGCTGGCCGTGGTGGCAGCAGGGGTGGCTGCAGGAGGTGAAGGAGGTGGCAGGGGGTGAAGGAGCCGTGGTGGCGGTGGCCGTGGCTGCGGTGGCAGCAGGACGGATCCGGCAGTCCCTGGCGCGATCTCGCCCCTGTCCCGAGGGCTGGTGCCGGTTCACTGGGTAGGTTCTGCCTGCGCTGAGTCAGAAGGTCACTGGGGCTGAGGGAAATCTGGAGGGACGCCAGCCGCTGCCACCTCCTCCTCTTCTTCCTCCTCCTCCTCCTGGGCAGGGTGTTTGCGCGCTCCAGGTGTGGCCCTTCCTGTCCCAGATACGGCCCTCACCCCGGCCCGTCCGTGGGTGCAGCCTCCACGGCCCGGTCACGTCCCTGCCACCTCGGCCAGGACAATCCCGCAGGGGAAGGTGCTCTGGGTCCCCTCTCTTCGCCATCCCGGGGCCGTGTTTCGGGGATCCACGGGCTCACCCCGGGAGCTTTGCCAGAGCGATGGGTGCTGGCTTGTCTGGTCACGCTCCTCTCCTCAGCGCTTTTTTGGCGGTAGCAGATGTCCCGACAAGGAAGGTATCACCCCAAAAGCCTCTCCCACAGCACACTGTCGGGGACACCGTCTGTGTCACACCCCTGCCCTCCCTGCGGGCACCTCTGCCAGGGATGTTTTGGCTCTTTTGCCAAGGGAGAGGCCTCTTCTGCGGTGCCCCAGCACAGCAGGATGCTGTCAGCTAGGAGTTTCTTCCTCAGTTTGCTCCAGGGAGTGAATTTCCAGGCATCCAAGACCGCATGCAGGCACGTTTCCTGCTTGGAGGAGCACACGGGGATCTGTGATAGGACAGGGATGGCCGTGGAAAGGGAAAAGAGGCTCGGGAAGAGCTGAGCTCTCTGCCGGGCCGATCCATCGGATGCTGCCGGTGGCTCCTTCCCGGCCCTCCGTGCGTGGACGCCGCTGCCACAGCCCAGCACTGAAACCTGAGCAGAAAAAACGAGATGTGCCGGAGCATGTGATGTTCCTCTTCGCGGCGCAGAAACGCCCCCAGTAGCTCCGCCAGCCCTTTTTTTCCATTTTTTTTTTTTTTCTTCCTCCTCAAGCTGTACCGTTCACCAGCTAATCCTCAAAATGCCAAGTCACGGCCTGTCGGGGTCACAGCTTGGGGACCTCCTGCCTGTGCCGTGCCGCTCCCTCGCAGCTCGTGCCAGCCGGGGCTGTGTCACTGCGCTGTGCCATCAGATATGCCAGCGGCCAGGACAGCTCCTGAGTGCCCCCAGTCCGTGCTGGTGACGGAGGAGTCCCCAGCCCAGGGAACTCTCCCCCTCCGGGCTGCACTTTTGGCAGCGCTGGCATCCCGTGGGACGGGAGGTGCCACAATTCCCCCGCGTCCCCGCTGGAGTGCTGGGAGAAGCAGCGCGGATGTGCAGCGGTTGCAGCTCGCCTGCGTGACTGAATCACCCTCCCCGTGCAATTCCAGCGTGGAGAGCACGCCAGGAACCCCTCCCTGCTCCAGCGCCTCTGGCTCCGCTGCGGCCAGCACAGGCCGGGGTTACCGGCACCCATCCCTGTGGGATTGGGGGATAACGTTTCCCTGGAGGATGGGGTCAGGATGCCTCGAGCAGAGGTTTGGGCTGAGCTGTGGGGAGGGAAGGAGCGTCAGCCCCGGGTGTTTTCCGTGGGCAGCCGTGACCGCAGAGCCGGGCGCTGGAGCCGGCGGCATCGGCTGCGCCGCACGCGGCTCTGACCTGCCCGGAGGCAGCGCCGGCCTCGCCGCCGACATCACGAGCCTTCGCGCAGCGGGACCAGCTGGGAATTTTTCCAAACATCAGCTGGGAGCTGTGGGAGGGGGAGAGGGGAGAGCTGCAGCAGGGCCTTGCGGGCTCTGAGTCCCCTGCGTCCATGTGGTGCCGGGGGGTTGGATCGGGCCCCTGAGCCGGCAGTTCTCCATCACCCTGCCCTTCCCGCAGGTGGGTTTGGTCCTGGATTTGGGGCAGAGCATGTCTGACCATCCTGGCGGTGGGGAGGGCGAGTAGGATGGCTCCAAGGGGTGGGAGAGAAGGGACTGATCCCAGGAGATGTGGATCAGGGCTCATTCCTGAGCACCTGCCCACTCCACTGCGGGTGCTGGCGAGGTCGGCATTGCTCAGCGCTGAAATCACGGCAGCGGCAGGATGAGAGCATTTCCACTTCGGATCAATCCCGTGGCTCCGGCTATCAGCGATGCCATCTCTGGCTGCCCAAACAGCTGAGCTGTGTAGAGGAAAGGCTCATTAATCCCGCTCCTGGGCCAGCATCAGCCGCCTCTCTGGGGGGTCACCAGCAGCTCTGGGAGCGGGGGGATGGCTCCATCCCAGCTGGACGTGCATCCTCGGGGTGCTCTGCCCTGTTTGGGTGGACGGGCCCTGCTGGCTGCGGGTGCTGTCCCAGCACCTCCTCATTCCAGCCGCGTTTATTTCCACAACAACCTTTGGAGGCAGAGGAGGGATTAAGCCCCGGGGTGGGAACCGAGGCGGGGAGAGCAGCTGGGCTGTGCCGAGGGTCAAACACAGCACAAGGATTTGGGGTGCCCGGCTATTCCCACTGCCTGGGCCGGATTTCTGGGTGCAGAGACGTAAACACAGCTCTGGGATGAAGGATGAGCTGGTGCTGGGGTCCAGTGGTTTTAGTCTGTTTTTCTGGCTGCTGCTTTATCCGGCTTTCGTAACGTTCTTAATTCCTTGATGAAGTAAAGGAATCGATGTTCCAGAAATATTAAATTGGCTTTGGCTTTTTTTTTTTTTAAATTTTCCT
The DNA here is from genome assembly GCA_013397725.1 of Rhagologus leucostigma. NCBI lineage: Eukaryota > Metazoa > Chordata > Aves > Passeriformes > Rhagologus > Rhagologus leucostigma. Next base: position 59,979 of record VZTD01005546.1, on the reverse strand, counting down.
TTTTGATGCCAGCTTAGTCCAGCAGCAGTGATTTCCTGACTGGGGCGGGGGATAGTGATGTTAAAAATAAAGCTTTCAATGCTCACAGCTGCTTTGTAACAGCAGCAAGTGCTCGTTGGGACTGGGGATTTGCCGGGTGCGGGGTGAGCAGGGGGTGGAGGGGCTGGGCTGTGGTGGGGATCGTGCTCAGTTCCTTCATGGAAAGGATTGTTAAGCACTGGAAGGTGTTCAAGAAACACCTGGACGTGGCATTCAGTGCTCTGGGCTGGTTGTCAAGGTGGGGTTTGATCATGGGTTGGGCTTGATGATCTTGGAGGGTTTTTCCAACCTTGATAATTCCGTGATTCTGTGCTGGTGACACTCGATGCCACGGGGTGCACGTGAGCCCTCAAGGAAATTTGGGGCTGAGCTGTGGAATCTCCCCGGACGATTATTTCCTCCATCCTCTGCTGGCACGCACGGTTTGGTGGAAACACGGGGCTTGCGTTCTGCCCTGAGCTTCTGGGCTCGGAGGAGAGAGGGGAGAGGCGCGGGGATCGTTCCTGTGCGTGCGTGGGAATGGGTTTGTTAATCTGCCAGAGGCAGAGAGTGACACTTCAGAAAATGTGAGCAGCAGGAATCCCCTGGCTGGCCTGGCCTGGCACCGGCGAGCGGCTGGGCGAACAAAGAGAGGTGTGTCTGCAACCACAGCTATTCCACCTGGAGACAACTGGAAGAATTACTCCTGAGAATAATGTTCCATAAGATCCGATAAAACTATTTCAGCGGGGTCATGTTTCCCCGTGGAAGGAAGGTCTGATTTCATAAGACAATATCATCATTGACTCTGACTCTGGCAGCGATGGGAACAAAACCCGCTGGAAGGTGAAGAGCTGGGCAAGGATGAAGTGAAAAACCATTTCCCTGCCAAGCAGGAGCCGGAGCCTTGGGCTGGTCCTGCCGTGCACGGATAAAATCCACCTCGCCCTGAGCAGGGAGCTGGGCTCCCTCCACCTCTGCGGGCTGGAGCCGGACCTGTCATCGGCAGAGCCGGCCCGGACTCCGGCTGGAGCAGGAAATCATTTGAAACCTTTCTGGTTATGTATTTCTGTTAATGATTGGGGATCTCAAGTGGGGTTTTTGTGTTACCTTTGCCTCGCTGAGCTTTACTTCCCCGTGAAGGGAACAAGGGCTGAATTCCTTTCTCATTCAGGCAGCTCCGCTCCTGCCCTGCGTTTGCTCAGAGGTGGGATCAGGTTTAGAAAACACCAGAAGGAGTGGATGAAGCACCAGGAGGGATGGATAGAGCACCAGGAGGGACAGATCTGTCCCCATGCCAGCACAGAGGGGTCCCCATGCCTGGGCTGGCTGCTCTGACCAGGGGAATGTGTGACTTTGGGATGATCAGATGTGCTTGGGGCGGTCACGCCGTGCTGACCAGATCTGTATCTCATCAACAGCTTCTCTGCTGCTCCAAGCTCTTATCAGAGTTCTCTCAGTGGATAAAACCGGGCATTTCTGGCCTGCAGAAGAGATTCTGCCTGGAACCAGCATCTCTGGCTCCCAGCTCCCCATTCTCATGTGCTGGGGAGGCTGAGAATGCTTCCCCTCCTTTCCCTCCCCTCCCTTTTGGACCATACTGAGGCCCTGACACAGAGAAAGGAATTGGGGTGCTCAGCTGTCCCCACTCCCCAGGCTCCCTGAGCGGTGAAAACCAGGTCTGGGATGCAGGATGAGAGCAGGCCTGCTCACGGATTTTGGGGGTTTTGTGCCCTGAAGCAGCAATGGGGCAGCTCAGTGAGGTCTGTGGGGATGCTGGAGCCCCCCGCGCTGCTCTCAGCCCCCCAAATTCGGCAGGGACTGAACCACGAGACCCAGGAGGAGCCGGAGCTCGGCTCCACTTGGCTGCGAGTTACCCCCACGGCGGTCGTTCCAGCTCAGAGGAGCCACTCGGTATTTTTGGCACACGTGGGCTCTGCCGGGTGCCTGGGGCTCGGCTCCCTCCCGGAGCCCTGCCGGCACCTCCCAGGCTGTGCCCGGGGGCGGTGACGCCTCGGTGCTGGCGGTGGCCGCGTTCCCTGAGCAGGTGCTGGCGCGGAGGGCGTCTGTTTTGGGAGCGGAGGGGGAAGCGTGTCCCCGTATCTGGGGCAGGCTTCAGCCTCGCTGCTTCTCCCAGGGAGAGAAGGACGAGAGCTTCCCCGGGAGATTTGCTCCGTGTGGCTGCAGAGTCACTGGAGAGGGGGCTGAGCGGCACGGGGGGGGTCCCTGTTTTGGGATGGGCATCCCAGGGATGCTGGGAGGCGCTGGGCAGCGGGAGGAATCCTCGTCCCAGGCTGGAGATGCTCCTGGCTGACCAGAGGAAAAATCCTGTCCCACAGCCGCTGGGCAGAGAGCTCTGATGTGCTGCACTTGTGACCATGACCTGGTTTCATCCCCGCTGCCCCAAGGTGGAAGGGCTGTCCTGTGAACCGGGCACAGCCAGTCATGGGAAACAGGGAATAACTTCCCACTGGATCCCCCATTTCCTTAACAGCTCCCGCAGCAGATGGGGCAGCAAACCCACGGGGACAGTCCCTGCCCAGCTGAGCGTGCCCTGGGCACCCAACCAAGCTGGTGAGGAACTGAACCATCAATATTTCCACTGCGGAGGAGAAGACTGAAGTCCAAAGATTAATTCGGTGCCGATCACCTTGGGAGGTCAGGACAAAGCTGCTGGTTGATCTTTAATTTTTCCCTTGCTTTCCTGCACCACCTCCCCGGTTTTGTGCCTTTCCCACAAAACCCTCCTTCCTATTTACCCCAGCCTTTGATGAATCACCTAAGGAACACAAACGTTGCCAGCAGGAATTGCCCACCGCTGCCTGGCTGGCTGACCCCTCCCTGCCCTCGCAGCATTTAATGTTCTGATTAAAAACCAGGAGGGAAAGCTGGGCTTCGGGAAGGGGCCGTGGAGGGGCTTGTCCGGGCGGTGCGGGCAGCTTTGGAGCAGCAATTCCCGCGGCACGGAGCTGCTCGTCCCCTGCCAGCCCTGGTGGAGCAGGGACTGGAGCCGGGAAAGGCCACCCGGGGAGGGCACGGGAAGGTGCCGGCAGCGTGAGCAACCTCCTCGTGACTTGCCCCAGAGCCAGGAGTGGCCGTGGGGAGGGCGGAGGGGGGTTACCACCCACCCCAGGCTGCGTGGGCGATGGCATGTGGGTGCTCGCCCTGAGTTTGGGCAGCGGCCGGACCCAGCCCGTGGCCTCGGGCGCTTTGCTCCAGCCTTGGTAGTCCTGTCCTAGCCTTGGCCGGGCTGAGTGGGGTGTCCCTCTCCCCAAAACCCACGAAGGGGGTTGTAGCCGCGGCTGTTGGAGCTGGGGACAGCCAGAAGCGGTGGCGGCTCGGTGGAGCGCGGCGAACTCCAGGGAGGTGCGAGCACGGCTGGGGGCGAGATCCCTGCCCCGCTCTCCCTGCGCTCAGCGATGTTTGGCCACCGGGGCGTCTCCCTTTGAGCCCGCTCAGCCTCTCTGCATCACCCAGGCAATCCCCGCCGGAGGGATGGGGCTGGGAGGGTGCTGTGGGATCCGCCGGGTGATCCCTGCAGGCCCCTCCTCTCTGCCCGTACCATTGGCTCCGGCACGGCCGCCTGCGAGCGCTGAGCTCCGCCGGGGCCGGAGGGATGGGAGCCGGCGGCTGAGAGCCGTCGTCTGCCGCGGCCGCCCGGGCCACGCCGGAGCCCGCTCGGCTCGGCCATGTAGCACCGCGGTGCCCTCCACCCGGCCGCGGTGGAGGCGAGAGCGGCCTCATGGGCAACGCGCACCGCAAGAGGAGCCCGGCGGGCGCCAAGCCCGGCTCCTCCTGGCCCTTCGGCCGCGCCGGGAAGCCCAGGGCAGGTAGGAGCCGTGGGGCTGCCTGGGGTCCCCGCTCGGGGAGTTGGAAGGGAAAGTTCGCCACTTGTGTTCTCCAGGGCTGGGCGGGAGCGGGGGGCTGCGCGGGGGGAGGCTTCGCTCCGCTCTCCCTGTGCTGGGGGGGGGCAGGATGAGCCCCCCCGGCTCCAGTGCGGGAGCTGGGGAGCCCCTCCGGCTGCAGGCAGGGCTGTGCCGACGCGCCGGGGAGCAGCCGTGGGCTCGCCGCGCTATCAGGACGGGATCAGCTGAATTAGTTACTGATTTGTTTTCCGAGTGGGATCCCAGCGCTGCCAGCGTCGCCTTCTTCCCCGGCCCCCCGCTCCCACCCCGAGCCTCGGTTTCCCTCGCTGTGCCGCGGGGAGCGGCGGATCTGGGAGTGTGTGCAGGGGCTGCTCCCCTCGCCCCCGTGCCCTCGCTCTGCGCCTCTGTCCGTCCGTCTGTCCCCACACCGACTGCTCCGCTGCTTTATGCTCCGTCTCCATGGATGCCTCTGGAAAGCCCAGGAGGAAGCAGGGCGGGGGGGAGACCTTTCCTGCAGGGACGAGGAGCAGGGAAAGGGTCCCACGCCAGCCTGGACCCACCCGCGGAACAATCAGCCCCGTGGGGTGCCTGCTGAGCTCCCTCCATGGTTCCTCCATCGGAGCAGGGTGATGCCAGCAGGGAAGGGTTCTCGCGGTATCATCGTCCTCACCCCGGGGTTGCTGATTCCCCCACTGGTGCCATTAAACTGTCCCCGTGTCCCCAGCCCAGCCCGAGCCAAGCAGGAGACTCGGCAGGCGCGTGGGCAGGATCGCAGGAACAGGGTCAGCAGGACCAAGGGGTGGTAACTGGGTGGTTTTCCCCCCACCAGCCCTGTGGGATCCACGGCCCTGCTGTCCCTCCTGCCCTTGGCTGCCCCATTTCCCTCGGTCTTCAGGGTCAGCAGCCACCCCGGTGCGTGAGCCCGGCTGTCCGCAGGGTAAACAGGGTCTGGAGTCAGCTCTACACGGGCTCGGGGAGCACCACTGGGAGCAAAGCTGTCCCAGAGGTGGGGCCCGGGATGGGGAGACCCCGCAGGTGCTGAAATGTCCTGGCTGAGAGCATCCACTCAGTGCCTGGGGAAACTGAGGCAGGAGGGGTCACGCATCGCCAGCGCCCGTGCAGGGACAGCATCTCCTTCACCGCAGGCTCTCCACCATCCACCTCTCCTCACCGGGTGGCTGCAGGCTCCTCTCTGCCACACTCGTCCTCTTGTCGTGGTCTCCACGTGGGAAGGGCTCGGTGCCAGTGGACAGGCTGGGCTGTAGCTGCATCCCTGGCGCGTCCTCCCCCTTTCCGCGTGGCATTCCTGTCGGACCTCCATCTCCTCTGCATCCCCTGCCAGCCTTGGGTGTCCCTTGTCAATCCCTGAACCAGGACCGCGCCACCCTTCCCCAGGGCCGGCTGGGAGAAGCCCTGCTCCATCTCGGATGCCCTGGAATGGGCGGGATGTGGGACCGGTACAGCCGGAGCAGATCCCGGGAGGTGAGGGCTGGCGCTGGGGCCGAAGGCCGTGGGGTGGAAGGTGCTGAGAAAACATGGGGCGAGTTGTGTTTGTTCTCTGCGACGGCTCCATGGCAACGGCGCGGCGGCCACAAAGCCAAAGAATTTGCATTGTGTCGCTTCAGCATTTCGGAGGGCGAAGCCGGGATCACCGGCTGGGGGCAGGGTGTGCCGGCACCCGCCGGACGGGCCCCCGCCAGCGCTCGCGTCTCCCCCTGGAAGACCCTGGCTGCCTCTGGACTACGGGCTGGAGAATAATTGCATATGGCGGGCGACCGGACCAGCGTCCCCAGTTCCTGTCTCTTTGGTGACTGGAAGATTGATTTGGCCCTGCCGTGCCCGTTGTTGGTGCATCAGGCCCGGGCAGGCACTGGCAGATGCTTCTGTGTTTGTGCCAGGTGCGCAGTGGTGCGGGCAGCCACCGCCTTTGGATGCTGAGGGGACAGAGCGGGGGTCCCCAGGGACAGGGTGGGGGGCAGGAGCACGGCCGAGGGCTCCGGGGCGGCTCTGGCGCTGCTCGCTGCTCCACCAGTGCCGAACCCACGCACCCCGTCCCCATTTCCCCATGCCAGAGCGGGGCCTGGCTTGCTCCGGGGGCATCCCCAGCCTCTCGTCCCCGGCCTCGTCCGTGCCGGGGGAGGTCCTTGAGCCCCAGGGAGACCGCAGACTCTTATCGCCTCCTTATCGGGACTCCCCGCCGGGCCCTGCTGAGTCAGGGCGCAGGAACGTGGCTGCTGGCCAGGCTGCGCCCCGCGGAGTCAGCGGGGATGCGGCTGCGGCCGGCGCGGAGCTCTGGGTGCGGGGTCACCCGGCACCCGCGTCCCCCTCGGTGGCCGCCGGGCGGGGAAACGATCACGGAATGGTTTGATTTGGAAGGGACCTTGAAACTCCTCGCGTCCCATGGGCAGGGACACCTTCCACTATCCCAGGCTGCTCCAACCTGGCCTGGAACGCTTCCCGGGATGGGGTATCCGAACGCCCCAGGGGTGACCTGTGGCTGTGCATGTCCCCAGCAGCAGCAGCAGCAGAAGCTGACGGAGCCCCTCGGCAGCCCCGGCTCCTGCGGGGCAGCTCCAGGGTGGGCTGAGCAGCTCTGGGCTCTCTCCTTCGCAGCCTCTCTCCGTGCCAGACCCACGCTGGGCCGGCTCCGCAAACACCGGGGAGGGCGGATGCCGGCAGGGGCCGATCCCGGCGGGGGACACGCCGAGATTTACACAGGCTCTTGCTCCAGGCACCGCCAGCCCGGCGCACCAGCCAGCATCCTGCGTCCGGGACATCCGAACCCTTCCCGGTGCCCCCCTCCTGCTCCTGGAGCAGGGGAGGAGGCGATCCGCAGGTGTCCTGGGCAGGCAGCTGCCGCAGCTCTCGGCTCTGACATGCCGTGCCGTGCCCGCTTGGCACGCTCCCGTCACCGAGAGGCAGGGGTGGGACCTGCCCTGTGCCCGTGGGTTATCCCCCACCCCGTCTTGGTGGCAGCTCCTCTCCCCGATCCCGCATCGCCGTGTCCGTCTCCATGGGAGGATCGGCACCTCCGCAGCGTTTCCTTGGAAAAGCCCCGCGGGCGAGAGCGGGGTTCGGGTGCTGCTTGCAAGGACGGGGGATCCCGTGCACGGAAAAAACCTGCAACGTCTTGTCCTTAATCCGTCTGCTGGGTTTGCTCCTGCTTGGAGCCAAGTGCCTGCTGTGACAGGCAACGCCTCTGCCGTGGCAAGAGCACCTGGGTGCCCTGCAAACAACGCCGGGCGTGACGGCATGAGCCGGGGGACAGCCAGCCCGGAGCACCGCGGGAGCTGGAGGACACCGAGGGAAGGGCATCAGGGGGTGCCAAAGCTGCGGACTATGGAAGGAGGAGGTGTTGGTGGCCCGCCCCTGGTCGTACGTGCCACCGGTGCCACCCTCTGCGGCCCCGTGGCTCTCTCCAGGCTCTGCCTGCGGCCCTCTCCCGCCCCGCGCTCCCCATCTGGGATGTTCCCGCCCGGATCCGGCTCCTGGCTGCGGAAGGCTGTTATTTACCTTCAAACCTGTTTGGTGGCTTCTCCCGGGAGGGGACGAGCACGGGGTGGGGACGTGGTGGGATGGAGGCTCGCTGGGCTGGTGCAGGGGCCGGGAGTGAGGCACAGCCGGGCACTGGGGTGGTCCTGCCCTGAGAGCCCCTCCGGGCTGCTGCCAGCCCCTCGCCCGGATCTGGGATAACACAGGGAGCAGGAGACACTTCGTGTCACTTCAGGGCTGGCTGTGGGGCAAGTGTGGGACAGCAGCGAGATCAGAGCCCGTTGCACAACCCCGTGTGCTCCTGTCATGACAGCAGCCGTGGCTGGAGGTGACTGGAGCCCCGGCTCTGCTCCAAGCGGGATTTCACCCTGCCCCAGCTCCTGCGCCAGGGCCTGTTGGCTCACCGAGGTGATACCAGGCAGCTTTCTCCGCTGTGATTTAGAGAAAAGAAAAAAAAAACCATCCGAGTTTGTTTTCCCAGTCGAAATTAATTTTAGTTCAGCCTCTGCGTGGGATCGCGTTTGAGAGCCGAGCCAGCAGCGTGGATCAGGTGGTGTTTATTTGCTTGGTGGAGATGTTTTCCTGGCTGGAGCAGCAGCCCCCCAGGTGTGGCCGAGGGCAGGCTGGCAGCAGGGGCTGTGTGGCCAGAGCCACCGTAAATATTATTGTGCTCTTATCCTGCCTGGAGTGATCAGGATCCCGTGGCGCGTCCCAGGGCGTGGATCCTGTGCTGAGATAAGGATTTGGGGAACAGGTTGGTTGTCTTTAGGGGCTCTCAGACACCCTAAACAGTTTAAGGTTGCGGAGGGAGCAGAGGGACAGGATGCTGGAGCAGAGGGGCTGGATAGGGGCCCTTCCCAGTCAGGATATTCTGTGATGCTGGAGCAGAGTTTGAGGGCTCTCACAGCTCTATCAGGGTCCATCCATGTCCTGACAGCTCCACGGAGCTCTCAGGAACGGGGTTCACGGTGCACCCCACTGATATTATCCATGCCCGTGGCATCTGCAGGCAGCCGGGAAGCAGAGCAATCCCGGATGGTGCCGGGAGCAGCGCGGCGAGAGGGACCCCCAGAGCGGTGGGAGAGCACCAACCCCGCGGGGCAGGGGGGCCTCTCGCTGCCCTCCGCGCTGCTCTGGCCGCCGGGAGGAGGGAGGCAAAGCCTCCATCCCACAGAGCAGCAGGACGCAGGCGGGCTCCCCCGGGGACCTCGCAGCCCCTTCCCGCCCGCCTGGCAGCTCCCCCTCCTCCCCATTTTTCCCCGGTGAGTCAGTGGCGGTGGAGGCTCGGGCAGGGAGCTGCTGCCTGTTCGCTGCTCCCCTGCTGCTGCCGCAGGACCCGCGCCGCGCGGGGAGCAGGCAAGTCGGGGCAGTGCCGAGCAGGCAGAGATGGATGTTTGCAGCCGAGCCCGGCCAAACCTGCTGCTCGCGGGAGGCACAGGCCTGGCGAGGAGGGGGACAGGAGCTGGGGTTTTCTCCCCTGGCTCTCTCCGGGTGAAGAGCAGCAGCGTGGGAGCTGGGCCAGCACCGGGTTCTGTTTGCAGCATCGGGCTGGGAGGCCCTGGCCGTGTTCCTGAGGGGCTCTCAGCTCTGGTCTCTCCCTCGTGCAGCCCTTCCCGTTCCCGCTCTGGTACCTCCAGCCCCTCTCTGCCGGCACCGAGGCAGAGCTGAAGGCAGAGTACCCGGCTTCCCTGTCCCTTCCTGTCACCATGCCTTGCTCCAGCGATGCTCTGCTCCCTCCGGGCCATCCCCGGCACTGGCAGCAGCAGATGCCAGCTCCGAGCCGAGGAGACCATCCTTGAGAGGGTGCCCGTCGCTGAGAACCCTCCGGCTCCTCGGCTCCTTATCTGGGAGAATCCCGCTGCCACGTGTGGCCGGGGCACGTGTGTCAGCTGAGCCCGGAGGCGACGGGGCGATCCAGGATGCACCGCAAGGAATGCACAGGGGCCGGGACACCGGCTCCAGCCGGGCGTGTTGCTACCGGCAGCGGCTGCAGCTGCAGCGGCTTCCCCAGCCCACCGGGACCTGCAGCCTGTGCGGCAGGATCAGGGCTCTCTCCCTCTTGTTTTCCTCCCCCCTTTTCCAGCAGGTTTCACCGTGTGTTGACAGAGCCGGGGTGAGGCCGGCTGGGTGAGGATGATGAGGTAGCGAAGGTCACAGGGAGTGGGAGAAGGGGAGGCTCCTGCCCTGGCTCAGCTCTGGGTTATCCTTCGGGAGATGGCAGCCACCCGTGCCGAGCTCCTCCTGTCCCGTCCGCGGCGGTGTCACACTCGGGAGAGAGACACGTCCCCGTCAGCGAGGGACACGTCCCCGTCAGCGAGGGATGCTCTCCAGGCCCTCTGTGTGGGCAACGGGCCACAGGGAGGAAGGTGGAGAGAGGCCAGGCTGTCTGCCAGCACCTGGGAATGTCCTCACAGCCCTGGAAGCAGCTTCCACGTGTGCTGCCATCAGCAGACGTGCGGGGCCGAAGCTCAGCTGTGCCTGGGCCCTGCACCAGCAGCACAGGAGGGGCTCTCCCTTTACTTTGGAAGCTCTTGGTGCCATGAAGGGGGGTTCTGGTGCTGCCCCATCTCCGTGGGCAGAGCTGGAGGGCTGGACCCTTCCCTGTGGAGCCGGGAGCAGTGTCCCCCTCGGCTACCACTGGCCGTGGCCCTTTCTGGGCTCATGACAGGCTGCCCAGAGCGGAGGGCAGTGCTCAGCACAGCACGTGGCTGCCTTTGTGCATCCTCAGCCCTTTAATTATGTCCCTTTTCCACTCGTGCTGTGGAAAGAGCTGGGGAACGTCTGCCCACGGCCACCGGCACCTTCTGGGGGGTGTGGGCAGCAGGGCCCATCCTGCCCGCGCTGGGGCAGGTGCTGGGTCAGGCACAGCCGGGGAGCTGCTGGTGTTTGGGGTTCTGGCCACATCGGAATTCCAGGGAAGAAATCCTCTCTGAGCCCGGCGCTGCCTGGCTGGGGACACAGAGATGCCCTTCACAAGGTCAAACTGTCCCTGGGGCTGCACAGTCACTGCCTGGGGCCCGTGGGGACCCTGCGTTGAGTGACGCTGCTCTGGCTGGAGCCCAAGCTGTGTCCTGCTGGAGTAAACCCTGGTGGGCACAGCCCGGGGGGAGCTGCAGGGCAGGGGCCAGAGGGTTTGGCACAAGGACACGGGTGCCTGCTGGGCAAACACTGGGTGCTGTTCACATTTTGGGGTAAAACACCTGTAAATGGGGGGATGGAGCTCCTGGAGGTGCTGGGCACCCACTGCCCTGGGAGAATCTCCATGGTGGGGGCAGTGACCAGCAGTGCCAGGGCAGTGCCCCTGTGTGACCGCCCGGCATTTCTGCCCCTGCTTTCACCTGCCCCCGCGCCAGCAGCTGGAGCTACTGGTTAGACTGGTCCCAGACCTGGTTTTCCCCCAGAGCTGCCAGCCCTTGTGACCGTGACGTAGCCCCGTCCCTAAGGACAAACACCCTTTGCCCCGTCCTGGCTCGTGCTCCCTGCCAGGAATGGGGCTCTCCTGGCAGGGTCCTGGGGGGCACTGGGGACAGGCCAGGATGGGGAACGTGACACCGCTGCCTGTGCTGTGTCGTAGCCCAAGGTGGAAAAGCCTCCCAGTTCCTCCCAGTTGGCCGCACCGTAGTGGAAGCGAGCAACTGGTTCGCAGCGCTGCTGTGCCCGGCAGGGTCCTGGGGGGTCCCGGGGGTGCAGGAGGGAGGAGCTGAGGAAATGCTGGCCCCGAGCTGAAAGAACAGATCCCTGTGGTCTGTGCCGTGCGTGGGAGGAGGCGGGAGGGCCGGGGGGAGCGAGCCGGAGGCCAGAGGAGGGGCCCCCTCTTTCCTTCTGCCGCGGCCGAGGAGCGCGGTGAGCGCAGCTGGGACTGTCCCCTCCTGCCACCGCGCAGCCGTCCCCGGGTCAGGCTGCTCCCTGCTCACAAGCAGCTGCGCCGGAGCGTCTTCGCCTGGCCGAGCATCCTCCCGCCCGTGCGGATGAGGACGGAGGGAGGGAGCTGGGGGCCGCCGGCATCCGCCCCGCCGGCACACGCCGGGTGAGAGCCGCCTCGGCACAATAGGCTGAGCCTCCTCGGGGGGCTGCGGAGCCCCCCTTCCCTGGGGACCAGACCCTCTCCCCGGCCACCATGGTGGTTTTCATGGGCAGGAACCTCTCGTCGCTTCTGGCTTTCTTCAAGAAGAAGGGTGAGTGAGCAGCGGGGAGGGAGGGAGGCAGGGAAGGAGCAGAGCCTTGTCCTTACACAACCTCTGCCCGCCGGGATCCCCCCCGCCCCGGGCCGGCCCCGCAGCGGGCAGGGGGGCTGCCATCCCCGGGGGAGGGCAGGGAAGGTCACCCCAGCCCCGGCCTCGCCCGCCGCGAAGTTACGGGAATAAATCACTGCTCTCCTCTCCCCGCAAGGCAGCTCCGAGCGTGTTTGGGGGGTGTCAGGCGAGGAGCTGCCGAAATTGGGCGAGAAAAGGGGATTAGGACCGTGACGGCGGGGGGGGCCGTGGGTGTCTTGTGTCCCCTGCAGGGGTTTTGCACCAGCACAGGGCACCCGTGTGGCAGCACCCGCCGTGCCGGGCTGGCTGTGCCCCGGTGCCCGCTCGCACCGCGGGTGCTGGCGGAGGCAGAGGCCGGCATGGCGGCAGGGCGGGAGGCTCCATTGTTCCGGGCCTGCTCCTTTGTGTGCTGGAGTCGAAGCACGGCCGCCTCGCCGCCTGGCCGGGCTGGCCCTGGGAGGACCGGGGACACGGGGGAACACAGGAGACGAGGGACGGCGTGCGGTGCTGGCGGTGCTGAGCAGCAGGTGCCCGTGGCCCCGGGGTGCCGCCGCCAGCCCCGACGGTTTCCTGCGCTCGCCCTTCCCTTCCTCAAAATTGTTTATTTCTGGGCAGGAAGAGTTTGAGGCTTCGCTCAGGCGTGCGGGTGGGAGCGGGCAGGGCTGTGCCGCGGTGCTGCAGTGCCCGGGCTGGGTGATGCCAGGGCAACCCCTGGCCGTGGGCACCGCAGGGTGCTGGTGGTGGCTGTGGGGAGGGCGCTGCCAGGCAGGGAGTGAGGGCTCCGTGCTGCCCCAGGCGCGGCAGACAGGGTGTTCAGCGTCCAGCGAGGCTTGGAGCAGAGATTTGTGTCCTCTGGGATCTCTGCGGCTGGATGTGCCTCAGTTTCCCTCGTCCGTGCAGTTCCCAGCCTGCCTGGGCATGGGGGGAGTCCCTGCTCTCGGGGTGACGAGCAAGGCCTGGGAATGACGCAACGTTCCGAAGGGAAAGTCATCGTGGTTCCATCCACGTTTAATCCCCACCCTGTGCTGCCCCTTCTCCCCCAGCCCCGCACAATTCGCCGCCCCGTTAGCTCCTAACGAAGGCGCTGGGCAAGGAGGGTGGTCCCACATCCCAGCACCGCTCCGGTGGCGGGGAGAAAACCAGCGGAGACATCCCGACTCCGGAATATCGACCGGCCGGGCTGAGCCGCGGGATGGGATTTCTCTCGGTGTTTCCAGCTCCCGGTTCGGAGCTGAGCGGGATAACGTCATCCCGGGGCGGCTGTCACCGCCCGGCGCTTGTCCCCTGTGGGGTGGGACGCGCTGGTGGCAGCGTGGCCGCGTCCCCCCAGCCCGCCTGACCCCGCTGTCCCCGCAGGCGCTGCCAAGGGCGAGGGCGAGAAGCGGCTGAGCGTGCAGTACACGGCGGGCGAGGAATGTCCCGACAACGTCTTCTTCCCCAGCACGCGGCCCCCGCACCTGGAGGAGCTGCACAACCAGGCCCAGCAGGGGCTGAAGTCCCTGCAGCACCAGGGTAGGTGTTCCCAGCCCCAGGGTGGCCTTGGGGACACGGCGGAAGGGCTGTCCCAGGCTCCCGGCTGGCCGGGCGGTGTGGGCGGCGCGATGGGGCTGACCAGAGTCCAGCGCTGGTGGCCGGGCTGTGCGGGGGGCACTGCCAGCTCGGCAGCTGCTTCCTTGGCTGGGGGCTGCCCCGGCTACCCTGGAGGGATTTACCTTCTGTCTTCCCTCCGCAGAGAAGCAGAAACAGACCAAAAGTGCCTGGGACCACGGGGACACCAGCAGCCTCCAGGTGAGCCCTGCCCAGGCTCTGCCTCGTGGCGCTCTCGGGGTGCCCTGCGGGTGAGGGGACACGGGGTGGCTCTTCTGTCCTCCCTGGGTGGTGTTTGGGGGCAGTCAGGCAACCAGCCAAGATGGCAGGACCATGTCCAGGGGGGTCGTGGGGCTGGAACTGGCCGTGTGTCCCTCGGCGGTGTCCCCTTTGCCCTGTGACGAGCCGCTCTCCCCATCCTCAGCCTTGGCACGTCCTGCTCTGCCCTGTGGGGCTCTGCCGGGGCCCGCCCTGTGCCTGCATCCCTCTGTCCCCCTGTTCCTGCCCCACTGGTGTCCCTTGGGAGCCCTGACCGAGGAGGGGTGACGCGGTGGCGCGATGGGGACTGTTGGCCGTGTCCAGCCCGGTGCCTGTGCCCCTCCCCGGCTGCTGACGAGGAGAAACTCCCCCTCTTTTGGCCAAGCTGAGCTTTGGCACAGCCCCGGGCTCTGACCCCGCTGCCAGTGCCTCACTCGCCTGTGTTTGCTCAAGCTGTTGCCTCTCGTTGGCTCTCAGCCCCTTTAACCCCTTGGAAGTGGGGGACTGGAAACCCCAGGATGGGCAGAGCCACGGGGGGAGCGAGGTGGAGGGGTCAGGTTAACTCTGGAGTGTCTCATCCCAACCTCTGCCTGCGCCAGGGATGGTTTGGAGGGACGGGGACACTGGAGGTCGTGCCACTCACTGGCTGTGTCCAGGGACTGCTGGGGGTCCTGCCTGCCTGTCCCTGTCCCACGCCCCTCTCCCAGCCTCGGCAGCCCTCCAGCCCCGGGCTCTGGGGCACAGCAGGGCTGGGAACACCCGTGGGGTCATTTTGGGCTTGGCACCGTGGCGAGCCCGGCAGCTCCTTCAGGTGCTCCTTGCACGGACCAGACCCCGTCTCCCCTGCTCTCTGGGGGGCTGCAGAGCCACGCGGGGTCCCAGGGGCTGCTCCCAGCCCCGCTCCTGGTGGGAGGACTCTGGATGCCGGCGTGGCTGACTCAGCCTTTGGCCCTCGGAAGAGCTTTTGTCTCGGCTGCCGAGTCAGTTCGCGGCGGGGAAGGGGCCTGGCCGGGGCCGGGGCAGCTCCGTCCCCTCAGCTCGGGGTCCGCTGAGCCCACCCTGTCCCCACAGTCCTGCGCGTCCTCGGAGGATGACAGCCTGTCCTTCCGGAGCCGGGCGGCCTCCTGTGCCACGGACAGCACCTCTGAGGATGCCCTCTCCATCCGCTCCGAGATGATCCAGCGGAAAGGTACCCGGCTGGGGGGCTGCGGGATGAGGGGGACGCGAGCTGCAGGGGTGCAAGGGGGGTCGGGGAGTGTGGCAGGGGAGCTGGGCTCTGCCTCGGCGTGGCCACGAGCCAGCAGCAGGGATTTGGGGGCCCTTGGGAGAGATGAGAGCAGCTCTGGCTGAGTCAGAGCGTTGGGGCTGGGCGAGGGGGACGGACAGACAGACAGACAGACAGCGTCTCCTCCCTGCTCAGACTGTTCGGCTGGTGCCTCCCTGGGTTATTCCAGTGCCTGAGCCCGGCTTCTCCCAAAGCATCTCTGGCAGTGGGAAGTACTGGGGACACTGGGGACACCCTGGCCAGGGCCCCCCTCACACTGGCTGGACCCTCTCACGCCTCTCCTAGGTTCCACCTTCCGACCACACGACTCCTTTCCCAAATCCTCGGAGAGGGCTGGCAAGAAGAGGAAGGAGAGGAGGACGACAGTGCTGGGCATCCCTCAGCACGTCCATAAGGAGCTGGGTAAGCACCAGGGGCAAGGGGGGGATTTTTAGGATCTGTTTGCCTTGCCTTGGGATCACGCTGAGGTCACCTCTCCCTGCTCCCAGGTCTCAGGAACAGCCACGGAGCCAAGGGACATCCCGAGGCGGATGGGCGAGGGCCGGCGGGCCGCGGGGACGGCCAGGCAGCGCAGCCCCTGCTGAACGGGGGGCAGGTGGCCGGCGATGCCGTCCGCATCCCCACCATCGACGGGAAGCTGCAGCCTCTGCCCGTGTCCGGCGGCGCCCGCGTCTGCCTGGGAGTGCTGGAGGAGGCGGACGCGGCCCTGCAGAAGCACATCAACAGGGTTTACTACGACGACAGCTTGCTGGGGAGGAAGACGGCGGCCAAGCTGTCACCCATGCTGAGGCCGAAGTCGCTGGCCGTGCCGGGCATGACCACCTACGCCAACCCCCCGGAGATGCTGGTCGGCCCCGTCATGTCCATCTCGCCCCAGGGCACCTACATGTCCAAGATCATCCCCAACGCCATCCTGCCGCCCATGGTGGACGTGGTGGCCCTGACGAGGAGCAGCGTGCGGACGCTGAGCCGCTGCAGCCTCGTGTCGTCCAGCCCGGCCTCGGTGCGCTCCCTGTCCCGCTTCTCGGAGCGCAGCGCCCGCAGCCGCGAGCCCTCCTCCTCCAGCGACAACTGGAGCCACTCGCAGTCCACGGAGACCATCGTCTCCAACAGCTCCACCATCTCCTCCCAGGGCGGCTGCGACCACCGGCAGCCCGAGGAGGGGCCGCACGGCGAGGCGGACGCGGCCGCTCGCTCCGACCAAATCAGCATCTACAGCTCCGCCAGCTTCGCCAGCTCCTGCTCCAAGCCCGCTGCCGGCCTCGCTCCTGCGGCCCCCGGGCTCCTGGCCCCGGGCAGCGGCCGCGTGTCCCCCGCCTACAGCACGAGCAGCCAGGCGGAGGGCTCGGACACGGCCAGCCTGGCCAGCGAGCGCTCCTCCTCCTCCCGCAGCGTCTCCCTCAGGAAGATGAAGAAGCCCCCGGCCCCTCCCCGCAGGACCTACTCGCTGCACCAGAAGGCCGATGGGGAGCCCAAGGTGCTGGGGCTGCCCCCCAGGCCCGACCGGCGGCCCCAGCGGGACAGCGGCGCACCCTGGTCCCCGCGCCCCGAGCCCTTCAGCCCCATGGGCGAGGACGAGGTGTTCTCCCCATCGCTGAGCGAGACCAGCAGCCTCCGCTCCGAGAGCCTGGCCGGCACCAGCTCGCCCGAGGCCTCGCGGGGCCGCCCCGGAGTGACGGTGGTGCTCAGGGAGCCCCAAGCTCAGCCCAAGTGGAGCTGCCCCGATGGGTCTGACCGCACCATGTCCCCCTCCAGCGGCTACTCCAGCCAGAGCGGGACGCCCACACTGCCCACCAAGGGGTTGGGACCCCCAGCCGTGTCCCCGGGCAAGTCTCAGCCCCAGAAGCCGGACAGGGTCTCCTCCCTGCAGTCGCCTGCGCTCTCCGTGTCGTCCTCCCTCACCTCCATCTCCTCCTCGGCCTCGGACCCGACCCCCCCCGAGGTGCTGACCAGTCGCTCGGACCGGTTCAT
>VZTD01005546.1:29749-42944 GCA_013397725.1 Rhagologus leucostigma | reverse complement strand
CCCTCAGCAGCCAGACCCCCCCGCCGGGGCTCCGCAGCCTCCGTGCCCTGCCCAGCAGCTTCCCGCGGCCGTCGTGCCCCCGCCACCGCCGCCTCTGCCGCCGCCCTCGGCTCTGGCCTTGCCGCCCCAAATCAGCCTTAAGAAGGCGGCCAACGGCCCCCGGGCAGAGGCCAAGAAGGAGCCGGTGTCACGGAGCAAGAGCGGCCCCGCGGCCAAGGAGGACGCCAGCCTGCCCATCGTCACACCCTCGCTGCTGCAGATGGTGCGGCTGCGCTCTGTCAGCGTGGAGCCCGCGGCCGGAGCCGGGGCCGGAGCCGGGGCCGAGGAGCGTGCGGCCCCTCAGAAGCCCGTCCGCCGGTCCCTGTCCACGCGGCAGCCGCCTCCTGCCAAAGACGCGGTGCCTTCCAACCAGCTCCACCACGCCGTGCACCTCAAGGCCGCCGCCTTGGCCTCCGGAGAGGCCGCGGAGAAGCCGCCCGGCAGCCGAGCGGCCCAGCCCGGCCCCGAGGGGCCTCCCGGGGATGGGCAGCTGTCCCCCAGGAACAACTCACCGGCCTCCACCGCCAGCTTCATCTTCGCCAAGAGCTCCAGGAAGCTGGTGATCGAGACGGCCTCGTCCCCCGAGGCGCAGGCCGACCTGAAGAGGAACTTGGTGGCCGAGCTGATGAATTTCTCGGGGCAGCGCTCGGCAGCCCCGGCTGCCGCCGCCCCGCAGGGCCCCGGAAAGGCGCAAGCCCAGCGAAAGCCCGGCAAGATCCCCCCTCCGGTAGCCAAGAAGCCTTCGCTTGGCTCGGGGCCGGCTCCTTCCCCGAAGGCACCGGGGGCAGAGGCGTTGGGCTCCTCGGTGCCGGACGGGAATGCCAAGGTGGAGGAGAGCAGGACTAAGAGCGAGCTGGCGGGGACGGAGGGCAGGAACGCCACGGAGCCGCCGGCTCAGAACCTCCCTGCACAAGGTACGTGGGGTGGGAGCCACGGGATGATGCTGCTGGAGGTTCAGCCTCGCCACGGGATGCTGCTGCTCAGGATCCTGAGCTATTCCCGAGTTACAGACACCCAGCACAGCTCCCGGGCTGTGTTGTGGCTGGGGTGGCACTGGGACAGCAAGGCACAGAGCCTGGTAGGGCTGTGGGAAGCTGGGGTTCAGGGTGGCTGACCGGGCTCTTCCCTCCTGCCTTGCAGACGGACGGGGAGAGACGGCCTGAAGGACGACGCTGCAGGACTGGAGCCCCCACGGACAGGAATCCAAATCTCTCAGGGACCTGGGCAGGTCAACGGACGAGTGTGGAACTGGCAACTAACTTAATACAGGAAGCAAACAGCCTTAGCCTCCACGGCCTTGATGATATTTATGCAAAAATGGTGTTGGTTTCACTTTCCTAAGTACTACAGCTTTATTTTGCTTTTTTTTTTACTGGACTCGAGGCCCGTGCCCGGAGCCAGCACCTCCTCCCTGCCGAGCTGATGCTTGGATTGGGCGTGTGGAGCCGAGCAGCCACGCCCAGAGGAGTTTGGGGGCCGAAGACACCGGAGCTGGGGCCGAAGACACCAGAGCTGGGGCCAAAGACACCAGAGCTGGGGCCACCACTCCCAGCCAGACAGGCCCGCGAGGAATGGAAGCACTTTGGACAAGGGAATGGGAAGGCTTTGGCCACGACAGCGCCTGGGGGGATGCAAACAGGAGCAGGAGGGGATGGAGGTGCCGGTTGGGAGGGACCAGGGTTTGGCTCTTGATGGAAAGGCAAAAGGGGCTCGTGGCCAGCACCGGCTCCGGCCGCTCGCCACTGCCCGGCCATCCCGCAGGGGGAAGGGCCTGGCTGCCCCTCGAGCTGGCCCTGGGCTCTGGGGTAGAGCCTCGATTCTGTTTCCGTAAACTCGGGTCACATTTTGATTTCTTTGATTGTAAAAAAACAAAACTAAACTAAACGAGAACCAAACAAAACGACGAACCCAACCAAACCAAACCAAACCAAACCAAAAGCAACCGACCCTCTGCCGCCGAGTAGCTGCTCAGAGCTCTGTACCTGGCTGGTAAAAATGATGACCGAAGCTTGCTGCCTCCTGTTCTTCCTGGTTTATGGTTGCAGGTCCCTTCTGGGTGGTGCTGAGCTCCAGGGACCCGCCCTGGGCTGGCTCCCAGCACCACTGCCCAGTAAAACTCGGGAGCAGGGCTGGCTGCCAGCTCCCCCGGACAGATGGGCACAGCCACGTGCAGTCAGCTCGACATTTTATTGGGTTTATGACAGACAGATGGTTCCCGAGTCAGTGTTTAAGGCCCACACCCCCCACGGGCTCGGGACAGACCCATGGGTGCTGTCTGGGCTCCTGGCCAAAGAGCAGCACCAGCGGCCACAGCCCCAGCTGGGCTGGGGGTGGAGCGGGGGCCGGGGCCGGCCGGGCTGTCCCCAGCTCTGGTAGCAGCAACACAAGGTTGGAGAAGCAGCTTTTCCCTTCTGCCCTCACCACAGCAGCCACACGTGCCATCCCAGCGGGCAGGGAGTCCAGTCCATGGCACAACCAGGAGCGGGCCGTGGCCCCAAAGCCACGGGGATGAGTCCCACGGGTCCCTTGGGTGGCACCTCCGGTCCCCAGCGCTGGCACAGCCGAGGCCCAGGGGGATGTTGGAGGCAGCTCCTCGGGTGAGAGGCTGCAAATTCAATCCCAGAGCCCCCAAGGGCCGAGCCCCCGACTCGGGGCACTGGGGGGAGATGACCGGGAGGAGCCTGGCTGAGGTGCAGGAGGCAGGCAGGAGGCACCAGAGCAGCCCTGGCACTTGTTAGCTGATGCTGCCACCCTTCAGGCTTTTACAGGAGACTGTCCCCAGCTTGGTCAGGAAGTTCCTCTGCTTCCACTGCGCCACACAATCCTCGGAGATGTGGAAATCAGCCTGGGGAGCAGAGCAGGGAGGCAGGGTCAGCCCTTTGCGGGGGGGGGTTCATCTCCTCCACAGCTTTGCTGCCAGCAACACCGAGGGGGCAAACAGCCCATGTGGGGTCACCCAGAGGTGGGGACAGTGGCTCTGCTCAATGCCTGGAGCTCCAGCCACTCTGAGCTGTTCCCAGTCCTCACCTGCAGCTTCTCAAAGACCTTTTTCTTGGGTTTGAGCTCCTCGTCGGGCTCCCCGCCCTCGTAGCCCTCCACGTAGACGCGCTCCCCGGCGCAGCACCCGGCTGGGGGGTCCAGGGGCTCCACCTGACGAGGCTCCCCCACGCTAAGGAGGGGTGTGGAGACACCACAGTCACCCCAAAGTGCTGCCCAGCCGCCCCTCAGCGCTGTGGGGCGGGAGAAGGGGAGGCCAGCCCCGGTGTCCCCTCTGTCCCTCACCTGGAGGCACACAGCACCATGCCCTGCGACTCCACGCCCCTCATCTTCTGGGGTTTGAGGTTGCAGAGCAGCACCACGAGCCTGTCCTGCAGCTGCTCTTTGGGGACAAAGTGCACCAGGCCGCTGATCACGGTGCGGGGCTCGGCCTCGCCCACGTCGATCTTCTCCACGTACAGGCTGTCGGCATCCGGGTGCTGCCGGGGGGGGAGCAGGGATGGGAAGGGGGTGGCAGAGAAGGTGGCAGTCCCCTCAGGCACACCCCAAGTGCCCGTGCCACCACGTGGGAAGGTTCCTCCCCTCTCCCCGTACCTTTTCCACACTGATCACTTTGCCAACGCGGATGTCCAGCCGGGATGGGACCACGTCCTCCGGCTCCGAGTTCTTGGTGCCCTTCTCTCCAGGCTCTGCAGGGCGAAGGGAACGGTCACGACGCTCAGCACAAACCCAGCGAGGTGGTCAGCCCCAAATGCAGGCCCTGGGCGGAATTCCCTACAGGGAATTCCATGCTTGTCCCCATACAAGACAGCACGGTCCCTCCTGTGCTGGCTTTCCTCACCTTTCCCAATGTTCTCCAGAGCTGGGTTTGAGTCTGGAGCTGCAGAACTTTTCTCTGCCCTCAGCTCCTGGAGGGACTCTGTCCCACCCAGCCCTGCATGGCCAGGGCTCCATTTCCCTGAGCTCCTGAGGCCCCACATCCCCGAGCTCCCAGCCCCTCCTTACTGGCTTTGGATGGGGTGGGATACGCGGCGCTGCTCAGCTTCTTCAGCTCTGGGCAGTTGAATTTCTCTCTGATGGGGTCAAGGAGCTTGTTCAGGGCCACTTCCACTGAGTTCTTCAGGTCTCCAGGGTGCACAACCTGCAGCAGGACAAAGAGGTTCCTGTCTGAGGCCAAGGGTGGGAACTGGAGACCGAACAGGGTGGGAAGATGAATCCCAAACCCTTGGCCTGATTCTCCTTGGACATCAAGAGGCTTCTGGACATTTCTGCTTCCAGCCTGGGAACAGCTGGGAATGGTTAAAGTGTTGCTCTGCTCTAGGATGTGGCTGACGTGGTGCTGTCCTGACCCCACACCCTTCACTCATCCTCTCTCCCCACTGGGCTCTCCCAGCTGGGAGCATCCCACACCACCAGGCCGCTCTCCACACCCCTTCCCAGTGCACATTCCCATCTCCCAGTGCTCCCAGACTGCTCCCAGGAACCTCAGGCAGAAGGTCCAGCCCCTCCCAGCACTCACCTGCTCAGCAAAGTCCTTCTCCAGGGCCTCGTAGGCCGTGTAGGTTTTGTTTCCTCCCCATTTTTCCTCTCGCAGGACCACGAACTCTGGGACACACAGGTTTTAAGGCTCAGATTAACTCAAGGCTCAGATAAAGCACCCACCCCACTCTGCCCAGGAGCAGAGGTGGGCAGGTGGCACTCAGGGACAGCCGGTTTCAGGGGACACACTCCTGTCCCCTCCTCTTATCCACACCCAAGCGTGGCGAGCCCCTCACCTGACTTGAGGGGGAAGAGGACGTGCTTGATGAAGGAGAGGACGCCGTTGTTCTCCACGTTCCCTGGCTCACAGAAAGCCTTCTTCAGCTTCTTCTTCACATCCTCCTTGCGGTCCAGAAGATCAATCTTGGAGTCCTGCAGCAAGAGATTTCCTCAGCCCTCCACCCAAGCTTTCGCCCAGAAAACTCATGCTGGAGTTGCTGCACCTTCCTAAAACCCTGTGTGAGTGGGGAGGGAGAGTTCACCTTCCCTGGGAACCCCCCCAGAGCTCCCTGAGCCCAGCCAGATCCAGGACCAACCTCCTCAGACGAGCTCATTTTGCTGCCTGTCAGCCCCGGAACCATCGGGTTCATCAAATGGACGCGCTTGGCATAGCCCAGGGAAGGGAGGTACTGGGAAAACACAAGGAGTTAAGTCAGGGACAACCTTCATTCAGCTTCAACTCACAATCCCTGGCTCCAGATAACTCTGGGATCTGGGATAAGAGGTCCCAGGAAGCGCAGAGTCACAGCCAGGGGTGTGTGCCCGCACAGAGCACGGGAGCAGCAGCAGCACAGAGCGCTGTGACACCAAGCAAAATCCCACACACTTCTCCCAGCGGATTTGGGATCGTCCAAGCCCTCCCTCGGGCCCCAGCCTGGCAGAAACCACCCCCATCCCAATTCCTGACCTTCTCTGCGAAGGTGAATATCTTCCTCTGATCCACCCCTCCGAACTGCGCGTCCACCTTGAGATATTCCTCATCCAGCGCCTGTGGAGAGACACAGAGCCTCGAGGCTGGAGCCAAAGCAGTCCTGGCCTGTCCCTCAGCCTCTCCTGGGGCACTCCCACCCTGGGAAGGACGGGAACATTCCAGGCTGTTTGCTGGAACAGCAGCTCCGTGCTCAGGCCACGCTTTGTGCCACGGCCAGCCGTGACACTGGGGTGGGGAACAACGACCTTGACACTCAGCCCCAAACAGCCCTGCGGCCCCGGCTCTGCCAGCACCTCCCTGCACCACACCTGCCTCACCTGCAGGCCTGGGTAGAGCAAACCACTCAGCAAGGGATGCTCCACCTGCTTCACCACCTCTGCTCCTGCCTTCTTGGCGTCGTGCTGCGTCACCACGGAGGACAGCCGGTACACGTCCAGCGTGTACTCCCTGTGGGAGGGGCAGTACCGTGACCACCCGGCACGGGGACAGCTTTTCGAGCTGCTCCTGGCCACACCGAGAGGTGGCAAAACCTGGAGGCACCTCCTGGAGTGACGACGCTCTGGAGGGGATCGGCAGAGCCCCAGGTGAGGCTCTCCCCGGACTGCCAGGACTCACTTGCTGAGCTGGTAATCGGTGCCCCGGACGAATTTCAGCTTCTCCAGGGGCACCCCGATGCTCTCCAGCATGGCTTTGATGACGTGCTCGTAGTAGCGGGTGCGCAGCTCCAGCAGCTCCCAGGGAGCCTTCATGTTGTCCAGGTAAGCGTGGAGGTCGGCGAAGAGTATTGTCACCTGGGGACAGGAGGTGCCAGCTGGGTCAGGGGAACCGGCCCTGCTCGCCGCAGCTGCCACCCAGCTCGGTGCCAAGGTCCCACCTCACAGCCGGCCTTCAGGAAATCCGCAATCTTGGACATGGGCACGAAATAGGCCACGTGGGGCTTGCCCGTGGTGGCGGTGCCCCAGTAGATCTTCAGCTCGCGCTCCTTCAGGATGGCCATGAGCTTGTCCTCGCCCAGCACCTCCTGTGAGGGGCCAAAACGCACAGATCCGGCAGGGCTGGGCCTCCCCGGGAAGGAGGTGGGCAGGGCAAATCCCGCTGGGTGTCCGGGCTTCACACACGGCGTGTCTCGGGGCTGATCGCCGAGGCTTGCTCTGCCTCAGATCCCCCCATCCCGGCCTCCTCACGCCCTGATCCTGCCCCGTTCTCCGCTCTCGGGCNCCCTCAGACCCAGCCCAGATGCCGCCGCTGGTCCCCCCGGTCCAGGCCCGATCCCGCCGCCCCGGCCCCATCCGCCTCCCGCTACCTGCAGGTTCCGCGTGATGAGCTGATACTTCTCCTGCGGGCCGGGCGCGGGCTCCATAGCGGCGGCTGCAGGGCAGGACACAGCGTTACCGGAGCCTCCGCCCCCCGGGACCCTCCCGGGACCCCCCGAACCCTCCCGGTTTCCCCCGCCCGCTCCCACCGACCTGCCCCGGGTTGCATCAGCCCCGCTCGGCGCTCGACTGCCGCGCCTGGGCCTGCCGAGCGCCGAGATGCCGATGGGGATGCGCGGACCGGGAGGGGTGGCGCTCCTCCAATCAGAGAGCGCCTCGCGCGGCGGGGAGCCCGCGCTCCGCCAATCAGAGGGCGTCTCGCGCGCGTGGGGGCGTGGCCCCGGCGCCGTTAAGATGGCGGCGGGTGAGCGCCCTTCCCGCCAGGCTCGGCCGGGCCGCGGCCGCTGCTTTGTCTCAGCGAAACTTAATTTTTCTCGTTTAATTGGGGGTTTTTAACCCTTTTTTCCCGGGGATCGGAGAGGTCCCGGTGTTGGGGAGGGCCGGGAGGAGGAGTCGGGGGCGGGGCGGGCTTGGCCCCGCCTTGGGGCGGTGCCGTTGAGGCGCCGGTTGGGCGGTGCCCGCTGAGGGACGGGCAGGTCCGTGACGGAGAGAGGCGGGGGCGGTGTTGGCTTCTGTGCCTTCGGTGAGGCGAGAGCTGGGCCCTCCCGCCTCCTGAGGTTTTTATCTGCCGGGGGAAAGGCTCCAGGGTGTTCTTATTGCAGGTTTTTAGTGCCTAAAGGGGCTCCAGGAGAGCTGGAAAGGGATGTGGGACAAGAGCCTGGAATGCCAGGACAGGAGGGAATGGCTTCCCACTGCCAGAGGGCAGGGATAGGTGGGATATTGGGAACAAATTCCTCCCTGTGAGGGTGGAGAGGCCGTGGCACAGGTTGCCCAGAGAAGCTGTGGCTGCTTCATCCCTGGAAGTTGGCCTTGGGATAGTGGAAGGTGTCCCTGCCGTGGCAGGGGGTGGCACTGGATGAGTTTGAGGTCCTTTTCCAACCCAAACCGCTCCACGATTCCGTGGTTAGGAGCTGAATTCTCAGACTACCACGCTCCGTAGGGCTAAATCCACGCGCGTTCTTGTGCGGGGTTTGTACACGCGCAGCCGGTGCCTCAGCACAGTTCTGAAAG
The DNA here is from genome assembly GCA_013397725.1 of Rhagologus leucostigma. Lineage (NCBI taxonomy): Eukaryota > Metazoa > Chordata > Aves > Passeriformes > Rhagologus > Rhagologus leucostigma. The sequence goes on along the minus strand of VZTD01005546.1, from coordinate 34,994 downwards.
TGTCCATTTTCATCATTTGGGCAGAACGACGACAGGAAGCAGCAGGACTGCCCAGGTTTCATTCCTGGAGCGCGTAACCCTCCCTTTTTTAAAACAGTAGTCCGAGCAACGGAAAGACAAAAGGCATTCCTTTAAATCCTTGGTCAAAGAGGACAGGAAATACCTTTCCTTAGTCCAAGCTCTCCTGCTGGGTGAGAGTCAAGTGCAAGGCTTTCGGGTCCGGAGATTGCTTTTGGGATGAGCCCTCACTCCGGGGAAAACAGGGTTTGTTTGTGAATGCTTCAGAACTACTGAATTTTACAGGAAGGTTCTTTATCTGGCGATCTTGGATGATAATGAGGATTTTGTGTGAGTGTCTCAGTGACTAACTCCCTGCTCCATGTGCCTTCTGCTCCCTGGCAGGGTTCCTCTTCCTCTGCTCAGTTTTTCCCAGCCCACAAAAAAAGATTTTTAATGTGTTTATTTATCTCTGAAGGGCGGAGGCGGGGGTTGAGACACTTGGGGGTTTTATTTAATGCCTCGAGTGTGTTCTGCAATTTAAGGCTGCAATTTGGGACTCCTGGGGTCTGCTGTGAGTGGCTGGCAGCAGTTTTGGAGGAGAGGGCACAGCCTGTGGGGGTTTCCAGTCTTTGGGGTTTCCGCTGGCGCTGCTTGAGGGAACACTCATGGGATGAAGGATTGGTTGGGAGCTAAAATAGCCGAGAACAGAGATCAAATTGTGGCGTCTCAGCGAGTGTTTTTGCCTTCCCTGTTAAATTCCAGCATCTTTGGGACACGGCTGAGTTCCTTTTACTGAGGCTGTCGCTTTTGCTGGCAGGTTGGAGCTGACTCCTGCTGATTCCTCCTCTGAAAGGGCTGATCGAAGGCCACCGGCAGCAGATGAGCCTCAGCCCAGGCCTCTAGAGCTGGAAGCAGAGATCCAGGAAGCCCCAGCGACATGGGAGACAGCTCCCCTCCTTCCCCCGGGCTCTACCTGTGCCAAGAATTCAAACAGGACCCAGCTCCCAGGGCCAAGAGGTTGTCGGATTCCGCGGTGCAGGTTCAGGCCCTGCAGTCAGCTAAGAAAGCTTGTGTGCTGAGCCACGGCTGCAGCACTCCAGATCCAGCAGGGAATCCTCTGTTCCCTTCCCCAGGCTCTGGCTTCTCCCTTTTCCTGGATGAGAGTGGCCACGACAGCCTCGCTGCCAGTTTTTCTGTGTCGAAATACAACGACGTGGCCATTTCCGTGGACATCAGCAGGTGTTTCGACGACAGCGAGCTGGATGACTCCCTGCTGGAGCTGTCAGGCAGCGAGAAAGGCAATTCTCCCTTTGATTACACCGAGGAAGAGATCCAGGAAATCTTGGCAGATGATTCCATGGAAGCTGAGCAGCAGCACCACCTCGCTGGTGAAAGCCACCTGAGCCGAAATGCGAGCGGAGGGAGCGACGGGGCCGAGAGCAGCAGCCGCACCGCGGGGACGTCGGTCAGTGAAGCGGCCTCAGAGGTCACAAAGGAACCAGGGGAGCCTCAGGAGCATCCCTCAGCCAGTTCTGGGTGTGATCCCAGCTTTTTGAGTGGAAGTGTTGCTCTGGATGGGGCCCAGCTGCAGCAGGAGCTGGACCTTGACCTGCAGGAGCTCCTGAGCCTGAGCCCGTTCGCCGCCGCCTGCTCCGCTGGGGCTCTGGAGGACAATTACCCAGGAGAGGTGGAAACTTTGGAAGCAATGATAGATGACTGCTTGAATTCCACAGCTGCTGGGAGCTGCATTCTCAAAGAATCCTCGGAAGGGGTGATGCCTAAAAGCCAGGAAAGCCTGGCTCAGGATTGCCCGGGAAGATCCGTGCTCTCGTCCGACCTTCCCTGTGGCCAAGGCACGGGGGGTGAGAGTCCAGCATCTGTGCTGCCACCAAGCAAAGAACTTCCCAGAGCAACAACGAGCTGTTCCTCAAGGAAATCAGGCTCTCCAGAGGATGCTGGAGGGGGATCCGCAGGAGCTGAGCAGCCATCAGGCAGCACTAAAGTAAAACTCCCATCCTAATTCTTGTAACTTGACTGTTTTCAGTCCCATCCCTTTGGGTTTGTGCTTGTGGGTTTGTCCATGTGCACACAAGCGTTGTGTTTATACGGGGGAGGTTTTTCAAGTGGAGGAAAAGATGGTTTTTATGTAACTGCAGAAGCAAGACTTACATGGAAAAGTTTTATTACGCCTTAATAAAAACACCCTTTTCCCCTCCCTTTCCAGTTAAGGGACACAGCTGTAGGGCAGACATGGCAGGAAGAGACAACCAGCGGGAAGAAAAGTGGCAAAGTAATTCCTGTCCCACAGGAGAAGGAAGAAAGGTAATTTCTTAGGAAATCTGCACTTGGAAAAACATCCCAGCTGTTTCCTCCACCGCTTTGTTGGTCGTGGGTTGCCGGGTTTATTTCTATTTTTAAATTAAGTTGCACCGAAACAGTGGGGAAACAATGACTGTTTTACCCTGTAAGATAGTGGGAGAGGGGAAAGAATACCGGGGAATGAGAAAGGAGGTGGGTCAGGCAGGAGAGGGGATGTTTGTGCTGCTCTCCTCCCGGAGCGGTTCCCTGCAGGTGGCAGCAGCAGAGCGGATCGGGATGTTGCTCCTGCTCTTCCCCGCTGCTGGAGGCGGCACATCGCGGGTTTCCCCCCTCGTTCTGGGCGTTGCTGTTCGCAGCGTGGCCTCGAGTGGTGTGAAAAAGCTGCTTTTGAGAGCTCCCTGCGGGTTCCTGGCGTGGTCAGCGGGGCAGGGACCGGCTGGGCGGCTCAGCCGCTTTGCTCTCGGTGTGTTTGATCTTCGCAGCTTCACTCAAATAAATACTTTTATTTGGGTTTTTTTTTTTTCAATCCCTGAACGGTGCTACGAGAATGCCGTGTCTGCCGTAGTTCTGCAGGGCTCTTTGCCCTCTCTGTCAACTGTAACCTAATTTGACAAATAATCTATAAAAACCAGTCACACTATTTATTATTTTCAAGGCCGAAACAACGGACCTGCATTTCAGAAGCGCAACCTGAGCAAAAGAAACGTTTCTCTCCAGGCTGTGCCAACCCAAATGAGGAAAGGTGTGGCTATTATTTCAGGTAACCCCCAGGTGGGATGGGATGAGGCTGGTGGGGAGGCAAAAAATTGACATCCTGGCTGGCTGGACTTGTATTCTTTGTTTGGAGTGTGTTTGTTTTCAGAGGGGAGTAAAAAAGTGCCTGTGACCCTTTTGTGCGCTGCCACGCACAAAATTCCTGCACAGGAATATCAGCCTGGCTCCAGGGCTGGCTCAGAGGAGTTTCAGAGATGTCTGGGAAATGTTGTCAAGGGGGTTTGGTGTGGAAAATCCCAAAGCAGGTTTGTATTCCCTGGGGAAAGCAGAGCTGAGCTCTGGCTTGTTCTGTTGGGGATTTACTTGGGCTTGTGAGTTCACAGCTATCCCAGAATCATCAAAATTGGAAAAGACCTCCAAGACCATCGAGTTCCCACCTTATCACCCAGCCCAGAGCACTGAGTGACACCTCCAGGACTCCACCACCTCCTTGAAACCTGTGAACTCACACTGGGGGAATCTTGAGCTCAAGTGCTAAGATTTGGGCTCAGAATGGGGCAATCAAGCTCAAGTGCTGAGATTTGGGCTCAAACTGGGAGAATCTTGAGCTCAAGTGCTGAGATTTGGGCTCAAACTGGGGGAATCTTGAGCTCAGGTGCTGAAATTTGGGCTCAGAATGGGGCAATCAAGCTCAAATGTTGAGATTTGGGCTCAAACTGGGAGAATCTTGAGCTCAAGTGCTGAGATTTGGATTCAGACTGGGGGAATCTTCAGCTCAAGTGCTGAGATTTGGGCTCAGAATGGGGCAATCTTGAGCTCAAGTGCTGAGATTTGGGTTCAAACTGGGGGAATCTTGAGCTCAAGTGATGAGATATGGGCTCAGAATGGGGCAATCAAGCTCAAATGTTGAGATTTGGGTTCAAACTGGGAGAATCTTGAGCTCAAGTGCTGAGATTTGGATTCAGACTGGGGGAATCTTGAGCTCAAGTGCTGAGATTTGGGTTTATTTTCGACACCTTCTCTGTGTTGCCTCAGTGGTGTCATCCAAGAGCCACCGACTGCGGGGGTGTGGAAAGGAAGGTGTTGCAAAGAGCAGGTTTGGATTTCAGCTCGAGGGTGGCAGCTGATGGGTACGACTGGGATGTTCTGAGAGGCAAAATATTCTGGTAGCTCCCAGCCACAGCTCCCTGTGGTTATTTCGAGTGTTCATGGGTGCAATAATTGCCATTTCTTGCGAGGCACAAGGAGCTGACAGTTCTGTGTGTGGAGCCTGCACTTAGGCGGGCAGCAGGAACAGCTGCATAGCCACGGGGCTGCTTCCAGAGGATGAATCCAGCATAAGTAATGCAGGGGGGACGAGGCAAGGAAAGCTAAAATGGCCTGTTTTCTCTTGCTTCCAAATTAAAAATGCAAGACGTATGTTGTGAGTCACAGAAAATCAGGCAGGAGCTCTAAATGAGCGAGGCTGACGAGTGAAATCGAGCTCCCTTTTGCTGGGGAAGAACATTGTCCATGATGCACACGATTTGATTTTCTTATTAGTGCGAACCTTCCTTATTCCAAATAGCTGGAGGCTTGGAATTCAGCCCTCCAGGCAGCGTGGGCTCTCCCAGTTGTCCCAGTCGTCCCAGTTGCGGGCTGGCAGTGCCCTGGGTGCTGTTCCCCTGCACCTGGATCTGCAGCAGTGCCCTGGGTGTGGCATTCGCGTAGGAAACGCTGAGCGATCCCAAGGAATTCAGGAAGGAAAATGAGCAGGTTTAGAGCCAGCGAGGGAATTCCTCCTGGGAAGCAGTAACTAATATATTGCTGCCACAAATCTTCAGCTCTGTTTTGAGTTGCAAATCTCCTGGCATTTGTCTCGGGGTAATGTTTGCTTTGCTATCCCCTCTTTTACGTAATCTGTCTGTTCTTCCTTGGATCCTGGCTCTTGCTGCTGTGCTGTCTGAGGGAATTCCAGGCTGGCTCCAGCAGAGATTTTGTCTTTTCCCTTATCTGCACAGTGTCTTGCACTTGCAGGAAATTCGACTTTCAAATATAGAAATACTACTTCCATATATATAAAAAATACATTTTTCAAATCTATAAATACAACTTCCATATAGATAAAAGATATATTTTTCAAATATATAAATACAACTTCCATATATATCTAAAATACATTTTTCCTATCTATAAATACAACTTCCATATATATATAAAATACATTTTTCCT
>VZTD01005546.1:6746-29585 GCA_013397725.1 Rhagologus leucostigma | reverse complement strand
AGCTTCCCTGTATATAAAATACATTTTTCATATATAGAAATACAACTTCCATATAAATATAAAAATACAGTTTTCCTATATAGAAATACAACTTATATATATATAAGAATACATTTTTCAAATATATAAATACAACTTCCATATATATAAAAGTATATTTTTCAAATATGTATCTTTTATATCTGCGTGTATCTCGTATATATATTTATACTGGGTGATCGAGTGCTAAAAGTCACACTGAGTAGCTGGAAAAAAATTCCTTTTATATTCAGAATAAACTTCTCACACTGAGCCATCTCCAGTGTGTTGGGAGACAACCCCGTGGCTCTCCTTGTCCTTCCTCTCATTCTCCTTTCTAGATGCTGTTAAATCCTAATATACTCATTTATTTGCAGCTTCCCCTAAGAATTTAAATGCTGCTGAGGCTGCGCTGGAGCAGATGTAAAAATGAGCTGTGATTTGAGCATCTGCTTGGCAATGGGGGGCTGATAATTGACCACACAAGATTTCTGCCAGCTGACCGTTTGTCAGCGTTTGCACTTTGGTTTTGCTCTTTATCCCGCAGCAAATGGAATTATTTCCTTCCCGATGAGATCCTCTTTGGCAATTCTGGGGCTGTGTCAGCGACACAAATACCGAGGCTCCTAAAACGGTGTTGTCTGGAGCAGAATCACGGAGTGGCTCGGGTTGGAAGGGACCTTAAAGATCGTCCCCTGGCACCCCCTGCCACGAGCAGGGAACCTTCCACTGCTCCAAGCCCTGTCCAGGCACCTCTGGGAAGCTGAGCTGGCTCCTGTCTGACCACCATCCATTTTTTTTTTCCCCCCCAACCAGGACTCCATCAGGAGCTCTCCTTGAGGCTTGGCGTGCTTGCTAGAGGTTTTTGAGGCTTTTAAAAAAACGTTATCAGACTTTCTCGCAACCTGGCGGAAACCTGATAAATTATTTCCTTGGATCTCCCTGGAATCAAAGGGAGAGGAGGAGGAGGAAATACCTTATAAAGAGGCACAAACCATCTGGCCCTGATGTAATAACAAAGATCAATATCTTAAAAAAAACCAAACCCAGCCAGTGTTTAAGGTGATGGAAAGGGAGAGCAGTGTCAGGGAACACATGGAGAAACAAACCTGTGAAACACAAATGAACTCTTTGCTTGCAGACTCTGCCTTGAAAGCCTCTGGTCTCTTGATTGATGCTGAGCTGGCTGAAGGGAAATAAAAACTTAATCTTGAAGCGGTTTTTACCTGCCCAAATTAATTTTGCTTGGATGGAGAGCAGGCAGGGACGGTGCAGGGCTGGGGCTGTGCTGACATAAAGGAGGAATTACTTTTAGTGGCTGGGCTCAGGAGGGAGATTTCACTTCAAAGCAGATGAAATCCACCTCCAAACCCTAAATTTCGAGAGATGTGGGCAGGGGTAGGAATTGATAAAGCAGATTTCTAGGTTTGTGGGGAGAAGTTGCCTGGTTCAGAGTGTGATTATCCTCGTCCGGGGGCTTCTCTAGTGGCAAAGCTGAAATAATCAGAGCTCCTGGTTTCTAAATGAGTGGAAGTTGCCTGAAAACCTCATCCTAAATCTGTAGTTTGGCCTGAACTGTTGTGGAAAGAATGAGGATGTGCCCAAGGAGAAAGAACTCAAAATGGTTTAAGCACTATTTCATGGCAGCTCGGTTTATCCAGCCCCCTTTCCTCAGACCAAAGGGACTCTGAGCCCTGAGGTGGATGGTGAGGCACTGGGATAAGTTTCTCCAAATATTTGGTGGGATTAATCTCCCCCTGGGACTTCCCCTCTTGGAGAGGAGCTCAAATCATTTCCTGGAATGAGTCACAGTGAAAGTTTGTCCAAGTCCTGAAAGATGCACCCCCGGCAGTAGGAAATATTCTCTCTGTTTTTACGACCTGTTTCACCTCTGACTCAGAATAAGGGAGGGAACTGAGATGTAGGAAGGCAAAAAATCCGTAAGAAAGTTGTGGTTTCTTGTACACGTGTTGCAGACAGTGGGAACTGCTGTGCACGGTGAGAGTTTGGGGAACCTCCCTTCCTCCCGAACAACCCGTGGCTTTCTCAAGAACTGCTTCTACGAATCCCTTCTAGAAGCATCCATTTTTGGCCAGAAGTTGGGTAAATAGGAGCTGATCCTGCAGTTTGTGGAGGAGCCTCAGGATTGCTCAGGAGGCGCCGTGTTCCCTGGGAAGGAGCTGTGATTCACATCCCTCACGTGACTGCAGTGGCAGCGTGGAAAAACCTTGGAGTTTGGACTGGGCAAGGACACGCTCCGTGCTGTACTGAGAGCCCCTGGGCAAAGTGGATTTCAGCAAGGCCAATATTCCAGGGAATTGGCCTTTCCCTGAGCTCTGCTGCCTGTTCTGAGTGGAATCCAGACCAAGCTGGAGCCCTTCTGGTCACTGCCTGTTCTTGCTGAGCAGCTGCTGTGAAAATAAAACTCTCTGTGAAGATAAAACTCACAGTGACAACCCCGTGCCAGGCAGAAGTTCCTGCCCCAAACCAGATGTTGGGACAGTGGTTTTGCAGGAGTGACCCCTCATGGTTGGATTTTGCTTTGAAAACCAGAGGGTTTTGCAGTTCAAAAATGCGATTTCCTGAGTTAGGCTCATCCCTGTGCATAAACGAGATAAAAATAAGGCAGCAAAGTCGCGTTTTTCCAACCACAGATGGGGCAAAGCTTTGTAGCACTCTGAGGCCGGCAGATAACCAAGCCCCTTGAAGTGGTTTGGGTTTTAATCTTGCTTTTCTGAGGCTGCCTGGAGTTTGTGGGGTTTTGTCTCGCCGTTTCAGGACGTGCAAATGAGAGGGTTTAACGTGGGTGCAGCACTTTGTGAGGAAAATTTACTTCTCGTTTGAAGTCGAACCTTCAGCCTTCGTGGTGGGCCGGGGAGAAGGAAAGAAGCAGCGGGCAGAATTCCTGAAAGGCACTTTGATGTTCTCACTTCTCAAGGTGCCTTCTTAGGACGTGGTTTCACTTTGAAAACCTCCTACCAAGGAAATCGGGTACCAGCTGCGAGCCCCAAGGAAACGGAGATTTGTTTTCGGAGATGCTGCTGCTCCAGCCTCTCGTCCAAATGCTCCTCTTGTGTTTGTTTGAACTTTTGGACCGACTCTTTTTTTTTGCAGAAATTACCCAAATTCCAACCCGTGTGCAGTGGGTGAGCAAGAACTTGGCCAAACACCACGATTTCCAGAGGATTCCTGAGCACTCCCGTTGGGTTTTGCTGCTGAGGGACTGTGCTGGTTCTTGTTCTTCATTTAGGGCTGCTAATTGGTCTGGTTCTCAGTGGTTTTAACTTTCATTTGTAACTTCTTCTGGAAAAGCATTTCACGAGGTTTGCACTTGAGTTTATAAATATTTTGCAGCTTTTAGATGTCATTTTCTTCTTTCCTGTGCTACTGAGCAACTCCAAATTAGTTGGAGGTGGATAGGATGATCTTCCCAATGTTCTTCCCAGGGGTGCCAGCAGGGCCTTGTGACTCCTTTAGGTATTTATAGGTGGAATTTTGGAGAGCAAATTAAGTTTATTCAGGGAGCAAATCATCTTATATTTTTATCATAGTGATCTGGCTATTTTTGGAGATGCTTTTGGCTCATGTGCTCTTAAAGAAATAAAAATTTAGGCTCAGTACTGATGTTTTTAGTGTTCTGGTTCATAGATTTTGTTCTTTTGCACCCAGAGTGGGACAGGAGGAAGTGGCTTTGGAACATAGGCGACGTTTCTCCCTGTCCTGAATGTTCAGTGACTGAGACGGGGAGAATGGAAGTAATTTGGCCAAAGGATGAGCGGCGAAGCTTGGAGCAGAGCCTGGCACAGAATCCAGGCGGGAAGGAATCCGTGGGCAGCACTTTTGGGGCTGGGTTGTCCAGGCAGGGCTGAGGCATGGCCAGTGTCAGGGCTTTGTGATCTCCTCAAGTGAAATCGTGTCCTTGATGCCACCAGAGCCTCTCAGGTGACTTTTACCTCTGTAAATTTTATTCACGGAGAGCTTTGCATGGAGGGAGGAGAAATCCCTTGGAAGCACGTGGGAGTTGTCAGCACGTGGTGGTTCTCAGCTTTTAAACCAGTGAACCCCAGAAATTAAGTTCTTTGGAAAAGGAATCATTTACCTGTGGTCTGAGGGCAGTTTCACTTGATGTGCAGGTCATGGAATCCCAGAATAATTTGGGTTGGAAGGGACATAAAGATCATCCAGTCCACCCCTGTCAGGGCAGGGACACCTTCCACTATCCCAAGGTGCTCCAATCCCTGTCCAGCCCGGCCTTGGATGCTTCCAGGGATGGAAATTCTTCTGAGCAAGCAGCACCTGACCACGCCAGGGAGGTGCTGATGGCATCTCCAGGGGTGCTGTGTCCCAGAGCAGCTCCCCGGGATGGAGCAGCTGGGGCAGAAGGGGGTTTGTTGTTCTTTGGGAGTGTAAAACTCAGCCATGAACGAGCAGCTCTGCCCTTCGGGGAGGATTTCGGCCTCTGGGCAGCTTCAGTGCTGCAAATTTCCTTCTCTGACATTGCAAGTGGTTCACATCTGCATGGTGGAGAGGGGAGGGCAGGGTTGTGGGTTAAGCCTTCATGGGAGGACAAAATGTTTTGCTGTGTGTTTGCTGCTCGAGAGTAGCCAAGGGCCCTGACAATGATTTTTGCTGGAGTAGAACCCAGTGACATCGATAAAAACTGGAATAAAGCTGCTTTGTGCAAGCCCTGCGTGAGCTCCGATGAAATGCCTCACAATTAAAAATTTAATAGCATTCATCAATGTATTGCAGCCAGCCAGCCAGCCAGCAGCAGCTGGAAAACAATGAGACTGGAATTCAACCGCTGTGTGGGGGTTTTTTTTCTGCCTTCCTCTCAAAAATTAACCAGCTCTTCCCTACGTTTGTGCTGTGAGGAGGAAGAAATTCCATCCTGAAACAGGAAAGAGTGGAAGCTGATAATATTCTCCCTTTGGTTTGAGAGGATATTTAGGCGCAGAACAGGTCTGGATGGTATAAATAGGTTTTATTTAGCAGTTGGTGGCACTAAAAATGGGGGTTTTGTGAGTTCAAAAGGACAACGGTGCTGCGAAGTGTCAAACAGCATTATTGCCTCTGCATCCAGCGTGTCCAGATTCCAAGGAAAAAGAGGGGTTTTCTTCTGGCTACCAGCTTTGCTGCCTCCATCTGGGAATCTGAAATTCAAGCTGTGTCTTCCCTGGCTCTGTCGCTAATAATGAAGACTCCTCATTTGGAACTTACTTTTAACTGAAATTGAGGCTGCTGCCGGAGCTGAAGGAGAATCCAGAATCCTTTTTCTTCAAGAATTGTGGGCTGCAGCACCACCGAGGGGGGAACCATCATCATTTTAATCCCCGAGGTCACCCGACAATTCAATAGACGCCAGATTTGTGGGGGAAACAGAAGATATTTTAGCATAACAAGCGCGTTGATCAGGCAGCTTTTTAACGAAGGCTGCAAAGCTGATTGAATTTGGTCAGCTCGGCGGCGGCTGCTGCTTCCAGACGAGGCTGTAATAGCTCATTACACGTCGTTAGGAAGCTTTTTTCCCCCTGCAAATCTGGGGAAATTGCATTTGGTGGAACATATGGTGTCATCTCCAGCTCTCTCCTTGGGAAGCGCTGTTTTGCTCGGGGAAAATGGATGTGCAGCTGTGACATTCGCTTTGCAGTGATGTCACCTTTCGTGTCTTTGGCCAACACTGGCATCAGCAGCTTGTTCCTCTCCATTTCCACTCCTCCAGAAAGCCATTACCGGCTGAGATTGTGCTAACACTTTCCGCCGTGTAGGTGTTTCCTCCTCGGCTTCTATTGAAGTGCCAGGGAATCAAATGCCTCGTGTTCCCGTTTTCCTTGGAGCACGGAGCCTGCGCCGGTGCCTGGTGGCCCGGGGGAGGGGGTGACAAGTGGCTGGGGCTGTGTTGTGAGTTGGAAGGACACGCTGTGCAGGATTGTTTGCTCCACACTTCCTCCCGCGGCTCCTCTTGCCTAAACTCGTGGGGGAGGAATCTATTGGCTAAATTGTACTTGTAGGCATAACATTGCAGCGCTTGGAAGGAGGGAGGCAAGCTCCGCTTCGCTCGGAACACGCCCCGAGAGTGCTGGCAAAGGGTTCTGTTCGCAGCTCCTTGCTCCCGTTGTGCCCCGAGTCTCTGCTCAGTCGGTTCTTGGAAATCGACGGGATTCATCCAGAGCCAGCAGCGAGGGCTGCTTCCCTTTGCTTTGGGAGATCGGCGGGGAATCAGCCTCTCTGGGATCCCTGGCACAGCGGCCCACTCCCACTTGCTACTTTTTAGTATTTATCGAAACCTCCCTTCCCCAGCTCCCGCTTCCAACAATGAGTCAAAATCAGCAGGTCGGGGCGAAAACGCGTGGGGGGACGTGGGTGGCCTGTGGGGTGTGTTCTGCTGTGGCCCTGCGTGACTTCCCTCAGCGTGTCTTGGGTTTATTTTTTGCTTGATCTCTTGCCTTTATTGACTGTAAAACACCTCAGGAGTATCTGTTGGCAGCTGCTGATGGGAGTGAGGTCTCTGTTCTAAAGATGGGTTTAGGATTGAACTCACTCAGTGCCGGAGCCTTGGCGGTGTCTGACTCTCATGGCTTACACTGGGATTTAGTACCCAAACAGCAGTTAAAGCTTTCATGTTTATGACCCTCAGAACAGCAGCATTTTAAGTAACTTTCTTCTCCTATAACCTTTTCCTAAAGTGTGGAGTTACTCCATCACTTCAGAGTGGCTGAAAAATTTCCTTGAAGGGAATCGCTTGAACTGAGTGGTTTGGGGTCCCTGTCTGGGCTGGGTTCTGCCAGCCTACATTTGTTTTCCTTCCTCTCCAAGCCTGCAGTTATGGGGCATCAAAATAACCCTGGCGCCTCCTGCCACACCATGGTGTGAATTTTGAACTCTGCCCCACGCTGACACTTTAAATTTAATTCTGTTCTGCCAAATGAGTGATCACATCTCTGTCAGGAAAGAAATAGCTTAAAGCTGTCCCTAGGGAACAACAACTGTGAAAAAAAAAAAGGGATATGGCCTGAATTCCCAGGGACAACTGTCTTTAAAAACAGACACACAACCCCCCCAACCTGCCAAATTACCAGGCTGAATTTCCTCTGGAGCAGCTCTCTGAGGGCTGCTTGCTCGGCTGTCTGCTCCAGGATTAGGAGAGAGCATCTCCCTTATCGTTTTGCACATGCTGTACCATCTGTCCTAAGTCTCCCTTTGTAGGGCCGTGGATTCCAAATGCTGTTTCTTTCTTGGGAGATAACAGACGTGGCTGAAGAATTTCGCTAGGTAGGTAGGGCTGGGGTGCTATTTATGGTGCAAAGTTTTTTTTGTCCTGTAGCCAGAGCCAACTCTGAACCTCCCCGGGTTTCTCCACCCAGACACTGAGGGAATATTTTAGGTTGTAGGTCTGTTTAGGTTTTAGGTCTGGGAAATCCAGAGTCCCCCATTTCGAGGGTGTTCTGCTCAAAGCAGGTGAATATGAAATGATTAAATCTGGGCATTGCAAGGACACAAAGAGATGCCTTTAATCTTTTATTGTACATTATAAAATGTTTATTGCTCTGTCTGTATCAGAGGTGGTGACCTCTCCTTCTTGGTGATGGAAGAGTATGTTCAGGCAAAGGATCCGCTGGAGACACCTTTGGGGTTGGCCTGGCTGAAACCAGCACATCTGCAGGTGAACTTCCCGGTGCCTTTCTCCCAGAGCAGCTCTTTGGGAAAGGCTGGCGACAGCGGAAGAGGAGAGATGGCAGCTCCTCACTGCCAGGCTGTTCCTTTGCAGGGACTCCCAACCCAGGCTCCTCTGAGTGCAGGTTTGTTGTGACAAGCTCCAAACCTTCCCCAGGCCAAGCTCTGTTGGCATTTGATGGAACGAGTCGGATCCTGCCTCATCCCCTAGTGCACACGGAGTGGTCTTGTGGAGGAATTAAATGAATACAGATACCCCATGGCACACTAGAAAGAGTAAATCTTTTTTCATGTGATGGTCCTGCATCTACCAGCTTTCCAGAGCACCAGCAATCCCCAGGGACCCTGTCAGCTTACGAACATCGAGCACTTCCTAAGAGAGAGGAGAACCCCAGCCCCTTTCCCATCCATCCTCATCCCTTTTTGGGAAGGGCTGTCTCCAGCAGACTCCTGCCGTTCCAACGAGAACAGCGCAGGCAGGACGTGTGAGGAGAACCAGCCCTTCCCACACAGAAGCTTTACTAAAAGAAGCATTTTAAGAACTTAAGCCCTCAGAAAAAGGCCCCTCAGGCCAGAGCCTTCCACAATAAACAGCTCTTGCCCCTGGAGACCTTGCATAGCAACTGGTATCATCAGGTATTTTGTCTTTTTTTTTTTTTTTTTTTTGCTGTCTGGCTACATTTTTAATGGACCTTTTATCCCACTGGTGGTGGACTCAGGCCCGGCTGAAAATACCATGAAGAAAAACGGTTGAAATTCTCCTGGAAGCTAAATAACAGCTTCTGGCGTCCCCTCATGTTGGTCTGTGCCTCAGTGTTCCCCGATTTTTCTGAGCTGAAGAGCACCGGTGTGAGATAGGAGAGACAGCCACAGTGGAGAATGTGCTGCAGCCGGGCTGGGGAACAACCAGGGAAGTTCTCCTGGTGGGAATGGAAACTGGGGGATGCCTTTTTGTTTTTCGTTTTGCTTGAAAAACCCACCTGCAAGACGTGTTACACGACACACATCGATGAACGAAGCAAGGCCCGAGCACGCGGCAGCCAAAATTTGGCTTCTCGGTGGTGTTTGCGATGAGCTTCCCTCCGTTCCTGCTCGGAGAGGGATGTGCCTGATGCCTGGGAATACTGTCGGGGTGCAGTGACAGTGAGACCAGAGAAAGACACAACAGAACCTCGTGCATTCCTGAAAACAGGAAAACTGTCCCAGAAGACGGAGTGTGAGGGTGGAAAGGAGCGCGGGGGACGTTGCTCCAGCCCGGGTGATTCACGAGTCGCTCCAGCATCGCCGATTCTTCTCCATCTTCTTTGTTTGGGTGTCAGGGGTTTGTTTTTTTTTTTTGGCAGGATTTCCCTTCCTGGCCAGATGTTTTGCAGAACACGGATGAGGAGGTGGATGCCAGCGAGTGACAATCAGGAGGTCTCGTTTTCCGAATTGCTCCGACGGTGTTTCACCTCCCCAGTCAGCACGGCTCGGAGGCAGGGAGTGAGAGTGAGGGATGGAGTCCATCTCTCAGGTGTCAGGCTGTCATGCTTCAATGATGTTCACTGAGGGCTTGTTTTTTGGAAACTAGGAGAGAAAACAAAGGAAAAAGGGATGTATAGAAGGGAAAAATCGCATCAGAGCTCAGTGCTGGTCATGTTTTGTGAAAATTCTCGTTCCCACCCCCTCGCGATGATGAAAAAGGGTCAGAATTGGGGTTTTAGGCTTGTGGGGTTCATCGCTGCTTCTGAACCACCGTAAATCAGTGAACTATTTCAAATACTAAATAAATATGGCGGGGATTTGAACAGAAACACGAGGAAGTGAAATGAATTGAAAGAAGTTGGTATAAATTAACGGTTTCACCTATTTACACTTTCACCTCGTGTGCATGACCATCCTCACTGCTGCTGATTAACTCTCCAGTTAATTACAAGAGCAGCATCCTCTTTGCCACGCGCCACGCGAGGGCTGCTGTGGGAAGACCCAAGGAACTCGTTTTTTTTTTTCTCCAGAGATGCTCCCACAATCCAGAAACGTGGCTCGAAATCTGATTTCTCACGGCCACGCGGGGTGCAGGAGGTGGGAGCGAAGCGCTGCTGTCCCCAGCAGAGCCGTGGGTGTGAAGGGTGTTCCCTTCCCTCATCCCGCCTGGGGAGGGGGAGGATTTTCACCAGAGGCTTATTTTTTGGTGGGAGGGGGGAGTGATCTAGCACAAATCCTTTGTGTTCCCTGCCCGCAGCTCTCACCTTGCTCCTCAGGAGGCCCCCACCCTGGTGCTCGGGAGTGCTGTTCTCCGAGGCGCTCTTGGCTTTCTCCTTGCTGTTGTTTGGCTCGTTGTCTTTGATGATATCGTACTGTCTGCAGAACAGGGCGATCACCCCTGACGGGAGAGGAGAAAGCATTGGCGATCACACAAACGAGCTCAGCAGCCTGCAGACATCACAGATCCCTTCTGGCCAGCCTCGGCAGCGTTCCCAGTTCCTCCCATCCCGCAGCCAGGCAGCTCCTCTGGCTCTTCCCTTCCCCTAATTCCGTGCTGAACTAGTTCGACAGGACGGCGGAAGATTGATTCTATCCCAGCCTGGCTGTTAGGAAATGTTTTAAACCCTGCGTTTGGACCTCGACCAACACCAACCCCGCGGCTCAGCGAGCACGGGGGCTCCTGGAATTTCTGCCTTGCTGGAAACGTGTCCCCCGATCCCTGTCCTCTGGAGGGAAGAGCAGGAGCTGGAGCTGGCAGAGGAGAAGCAGGTTCTGGGCCTGCCAGCACCTGCGAGCGGGCACCAGCACAAGCTGCGAGTGGAAATTTCCTCCCACACACGCCCAGGCACGTGGAGAGGGAAGCAGGGGCAGCCGTGGCACGTAAGATGACTGCAAATCTGTCTGAGAAGCTTTTAGGTGATGTTTCGACCAAATGACATCCCTGCCTGCACATTCCAGACACGTCGGTGAAGTAGATCCAGGCAGATGCTGCTTTTCCCTCCCTGAGAAATCTTCCTTAATAGGGAAATATATTTAAATCTTCCAGCAGCACAAACTGCTCTGTAAAGTGAGTGTGGCACTTGCCCCCAGGCTTTACTGATAAACACAGCGGCCCAAATTCTTTCTTTGGGAACGTGGATAAGTGGCTGATTCCGGGAGAAAAGGCCTGAACATCTTCCACAGCCACACCTTGTGCGATTTAAGTGGGTAAAACTGAGGCACAAAGACATGAAAAGTTCCAGAAACAGGGGAGCTGGGGCTTGGCCCAGTCCAGAGCTCTGGGTATGGACCGGTTCCATTTGGATTTGCCCAAACATTGTGACACAGGACAGGTTAAAAGCTGGAGGGAGGTTTTCGTGTATTGAGAAGAGAGATTCTCCCCACACCCCTTTTCCTTTTTAAATGTAAGTGGTTTGTCTGGAAGGGAAATGGTGGGATTAGCAAATTCTTTGTTCCCAGCTGATCCGAGTCTCAGATTATTCTACAGCGGGAGATGAATCAGTTGTTCAGTCACCCCATGTAATTATTCATGATTATTTTCCCTGGCAGGGCACTGAAATTGGGATGTGCACAACTAAAGCACGGTATAAATGCTGAAAAAAAAATCATGGCCTAGAGGTTCTGGAAATCTTCTAATTTCGTTTAGGTTTTCATGTGGTTATTGGCTTTAGGAATAATTTGCTGTCCAGTCTCTGGAGATGCAAATAAGGGCAAAACCTCAATATTATACATGGAGCTGATTCAGTGTCGCCTGGATTCCTTCATCCCCTTCTGTGATGGGGAAAATTTATAAATAGAAATAAAAATAAAAGTAAAAATTAACATATAATAGGAAAAGAAATAGAAATAGAAATAGAAATAGAAATAGAAATAGAAATAGAAATAGAAATAGAGGGTGTGGTGAGCAAGACCCTTAAATCTCTGTTTTGCCTGAGCATTGGAGTCATATAATATCCAGAAAATCACTGCAACCTGGAATATCTGGAGGACTCAAGGCATAGCCTGTTGGATATTTGGATCCCTGGAAACATTCCAGGACAGGGCTTGGAGCTACCTCGTCTGGTGGAAGGTTGGGGTGGAACAAAATGATCTTTATGTGCCTTCCAGCCCGAACCATTCCACGATAATGTGGCTGAGGGCATCATAATCAGGGCAGTCTGGGAAAAAAATGAGATTACAGGATTAGCTGTAGGGAATTGCTTCCACCAAATCCGTTTTCTACGTCCTGGGGGACCAAACTTGAGGTGCAAAGCTCAACTTGAGGTGCCCTTACAGCTGAGAACTCGGAAATTTTTGCGGGAGGGAGGGTTTCTTCCCGGGTTTTTCCGTGATTCCACGTGCAGCCAGGCATTCCTAAGGGATATCCCATGGATATTCCACGCTTTTGACAGAGTGGTTGGACTGACCTGCCCACATGAACAACACCACAACGATGATGAGAATTTCCCCCGCTCGCAGCTGTTGGTTTTTCTTCGCCATCTCCTTCATTGTCACCTCATCTGCACAAGGGGAAAGAGACACCATGAGACCCAAAACCCGGCTCAGACCCCAGTTTAGCAGCAACCCCCACCCCAATCAGGGTAGCAGGGGCAGAGCCAGCAGGGAGAGAGTCCTGAGACTCCTTAGGGCACTTGGATTAGGATTTAGGAAGGAATTCCTCCCTGTGAGGGTGGTGAGGACCAGAGAAGTTGTGGCTGCCGCATCCCTGGAAGTGTCCAAGGCCAGGCTGGACGGGGCTCGGAGCACCCTGGGGTAGTGGAAGGTGTCCCTGCCCATAGCAGGGGTGGCACTGGATGAACCCAAACCAGTCTGGGATTGCAGGATTCATCCTGTGACATCCTGAGGGGATGGGGCGAGGGAGGAGCAGTGGGACAGGGCTGCCACAGGGTGAGCCCACACATTATCTGTCCCCGTGGCTGCTCTCTCTTCTGTCCCTGTCCCTGTCCATGCCATCTGCGCCTGTCACAAAGCCTTGCATGCTCCAGCAGTTCCAGCTCAGGAGCGTGGAGAGCCTGGCAGGATATTTTTCAGCGGAGCCCTGGGATTCAGGAAGGAGCAGAGCCTTTTTGTGGGGCGTAATTCGCCTCCTTGCCTTCAAAGCATTAAGAAGATTACAGTTCAGGCCTCCAGGAAAGCAGCAGCGCTCCTCTTAGTGCTTCCAGATAAACAGCAATTCAGGATTTACAGCCTCCAAATCAGTTTAATAGAGCGAGTCAAGAACTCGCATCCTCAGAACCACGGCCAGAAGCCCTGGAACAGGCCGGGGCCTCGGCAGGCAGGGAGGGACCTGGGTGTCCCCACAGCCCTGCACTGCCAGGCCCTCCTTGGAGCAGGATTCTTGCAGACAGAAAACCTTCATCAGCCTGGTTTGGCTAAAGAGGAACAAGTGAAGGAGCTGCCAGTGAGGAGGTGCCTGATTTTCTCCACAGAGATACTGAAAACCCAGCTGGAATTGATCCTGGACAACCTGCTCTGCTTGACCCTGCCTGGGTGATCTCAAGAGGTCTGTTCCAACCTCAGCTGTCTGTGATTTGGCAGAAATATTGAAAATGTAAGAAAAGTGGGAGCCTCTGGGTGTTTTTTTTCCCTGAAATCCAAGCACAGGAAGCTCCGTGAATCCCACAAGTGCCCTGTGAGCACAGTGGTGGGCCCAGTGCCATGCAGGGGGGCTGGTACCACGTGAGTTCACAGGCTGGCCAGGAATTTCCCCTGGCATTCTCCACTTGTAGGGAGCAGGGCACGGAGCTGGAAACTTTCTTAAATCTCATCTGAAACGGGAGAAAGGAGCAGCCACCTCCAGCAGCCTCTCCCTGTCACCTTGTGCCCCCTCCAGCCTTGTCTGCTGGGCACCCTCAGCACATCCTGAGAGGACACTCAGCCCCAGGTGTGTGTTTATCCCACAGGGTTTCTCCCAGCTCCTCTCACCACACAGCATCCCGGTTCCTCTCTGCGGAGCCCTGCGTCCCAGGGGCCACGTAGGAACTCACCCACACTTGCCTTTATTTTTAGAGGCTAGTTTCTCAGCTTCCCTGGGGGTCTTGAAGAGGACTGGCTCACTGGCAGGGCTCTGGCCTTGGATGCTGATGGACTGGACATGCACAATGTACTCAGTGTCCTCCTCTAGGTCCCAGAGGGCACAGGAGCGGGTGGTGGTGTTCACCTCCTGGATGAAGCGCAGCATCCGCACGTCCTTCTTCTGGAAGCCGAGAGAGGAGAGCACAGAGTGGTGGAGAGAGGCCTCCCGTGTGCATTTGCTGTCACCTAAGGCCACCGATTCCTGCCCTTCCCACCACGTGGACGTGGAGAAACCGTCGGGATCCTTCCCCTCTTTGCAGCCACCAAGATGCAAAGCGCAGCTGCAAAGAGGACGGGGAGCCAAATCCCCTCCCGGACCACGAGGGACAGGACGAGAAGGAATGGGCTTAAACTGCAGCGAGAGGGTTTGGGGACGGAGGGGACCTGGTGGGGAGAGCGACATGGCTGAAACTGGGTAATTCTAGGCACGGTACCTGCTGGGAAATTGCAAATCCAATGACGACTTCGTCTTCCAGGACATCCCAAGTGACCACGGCCGAGTTGGCTTTCAGGTGTTTGACCGTGACATTTACTGGAGCCGACGGGCTGTCTGCAAGGAGGGAGAGCAGAGCCTTTACAGGGGCAGGAGGCACAGTGAGGGCAAGGAAAGGAGTGCAAAAGGACCTTCCTCAGGGTCCATTTTGGAGATGTGACCTGGAAATTGCAGGTCCTCGATTCCCAGGAGGTTCTAGGAGATGTCAGCAGAGAATATGAGTTACATTCAACGCGCGTTCAGACGGACAGAGGGGAAATTTAAATTAAATATGGGGAAGAAATCCTTCCCTGGGAGGGTGGTGGAGGTTGCCCAGAGAAGCTGTGGCCGCCCCATCCCTGGAAGTGTCCAAGGAGCAACCTGGGATAGCGCGAGGTGTCCCTGCCCGTGGCAGGGGGTGGCACTGCCTGATCCTTCTGTCCCTTCCAAGAGTTCCATGTGTGAAATACCCTGACCCTTGGGAAGAGTTTCTTGAACGCCACAGCCGAGCCCTGAGCAGCGCATTCATCCCATCCTCCCCAGCCACGTTTTTCCCTGTTGTTCCCTGTTACGGTCTGACAGCGACAGCTGGGAGGAAATTCCAGCTCTGCCTTGGAAGTGTGCGCACGGAATGCTTTGATGAGCACTCTGGAGGTTTGAAACGCGGGAACGGAGTAATGGGCAGAGTTTCTTTTGCTTTTCCCTGCGAGCCTGGCAGGAAATGTTTCCTGCGACGTTTTGTGGCTGATGCCGGAGCACATCCAGCCAGCATCCACTTGGAGCTGCCAGGACACGCTGCCACGGCTCCGGTGGGTATTGAAACGTGGAAAGGGCAGGCCAGGAAAGCAGCAGCCTGAGGCTCTGTGTTTATTCTCAATTCCAGAGTGCAGCTGGATTTGCAGCAGGATGGCCCCAGCCTTGCCGAGGAGAGCTGGGCTCCTCCCCAGGAGCCTCTTCCCGAGGGAGCTGCCCACTCCAAAGCCGTTCCTGGCATCTCAAGGGAAGGTTTTACCTCCCAGGCTTGGCACAGCCCTTCCAGCTGGACTCTGTGTCCCCGCTCCTCTGGTTAAATTTAATTCACAATCTTCAGCTTGTGCCCTGATGCCAAAGCAGTGAATGCTGAGTAGCCCCAGGAGATCAGTAGGGTGAGGAAGAGTCGTTTTATTCTGACTTTTGTAAGAAATTAATACTTTTATATCATCATAACCACGGCTTTGGGGCTGGGACAGGTCACCAGTACAAGAGGGATGCACTTGTGCCCGTCTCCAGTGACACTTGTTGGATTTATGGGCATTCCCAGCCGCCTGGATGGGGCTGAAAATATTCAAGCTGGAGTTTCAGTGTCTGACATCACTCCCGGTGAATGTTCCCCCGGGAACAGAGGAATGACAGGAGCACAGAATTCCCCAGCTGAAGGTCACTCGGCACAGCGATCCCTTATTCCTTCCACAGCCAGCAAGGGAGACCCTTAGGAACGGGATGTCTGGACAAGCCATTTGAGCCAGACTGGTTCTAGCAAGTCCCTCAGAGAGAAAAAAAGTTGCTGAATGGCTGAATTCACACAAATTTGGGACTTTAGGAGGAGCAGCAAGTCTCTGTGATTTCACAGAGGGATGTCATTCCTCTCTGGAGTAATGATGGAGTCGGTGTTGACCCAGAGCATTCTCATCTCCCAGGGCCTGGCCCTCGTGGAATGAGGCAGAATTCCCCATCCATCCTCTTGGAGAATGAGAACACTCATCATCCTCACCCTCCCTGCAGCAGCAGGGCCAAGGACAAGCCGAGGAGGGAGACGGATCATCCTCCCCATCCTGGAAAAAAACCCTCCCAAACCCGGCTGTGCCGCCGGGAAGGGACGTGGGTCTGCAGCTCCTCACCTTCCCCCGTGACTGAACCAACAAAAGTCGAGTCTAATTTTAGGAAGGGGCGGTCAGCAGACAGGAATGTGCACAGGGAAGGTCTGTGAGTCACGCCTGATGAATTTGCTGGAGCATACGGAGGACATGACGGAGTTGAGGGATGGGAGACAAAACAGTCTCCAGCTGCAGCCGAGCACTTCGCCCTCGTCGGCTGCACCGCTCAGTCCCGGCGTGGTTGTCTTCCCTGGGTATTTTTAGGAGCTGAATTATACTGTTTTTAGGAGCTACCACTGAACTGACTTACCCAGCTTCAGCTGGAGGAGGCCTTTGAAAAGAGATGAATTAACCCCACAGGAACAGAGAGCAGAGATCATGGAAAAAGCTGGGAAAAGGGAACAGCGCTCGGAGTGCCCGGATGCCCTTTGAAATTTGTGACCTTGAGGGAGGCACAGCATAAAAAGTGTCCGAGTTTCCTGATGGCATAAGATGTGGGGGAGTTGGGAAGACCTTGAAGAGCTGGAGGAGAGCAAAAAACTCTTCTGGGAAGTGGTGGGAGAGGGTGGAGAGCTGCGAGGCAGGAGGGAAACACTCGGCAAAGCTTGAAGCCTCCAAAGCCGGAATCTGGATGGAAGTGAGGGAGGAATCACCTGGAGTGGGTGGTCAGGAACATTTCAGGAACATTCTAGAACCCCTCTTTGTAGGAATACCTGAGAGAGGGATGGGGTAGTGAAGTCAGCAGCTCTAAAATCCGGGAATCCAGGACAGCAGATCCCCGTGTGCCTTGCCTTGCTCTGCCACAGACCAGGAGTAGCTACACCCAGATCAGTGGTGTCAAACCAGCATAGAAACACTAAAAAGAGAATTAAACCGTGTTTGACAGAAATACAAACCCAGGAAAATGAATTTCCTGCTCCCAGAGCTGCGGGAATAATTTGGAACCAAAATTTCCATCCGTGAGGTTGCTTTTCTCCCCGTTCCCAGGAGATGAAGTGATGAGATCATGACTTCCTAAGATCTAAAACACTCTTCCAAGATATTCCACACGACTTTTGGCTCCCTGGCCCTGTTGCAGCTCTTTGTCAGTGCCAGCCTGGCTGAGATCAGGTGGAAAAAGTGCAATTCCTGTAATTTCCCAGCTTCCTGCAGGGGGTCGGCAGCTCGGGCAGGGCCTTGAGGTGCCAAATCCAAGTGTTTGCTTCCTTCTGGAGTCATGTGCAACTCCTGGGAACTTTGCTTCTGCGCCTGTGGCAGCCAGGAAAGCTGCTGGCATTCTTGGAGCGGGCACAGAGGGTGGGAATGCTGCAGGGATGGCAAGGAATGGGTCGTGGATCAAGTCTTTCTCCTGCCTGTTTACTCCAGAGCTGCTGAGGGCAGTGCATTCCCCGTCTGCTCCGTAAGGGAATGGCGCGGGATTCCCGGTTTAGCACTTTACCTTCATCCCAGTGCAGGATGCTGGAGCAAATCCCACCCCGCAAACTGGCAGGGGATAGTTGGCCAGATTTGGACGGAAAAATATTCTCATTTTCCTGCCAGCAGAAATCGCCCCTCCCCTCGTTAAGGGAAACCCCGGTGATTAAAGCTGAAGTCAGGGCTTTTAAACGTGAACGGCAGCTTAAAAACCGAGGATTTCTAAAATCCCGTCTTGTTTCCTTCCCGCAGACTCCGAAATCTTCCGTCCCCCAGGCCCGTGTGTTCCAGCCCTCCCCGATTCCGCCGCACCTGGGGCCCTTTTGGCAGGAGCAGGTCGGAGCCTCCGCTGTGCACCAAGAAATCCTGAGCCGTGGAGGTGATCCTGAATCCCTTCCCGATGCCGAGAACCCCTCCCAGCCTCCCATTAAACGTTCTCCTCGTTATTGGTGGACTTTAATTGGAGAGAGAGGAACCCCGCAAACACTTTACAACTCGTCCCTGGCTTCGCTGTGGGCACAGCTGGCACGAGGAAGAGGAGCCCACGCGCTTCCCTGTGAGTTGGATTCCCCATGGGAGCTGTAGCGTGGATGGGATGGGTGGGAAAAAGAGCAGGGAGAAGATTTGTCTCCATCCCACTGCTGCTGTCAGCTGGGAATGGGGGGGGGAATGCTGAATATTGGGGTGTCCAAACCCCTGGCGTGTCTTGTAGGATCGGGGAGGTACCTGGGCCACAAAGGCACCGCTGGAAGAAAGGAAGAACCTGTGGAAATATCACAGCCTTGGGGTCACCTCAGAGCAGCCAAGTCCAGGCCGTAGGTCTGGAATTAGAGCACATTCCTGGATTTATCTCCCCAAAACCCCCTTCTGAATTCACTTTTCCCAGAAACTCCAGTCGCGGGGAGGTTGCATCCTGCGTGGCTGAGGCTGTGCTGTAGTCCCAGCATTTTCCAAGTCACTCAGCTCCTCTCCCAAGCAGCTCCTTCCGTGCTGGGAAGGGCTGAGCTGCCTCAGAGTCCCAGGGACATGGTCTGGTGAGCTGAGGCTCTGAAGCAGCTCATTCCGTGCTTTCCAGCTGCCCTTTCCTGCGGGAAGCAATGAATTCCAGCCTTGATTCCCAGTACCTCTTGATTCCTGCACCACAACCTTCCCTATGGATGCAGGAGATGGAAGGACACGAACCTGAAAGGAACATCCCTAAATCCGTGTGATGTTTTCTGCCAGCCCCGCTGCCTTTTCCCTGAGTTTGGATTCACGCAGAGCTACTTTTGCTGCCTCTCCGTGCTCTCCCAGCACGGATCCCATTCCGTGGATGTAATTGCTTGTGGGTTTTATGGGGTGCGTAGGAAGGGCTGGCACGTTGCTCAGCATTCCCGAGGGTTTTAATGAAGGGAGCCCCAGGGGAATGTGTGGGAGCAGGGCCCATCCCGCTCCCGGCCCCACGGGAAGCGGAGCTGTTTGCTAAGATCCAGCGATTTCAAAGAGCAGAGAGGCCAACTGGTGGTTCTTCAGCTGGGAAAGAGGCAATTATTTCCTGCTGACCGCCCACTTCCCTATAAAAATGGGATATTAATAGGCCCCCAGCCCCCTCCTGCCCACCCCTTGGCTCCGTGGCTGATTCCCCAGGGAGCAGCTGCCCAAACGTGCCGCTGCAAATGCTGCCAGGGAGCGTGGAGCCTTTTTGGGGAGCACAGAGACTCTGGCCAGCCGGCCATGGGGAATTCCTCGGGGCAGAAGGAAGGGATATCTCTACCTTGGAGAGTCCCAAGGACGGGCAGGATTCTCTCAGGTCTCCCCAGAGCCACAGTTTGGGTTTAAACGCTGCCAACTTGGAGCAAGGTCGTTGCCATCGTGACATGTTTTATCCAGGACCCAAATATCCGCAGAGAACCGGGTGCCACGGGCTTTTCCAGCTCCTCTTATCCCACACCTCTGTAGTGTCAGAGAAGTCAGAGGGGGTGAGGAAGCCTGGGAATTTCCTGGGCAGTGCTGGATGCTGGCACCGGACCTCTCCCGGGATTTTGCTGCCTGCTCCCGGCCCGGCTCTGCTCTTGTATCCCGCTTTTTACTGCCCACGTAAAGATTTGCAGCTTCATTGCTCGGTACATTTCTGCTTTTAACTGAATTATACTCGATCCAGGCCCTAATCCAGCCTCTGGGCACTTCATAAACCAGCAAGAGTTTGTTTAGCAATGAACATCCAAAGGGTGAGGATGTATCCAGGACCAGCACACGGATGGCGCTCCTTGGACAACCCTGCCACGGGGTGCGTGGTTAATACCTGCAAGCACACCTCCCTGGGAGGAATCTCCCTTTTCCACAAGCATATTCCCAGCAGGAGACAGCGTTTGGAAGAGGATGGCTCAACCTTGGCTGCCTCTCGCAGCGCTGTCCCTGCTGAGAGCCTGACACCGGGGTTAGAAACCTCCACATCCCAATTAAATCCCTCCTACGTCGAGCGCAGAAATCAATAAAGTGCTTACGCCGCCCTCCAGCCGGCCAGGAATCTCCCCGGCCTCTGGGAAAGGGCTGGAATGGGTTGGTTTGTCATTTCCAAATAGCTGAGAGACCTTTCCCTGCTTTCTTGAGCGTGCTGAGCTTGTAGCTCGCCCTGATCCTGCCAGCCCGCGGGTGATCCCAGCTCCCCGGGCTCCAGGGAGCACATCCAGCTCGGACAAGCTGGGAATCAGCACCTGGAGTCAGGTTGTCGCCTTTGCTTTGCTCTCCTTCCCCCCCAAGGCTGGGGAGCTGCCTGGGGAGGAGGCGAGGGGGGTTTGCAGTGGCTCAGGGGGTGAGGACACACTTCAGAGCTGTGCAGAGACCAGAATCCAGGCAGGGGGGTTTGGCACCTTTTTGGGCAGCCCAGGTGGGGGAGGCTGGGAAGGAGCTCCTGAAATTGGAGCCTGGGCAGGTTCTGGAGGCTGGCCCGGAGCTGTGCTGGCAGGGGAGGTTTCACCTGAGCGACGTGTCACCTCTGCTCTCCATCTGACAAAAATAAACCTGAACTGAGCTGCTCTATGGGCTGGCACCTCGCAGCGAGGCTGTTTGCAAGTCACAGGGGCCGTGGCCTATTTTGGGGTCTTCCATCATCACCCCGCTGCTCTTTGAGCCCTCAGCAGTGCCCCGAGCCCAGCCCAGCTCCCCCCACCTTCATTAACTCAGCCTAACGAGGAGGGGGCTGCTGGCAGAGCAAGGGCAAAATTAAATCCTATTCCTGACTTGCCAACCATCCCGAGTGTTTCCTCGGGGACCCTGTGGAGCAGCGGGAACGATGGGAGGGCATCACCCACACGGGTGGGGTTTGGGGGCCGCCAAGGAGCGTTGGTGTGGAGATTATTTCTCAGCCGCCTCGTCCTCCTGCTCCTGCTTCCCCTCCTCACTCACCTTGGCATCACCTTGGCAAAAAATGGTCCTGCCTGGCCAAAATCCCTGAATTCAGAGCAGGGCCTGCGCTCGGTGCCACTCACCAGGCCTTGCCCTGGCATCGCCAGGGGGGAATTTGCAGCAGTCCCCTCTCGGAAACAACGGCTTTAATCTTTCAGGACAGGAATTATTTTAAACCCGCTCACACAAGCTCTGGGTCCAAAGGGGACGGACCCTCGAGCCTCCATCCCTGCCTGGGAATGATTTCCTCCTCGTGGGCTTTTCCAGTGACTCCTCCTTGGTGGCCTTGTGGCCACATGGTCAGGCAGGGCTGGGGACACGGAGCTGGTGGTGACGCTGCCGCTACCTCTGTGTGACCTTGGCAAAATCACTCCGTACCCTCATCCCTCTGGTCCTGCTCTGGAAAACAGGGACAGCCCAAGTTCTCTGCCTCGCCTGGGTGCAGGGAGAGCTCGGCAGGACCCTTGGCACGGCTGGCACAGAAGGAAGAGGCAGCGAGGGGTGCGTGGCACCACACCAGAGTCACACAGCTCCCTGTGAGCTCCCAGGAACGTGGCACGGACACCTCCCTGCCCAGGCAGGAGCAGGACGTGGTTATGGGCAGGGACACAACTCCCTGTTTACTCTCGGATGCCAACCGAGGTGATTCAAGGATAAGGAAGAGCAGGGAAGTGGCCTAGTTTACAGAAAACCCCGAGTGCTGTCACGATTGCAGACGCCTCCATTGTGCCGCGGTGTTTTCCTCATCGCTCCCTCCCTTTGGGAATGTTTCATTAATCTCCCTGGATCTGGCAGTTGTGAAACAGCAACTTCAGAGGCCGATGCCTGGCCAAGGACGGGTGGCAGAGCTGAAGGCAGCCGGGGGTTGCTGCAGCCCCGATGAGGCCGAATGTAACTCCAGCAACTTCCAGGGCTGGCTGGGGCGAAGGAATTTCCACTCCCCGGAGCTCTGCATCCCTAATAATCACCCCCAGCCTCCTGGAATGCCAGATATCCTGGCAATCAGCAGCCTGCGAATCAAAGCAGCTGTTCCACCAACATCTTGCAGCCAGGAGAAGGAGACAGCCCTCGGCTGCCTGGGAGGGTGACTGGTTTGGGCTGGGGAGCTCCACCAGCACTGCCCAGTTTGCACTCACACAGGAGTTGCTGGGGCCAAAGCTCAGCTCGGCCAGCGCAGGCAAGAGTGGACTTGGGTCCATCCTGGTAGCTCCAAAATTAGGTCCAGCTCACGGGGACCATCCTTCCCCAATGATGCCCCACTCCAGGTGACCTGCTCAGCTCGGAGGGGCCTGGTTTTCGTGGCCGGGATGTGCAGTGCCCCTGGAGAGGTGGTTCCTGTGGGGCCACCGTGGTTCTTGTGGGACCACCATGGTTCCTGTGGGGCCACGGTGCTTCCCCAGCACTCACAGGGCTCCCAGCAGAGCCTGGCTGGGCCCTGGACAGCCGGGAAGAGGCACTGCCAGAGCTGACGTGCCCGTGGCACCGGCAGAGCAGACCTGGCTGTGCCCACTCCGCTCCGCTTCAGCCCCGTGACACGAACCGGGGCCGCTGCTCAGGTGCCCGAAACCTCCCCCAGCCCCTGCCCGGCGCTGGGCGAGAGGCTCCGCTCCCTCTCCCCGTTTCCAAATCTCCCCGAGCCGCCCTCCCCGGGGATGCCCGGCTGCGAGCGCCCACGCTGGGACACGGCGGGGGCGAGAGCCCGGCGCTGCCCGAGCCCGGTGCCGCGGGGTTGCGTGTCCGAAACCGCCGCCTCTCCTGCACCCCATTCCCGGCAAAGTCCCGGCGCCCCCAAAACTCCGTCCCCTCGGCGCAGCCCTGCCCGCTCACGCTGCTCCCCCCCGGGGGTCTCTCCTCGCACCGAACCCCTTCCCCACAGCCCCGGCAGCCGCTCCCGGGGCCCGGCCGCCCGTACCTGCCTCCACCGGGCGCAGACCGGCGTAGCTGAAGCAGAGCAGGAGCGCGGCGCCGGTGCAGCCGAGGAAGGGC
>VZTD01005544.1:296241-329416 GCA_013397725.1 Rhagologus leucostigma | reverse complement strand
CGGCCCCCGCGCTCAGCCGGAGCCGTGGGCGCGCCCGGGCTCGCAGCGCGGCTCCGCCTCCGTCTGGCGAGCGCGGCCAGACCTTGAGCCTCGGCCCCCTCCGCCTCAGGGGCTCCGGCCGTAGGGCCGTGCCTCGGGCCACTTTGTCCGCGGCAGGCCCAGGCCGGCATCTCAGCAAAGCGCTGCCGTGCGGTCTGTGCCCCACAGCAAGTGCAGCGGTGGTGGATGAGCTCCAGCTGCTCCTCAGGAGGGCTTTGCCCGGCGGCGCGGATCCCCAACCCCAGCGATGGCCGTGCCGTGGTCCCGTAGGCTCGAGGGCAGGCCTTGGCCGGTCCCTTCGCAGCCGCGATAGCAGGTCTGCACGCAGCTCCCAGCCAGGAAGAGGGTCCGTCCTGCCCCGTATCAGGCACCCACTGCCTTCCCTGCCCGCTGCAGTCGCCTCCGGCCCACCAGAGCACATGTGCTGCCCAAGAGCTGCCAGCTCGCTCCGGGGACAGTGACCTTCCCAGGCAGCTGCTCGCTTGGCATCGCAGTGTGTCCTCAGCTGAACCATTCCCACCCAACACGGGAGGCCCCGGCCGCCTTTATCTCGCTGGCAGCTGGTGGCCGGGGCTGCCCGTACACAGATTGTTGTCCTGCAGCACTGGTGCCTCGCTTACCTGCTGCCACTGAGCTCGGGCACGGTGTGAGCAGGTGCTTTTCCTGTCCGCCTCAATGAGAGAGCTGGGTTTGGCAACCACAGCCAGATTCAGGCTGTCACTGGTGAGTAGAAAGATGAATTCTCATGTTCTGGGAGGCCTGCAGGAGAAATTTATATGATTACTTTGTGGACAGAGCTAAAAATACCAAGACTAAATGCCATGCAATTAAAACAACATGGAAAATTTATGTCCACCATTGCCCTTCTTCCTGTAGAAAGTCATGCATTGGTGCTCCAGGAACTTTAAGGTGTGTGTTTCATGCACGTGCCGTATGGGTGGAGTGAGGTTTATGACCAACTTGATTTACCTTGTAAGACCAGATTGTTATAGGAGTATGAGTGCACAAATTGTCAGGGAATTGATTGATTTAAAGGCAAGTTTTAAATCTGCAGATTTAAATGAATGCAGAATAAAATTGCTCTGAAAGTTAATATCATATGGGGTGTGCTTTCCTTTTTCCTTTCGAAAACCACAGTTCCCTAGAACAATGATTTCTAAAGGGAACCTTATTTAAAATGAGCATACTGAAACCTTACAAGCTACAGTGCTCTTGGAAAAAAATACATGCACTGCTGAACATACTCAATGGAAGAATAACATACTAGACTAGCAGATCCCTAATTCCCTAGGTAGCCATTTCAAACTTAATTTTTAATATTTTCAAGCAAAAAAAAAAGTGAATCGAACTCTTTAAGTGTAAAGGATATATAACACATAATGTATAAATAGCAAACTAAAACTAGAAGATACAGCATGCCTGGGCCTATACCTGATTTCAACATGTCTTTAGTTTTTCATCATCACGGATTGTTCTCTTAAGAAAATGTTACAGAGGAGAAAAGCCCCAGGCTTAAACCTGGGAATAAGTGCACCCTTGCACCTCGGTAGCAGAACTGGCTTATTTAAAAGCATGAGAAATGTGTAGCGTGAGAAGGGATAACCAATGTTCGCAATAGAGCAGAACGCTCTCCAGGAGAGTTTATGGCAGGAGACAGCCGTGTGCCACTGCGTTCCTTTTAGTCCAAAACGATGCCGAGTATTTTGTGTCCAGAGAACGGCAACAGAGCTGGTGAAGGGTCTAGAGGGTGAGGCCTATGAGGAGCAGCTGAGGGAGCTGGGGGTGTTTAGCCTCGACAAAAGGAGGCTCTCTGCAACTACCTGAAAGGAGGTTGTGGCAAGGTGGGGACCAGTCTCTCCTCCCAAGTAACAAGACAAAAGGAAATGGCCCTAGGCTGCATCCGGGGGGGGTTCAGGTTAGATATTAGGAAAAATTTCTTCACTGAAAGAGTGGATTAAGCATTGGAACAGGCTGCCTAGGGAAGTGGTGGAGTCACCATCCGTGGAAGTGTTCAAAAAACAAGCAGACGTGGCACTTTGTGATACGGTCTAGTGGGTATGGTGGGAATCAGTAAAATGTTGGTCTTGACCTTGGAGGTCTTTTGCGACTGTAATGATTCCCCGATTTCCCTGAGTTTTAAACAAGCTACTCTCACAACATGTTCAGTTGTGCTTATATATCACACCAGTTACAGCATTCCACAGTTATCAGTAGCCTACCATGGCAGGTGGTGATTTTTTAACCATTATCAACACATTTTCACACAGTGGGAACCAGACATCTGGCTTCTACTAGGCCTTCAGAATTCATTTGATGAGTCTGTGCTCTTCCCAGGCCCTGCCATGAAGCATCCCAGCAATCAGCCCTGCTTGGTGCTGCTCTCTTCGAGGTGCTCAGCTGGGCTGACAGCAGAATGAGAAATGAGGAGATGCAGGTTCTGGTGCTCATGGGGCAAAAGTGCTCAGTTATTGATAATTGCTAATATTTACCACAGTGATTTGCAGCTGGGAGACGAACAGGCCCTCAAGAGTTTTTCTGCACAATCACTAACGTTGCAAACGTGTTTGAGTTTAAACTGTGCACGAATTTGAGAAAAAATGTGCCCTTGGGAAGCAGCTTTAAATGGGGGGTCAGTCAAGTGTCTGCCTGACATTCTCTAACCAGGGCTGCACCCTCAGCGTGATGCTGGAAATTAGTGACAAAATTACAGGTACCCTCAAATTGCAGGTGGTGCTCCTGTACACACATGCTGCTCCCTCCAGTCCTCATGCTGAGAACACAGTTTAATTTATGTAAGTAATGGTGGTGGCAGGCGGGTTTTCCTGGCAGAGTGTCAGAGCATCTGCTCTGTGTTTTTAATTAAATACTGGTAATCTTCCTTCTGAGGATTATCTCAGCACTAGCATT
This sequence comes from Rhagologus leucostigma, assembly GCA_013397725.1. Classification (NCBI taxonomy): domain Eukaryota; kingdom Metazoa; phylum Chordata; class Aves; order Passeriformes; genus Rhagologus; species Rhagologus leucostigma. Next base: position 326,470 of record VZTD01005544.1, on the reverse strand, counting down.
GCAGCAGTGTTTTTCTGCTCTCTTCGGAGAGCATGGGGATTGTGCATTTTTCTGTCTGTGATGCTGCAAGAGACCATCCATCTGTCACGAAGGACGTACTCACATCTTCCCGTCTCTGTAACCCTTACTCATGGTAAAAAGCACTCATGAGGATTATTTACACGAATAAGGGATTGAACAGCAGTAAAAAGGGCAGACTCTTTGCAAGCTGCCAAGTAATACAATTAAGCCAGAACCTACTTACATTAATTTCCATGTAACTCATGAAAGGATAAGGAGTTTTGTTTAAATTTTGCACAAATTCTAGCTTGAGGAAAAGCTTAAACATGGGCATTTTCAACCCAGAAAGCTAGTGTTTTAGGAAAAATGCAAATGTGGGTGCTTTGAGGAAACGTGGTCTTTGGAACGTGAAATCTGGTGCATAATCCTGCCATTTAATTTAGCTGAAAAGACCAACCTGAAGGGCAGGCAGGCCCCGTGGTCGCTGCCCACGTCTGCTCCCTGTGCCTCCCCTCGCGGCTGGGATCTTCGGGAGGCTGCCGTGCAGCGGGTGCTTCCCATGGCAGCACCTGCCCCAGGGCACCCCCTCCTTTCAGCTCCACACCCAACGGGAACAGAAATGAAAGCAACTTTGGATGGCGCTCCTGTGAGCAGCGCCCTGGAGACCTGCACACCCGCTCTCCTTCCTCCTTCCTGTCCCCACTCGCCCTGGGATTCCCCCATCGCTAACACCTAGCGCTGTTAGTTAGGGGTTCTGCTCAAGATTTTCATCGGTTTTCTCACTGGAATCGAGCATCTGTCAGGGTCCCCGCGCCGCTGTGCTGGGAGGTGGCGGGGCGGGTGCCCGCGGGGCCGCTGAGGGAGCGGGAGGCGGCGCCTTGCCAGGGCCGCGGGCGGGAAGGCGGCGCGGGCGGCGAGGGGCGGCCCCGCTGCCCGGCTCCCGCCTCCTCCCTCCCCTCAGCGGGGCGGCTTCTCCTCCCACCGCCTGCCTTCTCTCAGCGGGGCTGCAGCTGCAATCGGGTGCGGGGGTTGTGGGATCGCTCCGTACCGGGCTGCGCGGCGGATCTGGGCTCTCCTGACCCGGTAGGTGCCGTCGCGGTGCGGGGCCTGACCCGGCGGCGGTGGGAAGCTGCCTCAGCGCTGCCCGCGGCGGGAAGCGCGGGAAGGGCGTTTTTAATTGCGGAAAATGGTGATCAGTGGGGTGGTCAGAGCCTGCGAAAGGCCGGCGGACAGGCTTCTGCGCGGGCCCAAAAATAACCTGATTTGTGCTATTGGGCAGTAGTGCTACGCTCACACCTGAAGATTAGCGTTTCGTTCATTTATGTTTCCACGACGGTGCGCTTAATTTGGTGCATACGCTGTTTAAAAGTGCCAAGGGCTGGCACTGTGACCGTGGAGCAGCTGCTGTGTGCGGGGCTGACCGCGGCTGAGTCCGCCCTGACAGCTTGGGACTGCTCCAGGACGGCTCGTGTTTGGAGAATTCTTCAAATGCCTCAATACGCATAAAGCATGGGGTTAATTAACAACGTGGGGTACTGAGCAAATGCTTACAAAAAGTCAGCGATAGGTGATTGTGCAGAGTATTTATAGCCAGCTGAAATGACAGGTCTATTAATGGCAATGGAAGGGTATTTTAAAGTTATCTTGGAAGTTCCTCTCCTGTGCTTTTCTACCCCCGTGTTTTGGGTACTCTTAACGTAGTGTTTATTTGCGTGTTTGGCAGCAGGGTGGACTTGACTCGGAAGGGCTGTTCTTGTGCCTCACTGCCTGCAGCTCTAAAAGCCATTTGTGTGTTTGAAGCCGTGCTGTGTTTCCTTGCACAGGGTTTTGTCTCAAATGCTTCGTACTCTGAGCTGCTGCAGATGGACTCACCCATTTGCTTCATGAATTTTGCATCGTTGCTCTCTAACACTCAGACTAATACAGTGGTTACCCCAGCTGTGCTTGCAGGCGAACTGAATGTGATTTGTGCCGCGGTGCTTGCGTTAGTGACACACTCGATGGGACTTGTGTTAAAGGCTTCTCATTAGAAGATCTGTCTTTGGTAAGACAAGGTTTTCAAAGGTAGACGGTGAGTTGAGATATCTCTGGGGTTTTTAATCTTGTTTTTTATCACAGCTCTTACCTAGACTCACTAAACCTGTTTTCTTGCAGTGTGTGGTGCAGATGAGAACAGGCATTTTCTGTTGAGGGGTCAGTTGGGTGTTTGGAAAGCACAGTAGTTCTGTAATGTGCTACAGAACATTAACATAGCTACTGGGGTTGTTCTGGACAATGTTATGTAGCTCTGTGTCTGTTGTTCATAAAGATGATAATACTTTTTAAGGTGCACAGTCTGTATAGTTGCTTAGGTTAAATTTTGAATCTGTACTTTAAAAGAACGTTAATCTGAAAGATGACTTCTCTCTTTTAAGAAAAAAACTGCTAGTTACTCTTACAGGTATCCTGTTAAATGGCTTTGACTGATGTGGTATTAAACTGAAAGGGATTTAGTATTATACCAGGGAGAGCTGGGTCATGCTTGCTTTAATGCTTCTCTTCAAGAGAAGCTGGGAATTCTGCTACAGGGCAGCTCCTGTTCCCCTGTCTGTGTTAAAGAGGTGCAGAGGGCCATGTCTGAGCTGAAACAGTGAGTTAGAAGTAACTGGAGATGCTCCAGTTGTCCCTTCTTTTTCTGACTGGAGCATTCCTATCACTCAGCTCTTTGGGATGAATTAAGGCAGGTTTAGGTGCTGAGGCCACGGTGGAACCTTGGTCAAGAGTCTCACCAAACCCAGCAGTGCTTTGTAACAACAGACGCCTACAAGAAACAAGTCACGCTTTCACAGCCCTGCGATGTGAATTTTCCCTGCTGTTTATCTGTGTTCACATATTTGCATGTTGTCCTTGCGGCTCACCTGCCCCTCCTGCTCACGTGGCTCTTGGGTATAAAGGCAAGAGAAAGAAAAACACTTGAAACAGGCATGGGAAAAACAAAAATTAATACAGACTAGAGCAGATTTAAGAACTGTATTTTAAATTATCTGCATTTTGAATCACATAGTACAAGGCTGATTAAAAAATGGAATAAATTTTCGAAGTGGGTTGGAGTGGGTAGTTAAAATTACAGGTTGTGTGTGATAATGCAGGCTGGTAGGCTTGGTTCAGTGCAATCTCACTCTCCTTGTTGCTTAGCCTTAGGAACGCTTCTGTAATGGATATTAAAGATTAAATTACCAAAACACAACAGCAGTAGTAACAGAAATTCCTAGATAGTACAACTTCTGTGCTATAATGCAAAAGCACAGAATATAATCTTGGGATGAAGCTTGGGGTTTTTTATAAGGGCTTTTGTCAAGCAAGCGGTGAGGTTTAGAGCAGTGTTTGTGTAGTTGGAGGTGTGGTTATTGAATTCTGTTTTTAAGAGCATGTTATGTGAGTATGGCTCTTGGTACATACACTTCCAAAGTAAACGCCACAAGTACTTTACAAGAAACATGATTCCAAGAAAAACTGAGAGAGTTTTATAAATGCCATTAGCTTTAAATAGAAACTGATTTGTGTAGTGATATTCCATTTACACAAGCCACAGAAATCAAAGTGTTTGCAGTCACTGCTGCATAAAACTGCATTCCTGCATTGCTGCTGCTTCTCAAACTGTCCTGAACCCCGTGGATGTGCTGGTGTGTGTGACAGCAGGAGCAGAAGGGAGTGCAGGACAGCACTTGGGTGTAGTGGGGCTGTCCAGTGCTCTGGTATGTCCTGGGTTAGTCACGTCCTTGAAGCATCATTTGATAGCTGCTGTCTGTGTGTGTGACAGGCAGTAGAGGTTCTCCAGCACTCTGCAATGTGCTACACTTGCAGCAGCCTGTTTCCCACTGTGGGCTGTTGGCTGTATGTGAGCTAAAAGTCAGTTTAAATCTTGTGGCTGGTGAAAAATTTTTCTGTGTTGTCCTACTAATACTCTCCAGTTCATTTGATGAGTAATTTGTGCACAATATCCTTGAGAAAACTTGTCCTGGAAAGATTTGAAAACCTGACTGTGGTGTTCAAGGTAAAACAAGTTTCTAAGACTAGTGTTGTGAAACTCAGCATTTCATATAAAGAGGAATAAAAACATTTGGTGGAGGAGACAACCAAGTATAGAATAATGCTAGCTCCTATCTTCTCAGTCCTGTAGCAGTTTAAAACCAGCATGCCTTCTGGAAACCCAACTCTAGTAGAGGTGTTCAAAATTATATGTAGGAACTTGAGGATTACTTTTGCAGAGCCAGATGCAAATATGTTTCTTTTCTGCCGTGTGCTGACATCAGTGTTGTGCATTATTTGTTCTTTTAATAACAACCCTTTTCCTTTTTTCCTCTCTCACCCAGCTTCTTCCTCCTGTTTGCATGTGCATTGGAGTAGTGGGTGTTCCAGTTGCTGCAGGAGTTAAACCAACCTCCTGCAAACATGGCAGACGAGGACCTTATTTTTCGTATGGAAGGGATTGATAATGCCAGAACGACTCCAGCAGACTCTGGGAATTATCTTGATGCTGATAGTGATGATGAAGACAATTTTTTTATCTGTCCAATAACTGATGATCCGGTTTCTAACAAGTCTACCAATACCAAAGTAGACAATTACTACGGCAGCTTAGCAAAAACTGAGCAGTACAGTTCAAGCTCTTCTCCCAGAAGCTTTAGCTTTAAGGTAAGTATTGGCTCCAGTCTTCATTAAGGTTTTGGTTTTACTTGGTTGGCATGAGACATTCTCTAACTGCTTCATCTCTTGTAACTAACACTTTTCAGTGAAGATACTCATCTGTTCTTTCCAGACCTGCAGTTAATTCCATTAAGCCAATAGTCTGACACTGCCATGGGATTGCTTACTGTCCCTTTCACTTCAGTGGGAGATCTTCCTCCACTCGGTCCAGGAGAACAATTCACTGCCATTAGGATCAAACCATTTACAATGCAGTACGTTGATTGGGAGATTTAAAAGATAGTACACTTGGTGTAAGATAAATTGGGGCGTGTTAGAAGATAATTTATTATTAATTTTGCAAGTCTGTAATATTTTTAGTTGGACAAATAAAATTGTAAATTATAAAAGTGTAAGGGTAAGTTTTTATGTTACAGTTCCTTCTTAGGGAGCTTTTGACATGTTGACTTTCTTTCATGCTTGGGCATGAAGTGCCACACTGGCTGTAGTTCCTGGCAGTGTACACAAGCAGTATCTGACCTTTTTGGGATGAACAGCAGCTACAGCATTGCAGGGAGGTCAGAGGGGCCGTAGCTGGTGCTTCCTTGGCAGTGTGTCCTTTTTCACTCAGCTCCCTTCACACAGATCAGGCCAGGCAATGGAGCCGCAAGTGACAGCCACTCTGTAGCTTAGATACTCTACATAAACACAGTTTGTGCTAAACTGGCATGTCTCTTAGATTTTGTCTATATTTAATGTGTTTTATTAACACATTTCTTATTGTAAATATTAACATTTATTTAATACACTAAAATCTTGGTTATGCCTAATGCATGCTTTATTTGTAAAAAGATACCAGGAGATGTATTTCAGTCAGATAACATAGTGAGTAACACACTGAAAGTGAAGCTGGCTTGTCTGCAGGAAAATTTTTACCAAAGCTAGTTAATAGAAACATTAAAAGGTGCATATTCCTAAGGAAGGTGAGGAGCAAAAGCTTAGTATAGAAATGGGATGGATGTTGGTGTATGCTGAACTAAGCAAGTTAAGACCTGATAGGGAGCTTAGTCTTCATCTGTGTGTACATTTTAATATGTACTAAACTCTTGCCTCTGGGTCTGCAGTGCAATTTCTGAGTCATATGGTCTGAGATAAAACTGGTAAGGACTTCAGAAATTGCAGTTATTTCCTCCTTCCTAAGCTGTCATTTTGCTTCTGCAAAGTGTTTGTGCCCATGTTTTGGTCTCCACAATGTCTAGTTTGGAACTGTAGCTCCTATCGCAGATAAATTACTTTGTGTTGAGATGTGGAGCAAGCAAGTCTCCATCTCCTGTTTAAGCTGCAGGAATGGTGACTTCCAGCACAATGAAGCAGACAGCCAGGACTGATGACATCCTAAACCCCACAGCCTGGCCTATCAGAGTCTGCCTGTCAGACCCCAAAGCTAAAGAAGGGCATTGTGGGCCATTGATAATGAAAGGCAGAGCCAGATAGAGAAGTTGCTGTTAACTCTCTGCCTTTAAACAGGACTCAGCAATGTTTAATTAGCTAGTTAATAGGCAAGACCTTTTTAATTAATCCTTTCCAGTAAAAAAAAATTGCTGACTTACCTCAATAGGTTTATTCACAGGTGTTCTAAGAATGAACTTAAATTGGGAATATGAAGAGTGGCTTTTAACTGGAAATTTTTTTTTTTCTTTACTAACAAAGAGAACCAAGACTCTTTGTCAATCATTTGTCTTATCACATGTGTTTTCCTACTTTCATGTCTCTCATGGATCCTTTAGAATGACACACAGCATCGTTCTAAGCATGGCTCTGTGGTTGACCATGGTCGGGTAGGTTAAAAAGAAAATGTCAACACCATGTCTAATAGATGCATTATGATTTTTTTGATTTGGTTTTTTTTTTCCTTTTATGGACTTTTTTTTGTTCATTATTTTATTGTTTGGGAGGACTGATTGCCTCATCCCATAAAAGTCATCAAGTCAAAACTAAAAGAGGTACCCGTTAAATGGAATAATACCCATCTTGTGTTTTTTACCCTGTAATGTCACTGTATGGCAGCCATATGCCTCCAGCAGGAGAAAAATTGCACTATTACCACCATTTCCATGAAATCTAGCTAGTGTTTGTTTGAAGAGTAGAATAATTTCGTATGAAGCATCTCAAGAGATCAAGCACAAGTAATTAACTTATTTAAATTACCATCTAATGTGAACACAAATCACCTTTTGGAGAGGGAATCTACTCAAGAACGATTTGATACAGCTGATTGACCAAGCAGTTCTTGTTGCTGTCTCTCCTTATTTCTGTCATAGGTATTTAAGTATGGAAATTCTCAGGTCTGTATAAGCTGTCATTGCGTGGCCTGAGGCAGCTTCCTTTTCTTCTGAAACATATAGGAAATCTTTGTCAACATGTCCTTTAAACTAGTTTTCTTTAATGTAGTATTCTTTTCATTTTGTGTTATTATTGTCAGAAAGGGAAGCATTTAAATTGTTTGCAAGGTATGCATAGTTAAAGCTGAAATTTAAAATAAACACAAACATTTAAGGCTTAGCTGCTTCAAAAACTTCCTTGTTGCCATTGCTGACAAGTTTATGCTGTATTTTTTAATAAAAAAAGACTTATTTAAATTCCTGAGGATAAAAAATAAAATCCCCAGATTTTAAAAGTTACTGTTTCTGCACACTTGAAATACAGAGAGGCAGTAATAACACCTCAGAGCTCAGTACTTCTTTATTGGCAGGGTGCAGAGTGCTTTTTCTCCTGCTTACTTTGCAGAAGGCATTTGGCACATCACAGGGTCATATCTCCAGTTTTCTTGGAAATATACAATGTAAAGAGAGGGAGAACAAAATGTTAAGAGTAAAGCATCCAAATTGGCTGGTAGAGAGAGACTGTTTACACTCCAGAAAACTGCTTTGACATTTTACTGTTGACTTGGTGAACACTGAAATAGCTACTTGTCTGGATTTGTTACAATAATCAATTTTTACAGCTTTCTAATTTCTTCATTCTCATGCTGAGCACAGTCTGGGACCCCGGGGTTCACAGAACTTCTTACTTTATCCATATAAGTTGTATCTTTAATGGACTTTTTAATAATTTTTTATATTCATATGCATGCAAAACCAGCATATGCTGTTAGAGATGAAAAGTTAAAAATCAAAACAGAAAAAGTGAATTAATATCATCTCGGTGTGCCTTATTGCCGTTTGCAGTGTATATCAGAGATATCTGCAAATTACCACAGGTTTTGTAAATGATGTCTGGTATGCACTGTGCCAGATTCTGTTCTCAGTAACTTTACAGTTGGTGCGAATTGAACTGAAATCTATGCTTTTTATATCTGAGCTGGTTTCATTATAACTGAAACTATAAAAGGGTCAGAGTGGTCTTTGGTACTGCTTGGTCTCTGCTCTGAGTGGTGCTCTGGGGGCTTGTGTAGTTGCACAACTTCATAGCGTTGGGATCCCGATGTGCTCTAGAAAGTGCTGGTTTTGTGAGCTGCTGCTGATTATAGATAAAGTGCCAGTCTGTAACTTCTTCAGGAAACCTGGAAACATGCTATTGAGAAAGCCAAGCACATGCCTGATCCCTGGGCAGAATTTCACCTGGAGGACGTTGAGACGGAACACGCCACTCGTTACAGGTCTGCGGGTCTTCTGCTTTGGATGCTGATGTTAAATAGAACTGCTGGTTTGTGCAAGGGCTGTGTTTGTGTCGTGCAGAATATCTGTAGTTACATGGCTGAAAAACTTTGACCATGCCCAAAGTGAGTGGGTCTTAACTCAGTCTCCCAGGAATATGTAAATACTGCACATCATCAAAAAATGAACCTTTCAGCAAGCCATTGTCACACTCTTTCTCTCCCACCTGAGCAGTATCTAGGACTTTCACTGTGTAGACAGGAAACAAGGCTGAAAAGTATTTTCTAGTTGATTTATTAATGCCATAAATTTAATCTAATAAGGAAATGGATCCCAACAAAGAGGCAGCATACTTAGTTTAAATAGTTTACGAAAGAAAGCAACATAACCCTCCGTGCCTTTCCCAAAACAGCAGTTTCAGTGCTGCTAGTCCGTGCAGTATTGTTGCATGTGGCTGGAATTTAAGTCCTTATAAAGCCCAGAATAGTTCAGCGTGGTCTGCGTGCTGAAAGGGAATTCAGCCCTTAAACTGGTTTCAGTGCTTTAACACGAGCTTTGCCAGAATATTTACTCTACTGACACAGGTTTCTGGGGGGCAGGGTTAGAGGCTAGTTAATCACCACGTAGCATCAGTGTTTGGGCAGGCCTCCCTGCCAATCCCATACCAGTCATGCAGTGCTGCTCTTCCCCACAGACTGCATCTGGCCCTGGTCAGCCACACAGTCCTGAAATAGTTTGCATATTTTAAAATACAAATAAGTGATAATTTTGGTTTAGGGCTACTCAGTACACTGCCAAGAAGAGATGGCTCTGATACTCCTATTTTTACCTCTTTTATCTACTGCAAACCGGGGTGATACATAATATGTAAGGGAGAATCTGGGGTGTCTGCATGCGTGAATTACTCTGTGCAGGCTGGGAGAACCAAGATGGAAACAATCATGTGTTGATGACTCAGCTGCTGGGCTTCTCAATTTGGCTTTCACTGTGTTGAGAGTTTAAGGGGCGGGGAGAAACCACAGTCGTACTCTTTGTATTATCACAGGGTTGTGCAGGGACTTGCTCCTCCCTCAGTGCGGTGTTGGGCAGTTACGGCCCCACTGCTTCTCACAGCTGGTGCTGCTCACATTCTCCACAGCCCCAAGGCAGGTTTATGCAAGCTCAGGGTTGGGGGAGACAACCTGTCCAGTGTGTGGAGCTTGATGAGGCCCTTTCTGCCCCCTCTGTGCTGCGCAGGCATCACAGGGGAGGTTTAACTTCAAAGCCTGATTTGCAGTGTTATAGAAGTTCAGATTCTGCTTTGGAATCTGCTCATTGACAGGAGGGTTCAGTGTCTCTTCAAACAGCTAAATGTGTTTCTGCTTGCCTGCCCAAAGTGAGGAGAGCCAGAGCGTGGTGGGAAGACCAGAAGCTTTTGTGTGGGAGTGGCAGCAGCACTTCCCAGAGTCAGTTACAGATAAGGAAGGTTAGGTGCTGGAAATGGGAGGATTTGGGTTCCGCTTGCATTTTTCTGAGACATATCTCCTGATTTTGCAGGTACAATGCAGTTACTGGGGACTGGGTTGAAGATGAAGTCCTTATCAAGATGGCTTCACAAGTAAGATCACACTGTCCTTCACGTTTACCAACAGCAAATTTGTCATTTCCTTTCTGTTCCTGAAAAATGGCAGCAAGATGTTTTCCTCATAGAGGTTTTGAAGTCTCAGTGTAATTCTTTTGTCCTGTCTCTTTTTCTTTGTATCATTCTCTCCAGAATAGGGTAGAAAATGGAGTCAGACCTTCCCTGTCAGCAACATGAAGCATTTGTTCCATTCCCACTGATTTCCCTTCCATGTCACCCCTCCCATTTCCTTCTGGCATCATTTCCCTGCCTGGCAGTAGTCCTACTATTTTGTGTGCTCCCAAATAATTTCTGCTTTTAGGGTGAAAACCAACTGAATTGTCTGTATGTGAGAGTAGAAGGCACTGTCACTTCCCAGTTAAGTCGTGGGGCTGGTTGTGTGTTGGGGTCGCCCTGCTCTGTGCTGCTGGCACACTGTGTGGCATCTGGGGAGATGATGCTCTGTTTGGCACATCCTGTACGGAAGCCTAAATGCAGGGAGCGTGAGGTCTGTGAAGCTTCTTCAGGCAGACACACGGAGCTGACTCCCAACTGGGGAGAGAATTTAAATAACTTATTTAAAAGACATACCATGTCTTCTCCATGGGACACTGGGCGCGAAGTTTATCCAAATGCGTTTTCCCCAGATACCTGCTTGCACTACCAGTGGGTTTTCACTTTTCCTTGAGGAAATATTTTTATAGAGCCTGTTTGAAAACTGCTGTCTGCATGATATAAAGGGCAAGTCATGGTTGTGTCTCTTACTGGGTAGAAATTAACTTTGTTAATTTGGAAATGGCAATGCTGGGTTTTTGTTTTTTTCTTTTCCCCAGCCTTTCGGCCGTGGAGCAATGCGAGAGTGTTTCAGAACGTGAGTATCTGCCCACTTCATCTTTGTTGGCCTCCCTGCAGTATTTTTTTCTGTGGTGACTGGAGTTTCACTTAGGTGTAGTGGAAATTGTGTAAAGCTCAACTCCTTTCTGAAAGGCATTGCTGAGGGGTTTATTCCTGTTTGTGTGACTCCACCTGCAGGGAGTGGCGTTCAGAAAGGGGAATGTTCTCTGAATGTTCTACTTCAGCCATCTCTGGGAGGCAAAATATTCATGAATGTGTAGTAACAGCTACTTTGTTTCTGTGTTCCTTGTGTGCTAAAATATCTTAAAATTTGATATGAGGTCATAGGTGTGTGCAGCCTGGAGACCAACGTGAGGCCTGCAGTTAAGCAGAGAAAAGGAGAAAGAATATTTGGATGGTGCAGTCTCAACTGGAAAAGCCTCCATTGGTAAAGAAGGCTGTCCTCCCAGAGTTTGCTTTGGATCACATATACCAGAATAATGTTCTGAGTAAAGCAGAACTTGAACACTAACAGTCGTGCTTCCCAGAAGGATAAAGTGTGGGGGAAGACAGAGGAGGAACTTTTCTTTCCTTGGAGAGTGTTATCAAATGTTACTGTGGGCATCCGCATGCAGCTATAAATTGGTGTGTGCTAAGAGATTACCCCACCCCTTCCAGGCTCTGGAAACAAATGTTTCCTGGAAAATGTACATGTGTGTGTGTTTAAAAACATCCCCCCTTCTTCCCATATGTGGAATCCAGAGAAATTACGCTTCGTGTGTGGGTTCAACTCTGGAAAGATAGATACTCCTGAAAGACAGAAATGTGATACTTTGAACTTGAGCAAAAAGGAAGAAAAGTAACCCCTCAGTGCTCCAGTTTGGCATTGTTTCAGTATCAGTTCATGCTGGTGGTTCTGTTCATGCAAAGCCAGCTGGATACAGTAGTGAATGAAGCCTAGGAAGTAACAAATCTCAGCCTGCTGACATTGCTTTTAGCTCTTGTTATTTACCAAGCTCCCCATTACACAATATTTTGAGGAATGCCATAAACAGAAGTTTGTTAGCAGTTTTGCCTTAACCTCTGGTACTAAGAAGGCATAATTTGAATGTCAGCTTCCTGCTGCTGGGTTTCCCATATGTGTCAGTGGTACACTGATATTTCCCATCTGAAGCTCTCTCCTAGATTTTTGTAAGTCTGCAAGTCTTTGGTTAAGACAGTGACAGCATTAGCTGCCTGTAGCCCCATGAAACAATGAGAGAGTATTGGCTTTAGAAAAATATGAAGTGGCTTGTTTTATGCAGAGGAGTGTGTTCCTTCAAGAACTGGGGAGTTTGAGATCTGGCTGAAATTCTTACTTCACTTCCTTGTTCATTCTTTCCAAGGCCTCTGTTGCAGTGACTGTGTGCCCATCCCTGCAGGAGGACAGGCAGCATGAAGTTGCTTTGCCTGTAGAGTGTCCCCTGTACCAAGACCTCTGCACCAAGGTCTTGGCAGGGAGAGGAAAGGAAGGAGAGGGAAGGGTTGAGAGTTTGAGTGCTGCTGCTAATTAAAGCACCTGCTTAAGGCACTAGTTGGCAGCCAGCGGATCCTCTCTTATCAACGTCTTCCTGTGCTACACACTACCACCCTCCTCCCCCAGCCCCCCTGCTTTGGAGGGATCTGTGGATTAAAGATTTGCACATCAACAAATTGCATCGTGAGAACTGTCAGGTGCAGTTTTCCTTCTGGGAGCATGTGGGTTACTGAGCAGTAACCGCTGTGTGTTGAGAAGCAGCAGATTGCTTTTATCCCAGAAGAGGTTTCTCAGTTCATGTTTGAAAGGTCACTCCCTGTTAATTTCTGCAGAAAATAATTGTTGACATTAGAACAGGTTGTTGAGGAGGCACCAACCCTTCGTGTTCCGGGTGTGAGAGGAACAGGGAGGGAAAGGATGTGAGAAAAGGAGAAAGTTCAGAGCACAAGTAGCTGCAGCTAAACCAAACAGTTTGGCACATCCCCGCCATTCCCATGGGATGTTTCATTTTCCCTTGTCCCCTTCCGGTGCTTCACATTTCAGGTAGAACACCTGGTAAATGACTGAGGGTAATGCTGTTCTTGGAGCCTGGCTCTGTCCATGCAGGCAAAGAAATGGGAAAGATTGAATTAAAATCCTTGGGTTTCTTTTCACCAGTGATTGATTTGTCTTTCAGAAAAAAGCTGTCCAACTTCTTACACACTCAGAACTGGAAAGGTGCCTATAATTATGTTGCCAAGCGATACATAGAGAGTGTGAGCAGGGATGTGTATTTTGAGGATGTTCGACTGCAGATGGAAGCAAAACTCTGGGGAGAAGAGTACAACCGGCACAAGCCACCGAAACAGGTGCATTCAAAGATCTTGCTAAGCAAAAATGCCGTAGTGTTCTTCTATTGGGTTAGTTTTCAGACATAATTTAGAGGGAATTACGTGTTCACGTTCCATGACATTTAAATGCTTAGATAGATTCTTTTGCCTTACTGTTTTCTGTTAAATGATAGCTGGTTTTGAGTGGAATAAATACAGAAATTGCTTTATATTTCCAGGACTAGGGGCTGTGTGTTTGTGAATGTCTGACTGTTCTCAGCTGTTGACTGAAAACCAAAATAAAATGATGTTTCTATTGCTCTCTTTGATGTGTGCCCAGCTGCTTTTGAGATAACCAGAGATGTCACAGCTGTCTCAGCAAGCGCTTAACTGTTAGTGCTCCAGGAAGGTAGATGCTTACATCTTGCACACCTATCCAAAGATGTAACCAGCAGTGAGTTTTGAGAAGAGCTGGAAACCTGCTGGAAGCCTTAACAATTGTAATGGCCAGAATGAGAGGTTTTGATATGTGGGATATTTGCATCGCCTCCCATATAGGGCTTAGTTAATAACTGCCTGTCTCATAATAGCAAGGTGAGTTATACAGTGAAGCACACAGAGAGAAATCTACAAATCTAGAAGTTTTAAATGCCATGTAGGAGAAAATATATAGGTAGAGTGAGAGTTATGATGGTTTCTCCTTTAGGAATATGTGTGGAACAGAGGGAGAAGGTGAGGCAGAATACAGAGATACCTGAACAGTAGATACCCTCAGTCCCTCTCTGAAAAGGCATTTTTTCGAGCTGTGCAGTAGTGACTGTATGTTTTGCTCTCTGGGTGCAGGGCAGACTCTTTGCAGAGTACTCTTAAGGTACCCACAAGATAAAGTAGAAAGCCAGCGCTTGCTAAGGAATTTTTCAGAGGTTTGTTGCAGAAATGAGCTGTTTGGAAGTGACTGCTTTTAATTTATGGAATTCCTCCAGTAACTCAAGAAGCACATTACTCTTCCCCCTAGTTAAACAGAAGGATCTTAGCAATTGTTCAGGTTCTTGTGTTGGGAAAGTTTTCACAGCTGGAGGATTCGCACACACTTTGATCCAAAGACAGTATTCTGTTAGTCATTGTTTTAAAAAATCTGCTTTCCCTCCTCAGGTGGATATAGTACAGACCTGTATTATCGAAATGAAGAACAGGCCTGGAAAGCCTCTCTTTCATCTGGAACATTACATTGAGGGCAAATACATAAAATACAACTCAAATTCTGGATTTGTGCGAGACGACAACATTCGTCTAACTCCGCAAGTGAGGCTTTGTTTAATGCTTTCCATAGAGTGCTGCAGGGAATTTCTGGGCTCTCTTCAGAGGTCTTGCATTACTGCCAGGAAAGGAAACTGCAGGCTCTGCAGTACAATGCCAGATTAATTTCTCTATTTGCAGGCTTTCTGCCCCTTACTTGGGGCTTGGGGCCTGCTCTTTCAAGCGCTGAGTGCTTCTTCATTGCATTTCAGTTGATTACAGTTGAGTTGAACAGGGTTAATACTCTTTGGAAACTTGATGCCCTTTAATTCTAGTTATAACTGCAGGCATCAAAATATTTCAAACTTTCTTCAAATCGAGGCAGTGAGATCTCTCGTGCTATGTACTGAATAGTCTTTTGGTGCCTCACGTAATACACGAGAGGTGGCTGGTATCCAATTCATGTAAATAAATCTAGTCCATTTGCATATAAAAATGCAGGTTTCTCCAGCTGCAGCCTCTGAATAGCTGAATCTGAGACTGCATGTAGAAATACAAGTACAGATTTCGAGTGATTCTTGAATCTTGTAAAATAAGTTTGAAATACTGTTGAAAAATGGGAAGTGGTCAATGTAACAAAGAGGTATTTTACTGAGCCTTGACAGTTTTGTTCTTTACTTTTTTTTCCACTATTTTTAAGGTATTTATCGTGATGCTTAATGTACGCACAGAATTTATGTTCTGGGCTGTTGTCTGTGCCCTGAATCAGTGCCGTGTTTTCACGGGTTGGGAACAAAATGTTCCATGGTATTTGCTGCAGTTAAAATGTTTGTCTGTTGCCACCAGTCACCTCCCCCAGGCCTGGCAAGGCTTTTTTGGAGGCCTTCCCAGAAGATTCCTAATATCTCAGCTTTATGCTGAAGAGAAGGGCTTTTTATACCTGATTCTTGAAATGTGTTTTTTGCAGAGCACAAATGTATGTTTCGTTATCTGATACACAAACGTAGACACAGAGCAGTCACTCAGGGGGATCTCTCAGAGGGGAAGAAGAATTTGTGGGGATGCTCACACTTATTTATGGGGTTTTTTTTCCAAAATGTGGCAGAGCTAATGCTTGTTGGCAGAAGGAAGCAGTGTCCCAGAGATGCAGAGCTTGCAGATTCACAGGCACAGCTAGAATGTTTATACAGAAGTTATTCTGCACTTGGCTTCAGAGCCCACTGTTGTTCCCTCTGCCAGCCAGCTCCCCACTACCTAAGGTGAAGGCTGTAGTGAAAAACAGTCTCCAGTACAAAAATGAGGAATTAAGCAATCTCCTTTCCCCTGCCTGTGCCCACTGCTGCTTTTCACCCTGCCTTTTTTAGCCTATCTGCGAGTTGGAGCAGGTTGGAGAGACAGGATACTACATGCTTTTAGTCTCTCTTGCTGCTTTCATCATGATGTTTATACCTGTTATATTTCACTGACAGGGTTATCAGACTTCTTTTCCCATTTATAACATATAAGTTATAAAATATGTGTTGCTGTTTTCAGTAGATCAAGGGAGAGTGTTCTCAGACATCTTCTATGGTTCTTTCCAGGCCTTCAGTCACTTCACCTTCGAGCGCTCAGGACACCAACTCATTGTTGTTGATATCCAGGGAGTTGGAGATCTTTACACAGACCCTCAGATCCATACGGAGAGTGGTACAGATTTTGGAGATGGCAACCTAGGTAAAATCAATGATTTTGTTTCGCATACTAAGAGGTGCTTCTTTTTTCTTCCCAGCTCTGCTGAGTAGCCCCTGCACTGGGTGAGCTGACACGTTTCTGAGGGTCTTGCAAACGGCTGGGGAAGTCCTATTGTAAGGAGTCCTGGACAGGTCAGCTGTCATATAAGGGCAGACTTAAAATGAGAGCTGATCTTGGCTCATGTCTCCTGGCCTACTTCTAAACAAGTAATGTAATTAAGTAGTTTCTACAATGTGAGAGCAATAATCGAGGCCTTTGATTTCCTTGCCATGTTGCAGGAATGGATATAGCTGAATGTAGAGAGATAGGTACCGTGTATTTTTGAAGTTCCAAGTGTCTGTATATGAAGTTGTTCATAGGACACTGCAAGTTTTGTAAGCAGGATCAAATTTAGGCAAGTTTCTCAGCGATGCAGCCAAATTAGGTTTTTATTATATCCGTTCATACATAGCTTTTCAAGATTTTTCAGACTCCCTTTAACTCTCTTGTGCAGAGAGAGTGGAAAGCTCTTACAGATGTTGAAATGGAAGTGGGTTAGCCTGTGTGCTACACAGCATTTTCTCTCTCTCTCTGGACTTTTTAGAAAAAGCTTTGGGAATTTTCACTTTTAATAAGTAAACCATAATACAAAATTTGAGTAAACCTTTTCTTCACTTTTTTTTTAATGCCTTAGGTGTTCGAGGTATGGCCTTGTTCTTTCATTCTCATTTCTGCAACAAGATCTGCAAAAGCATGGGGCTTGCACCATTTGATCTTTCATCCAAAGAGAAAGATGCCTTGGATTATAATAAAAAATTGCTTGTAAGTGCTTGATGAAAAAGTGTAAATAAGCTGTAGCTTTAATTAACAGGGAACCTTGTAACGCAGTGTATAGTTGGGACCAAGTAGATCTTTTAATGCTGAAATCATTTATTAAGTTTTGGATCTCACAAACCTGATTTGATGCTTGTTGCAGATTGATCCCAGTTTCAGCTAATTTTGATGGGAATGGGACTAGATGAAACACTTTGAATGAAATTCAGTCCTAAACAAAATTCTCTCTGACAATAAAAATGTCAGGGCTTGATATTTTGTTGCAGTGTAGAACTTTTCAAAGCAAATACTTCAGTATACATGTGTATATTTATACCCTCTCTTTTGTAGAGGACTCATAATAAACATTCACATTGGCTTGTATGGCGTGCTTAGGATACACAGAAGGATTATTCACAGGACTTTCTTGTTGATTTGCCAAGGAATCTGCTCAAACAATTCTCCGTGGCACAGAGGAGAAGTGCGGCAGCAGCCGGGTGAGGACAGTGTCCGGGAGTCGGCCCCCTCTGCTCTTCCGCCTGTCTGAAAACTCCGGGGATGAAAGCATGAGTGATGTGGCATTTGACTCCCTGCCCTGCTCTCCCTCCTCGGCAACCCCTCACAGCCACAAGGTGGACGTGCTCAGTGAGTGAGCCTCATACATCACCTCGGGGGGGTTCCTGAACATTGAACTTGTCTTACTTTGGTTTTGTCTTACTTTGTTCTTAAGCGCAACAGCATTGATTTAGTCCAGAACATTTGTTTCTGGTGCTCCTCTTTGAGCAGAAATAACACTGAAAGTGCTTCTGTGAAAAAAAACAGCAGTAAAATGATGATATCTAGAGCTTTTTCATCAAGCAAATATTTTTTTCTCCTAGACTGGCCTGTGTTCAATGAAGTAGATAACTTGGATCATCTTGACAACAAAAGGGTGAGTGTCTTTCCAACAGAAAATGAGGTTGCAGTTGCCTAATGAAATGTGTCTTTACAGGACTTCCCAAAGGTTTTGTTCAGTAAAAGCACATAAAGGTGCTCTGCCTGTTTTTATTGTTGCAGATCATGTTACCTCTGCGCATTTGCTGTTTCTAGTAAAGGAAGAACATTTTGTTTTAATATTTTAGTATTCATTGTTTTGCCACCAGAAATTTATTTGCATCTAGTGTATTTTAACAGGTACTTAAAGCATGTGCCTGTTCCCCTGCCTGCATGTTGTGTCTTGGGCACTTGTGTCAGCTGCTGTGGTATGAAAGCTAAAGAATCCCTATGGATTAGGTCTCTGCAAATACTGGTACCATGAGATGTTAGAGAACCTTGCCTGAGGAGATGCAGGAAGTTTGCAGTGGGCATTTTCCGGTGCTGGGCCTTAGTGCCAGGGGCTGTCAGTTACTGATTTATCACTGAAGATTGAAAACTGTATTTAGTGGATTCTTGATTTGATAAAGTATGCAAGTCCTTGATTTTTTTTAACGTATGTAAGGGAGAAGAGAGAATCTTAGGCGGTGCTTTCTGTAGAATAAGTCCTACTCCTTCTGACAGAGGTAGCACAATCATTTTCATCCAGTATAACCGTCCAGTATTTTTCATTGAAGCAGCAAAAGGTTTGCCCTGTCAGAAATGTCAAGCCGAGGTCCTTACAAAGTGTAATGCTAATGCTGTTCTGTTCTTGTCTTCTGTAGGATTTTGAAAATGGTGGAGACAGTGGATATCCCAGTGAAAAGAGAAGTGAGACAGAAGATCTGGATCATAGAGAGAGGGTAAGAACCTGACTGGTATAGCAGAGTTGGGCCTGTTCGTACTTAAGCTGTTTTTGTAGAAGAATCTTATTTTTTATCCTTCCTGCTCTAGATCTGATCCTGATCTAGACTTTGAAAACAGAGGAAACAAAGAAATTCCCCTATGTTGCAAAATTACTTAATCATATTGGGAATGACATTCTTACAGGAAAAAAAATGATTTGTAATGAGTAGCTTAATTTCAAATATCGTGTTTGATTAGATGTTGTTGTGTGGGTTTTTTGAGTATTGTGTGTTGCATTTGGGAAATGTAGCCATCTTCTTGTCGTGTGGAATCCATGAATATGATCTGCTTTCAGACTCGTTTAACCTCTTAACTGTATATGGCTTGAAACATTACAGAACTTAATGTTGTTGTCAGGTAATAATATGGAGCTTTGGAATTGCTGTGGGTTAGTTGGTTACTCCTCTAAAATACAAAATTTTAAATAAATGCTTTTTGACCTGGGATCTTACCAAGATGTTTAATTAGAAGACAGGAAAGAGAATACTGCCTCCAAAGATACTACTCCTTTTGTCACCTCCTTTTGGCAAGGTATTTGTCAGGGCATCTCCAGTTTACAGGATTAAAGCCCACGCGTGCCAAGTTCTTTATCATTTTGGTATGTTTCTTAATATATTGTGATATCAGTGAAAGAAAAGGATCCAATGGAAACAATTTTGGCCATTGTCACTATTAATTCTGCAGGATAGGAATAGTCTAGAGGGATAACTGGCACACATCAGTTGCTGCAAATTGAATGATGCAAATCTTTACGTTAACGTAGGGCCATTCAAACAACAACCGGAGGCAGGAGTCTGATGAAGACAGTTTGGGAAGCTCTGCAAGGGTAAATAAAGCAGAAATGTTCACAGACCGAGTTTGCTGTTCTGCTTGTCCTTTGTTCCACTCATCTGCCACCTAACCACATCACTAAACCAGATGTTGGTTTCCCTTCCTTTTCAGCTACAGAAAATGTTTATTAATATCAGCTTACCACTCTGTTATTTCCTTTTATGTTTTGTCTTTATTTGCTCATTAAAGAAGTACTGTGAAACAAATTGTTACCTCTGGAGCTGATCTCTGTCATAAATCAGTGATTATGCATGGGTTTCTCACTTAACATAAATTATAGTTCTGTGGATTTTTTTCTGCCTAACTAAATTATATTTCCTTTCTGCACCTTATTTTTGGAATTGCATCCTATATGTGGTTGTATGATTTCTTAAAAACATGCAGTGTTTGAAATAGATACACAATGGAGAGAACTACTGTCACCTAACTGAGTTTGGAAAGACCAGACCTCGTATGTTTTTACAAAATATAACTTCTGTGATAATTGGTCTTCGGTATAAACTTAAACAAATAACTGCTGTGAAAGGAAAAACAGAGCTTTGACAACAATTAATAATTTATGTAGATACAATTTTCAGAATTCTCTTTCAATTATTATATATTCCTGTTTCAGGAAACTGAAACAGCTTTAACAGACTGAAGTTGTGTGCCAGTAACCTTTCCTGGTGTGTTTCCCCTGTGTACCTGCAAAGGCCTTAATTGTGATAGGATTGTTTTCAGCTACTGTTTCCTATTGACCCGTTATGTTGAAAAATTTGTTCTCATTTGGGTTGCTCCTCCTGAGAAATGCCAATGCATGTATCTGCCTGTCATCGTCTGCATTGTTACGTGTCATTTTTCTAGAGTTCTAGCATGCAAGCTGCGTTTTAAGTATTATGAACTGAAATTCTGGGCAGAAAAGTATGAATTTTATTTTTTTTGTGCATGGATAACTTCAGTGCTTGCAGTGTGACTATTCAGCTGCTTATTTTTGTAAGTAACTTTTTCTGATTCAGAACTTTAGGATGATTCTTTACTTCACTGCAAAGTGATGATGTTCGGATTGGAAATAGAGGGGTTTACTCCATTTCTTTAACGAACAATAATAACCATTTATTCAGCTACTAACTGACTTCTGAAAGCTGTGTTTTAAAATACAGTATTTACTACTAAGTAACAATATTAATGGGGGCTTTGATTCCTGGATGGTAATCCATATGGATGGGAATTTTAATTTTGAATATAAATAATCGTATATTTCATATTTCAGATCAGTGTGGAGAAATGGAATCTCTACAACTCTTCCAGAGTCCACATCCACAGACCGTCCTGTGTTGCCCAAGAAATTCAGAGGCTCAATGCACTAGAACTTGAAAAGAAAATTGGGAAGTCAGTCCTTGGAAAGGTAGGATGGGTCTACTGATACTGTTTTATCCAACAAGAAACATCTTGTATTTATTACTTACATAGAGGTGTTGCCCTGCATGCATCTATTTGTGCAGGTGAAAATAACACATCCATAGCTTTCTGTTACCTACCCTTCTTGTATAAGGGACATCTGAGTTCAGGAACCCGTGAATTCCCTCTGCTTTTAGCCTTGCAACATCTGAGCTCCTTTGGGAAGAACCCTGCTGTTGTTAGTCTGCCTTTCCAGAGGCATCACACAGGGAAGATACAGTGGGATGGATATGGTGTGCCTGACCCACATGCTTTGCACATAGGCAAAGCTGAGCTCCTGAAAACTGGTAGCATGGATTGACTCTTTTTACTCCAGACTATTCCAGATAATGCAAATGTGAATTAAGTTTGGGTTTATGAATGGCCTTAAGCCCAAACCTAAAACATCTTTCTGAACATCCTGGGAGCCTTAGGTGTTCTCAAACCTTTTGGTATGGGAGGAAACCTATTTTTCACAGAATCATTTAGGTTGGAAAAGATCTCTAAGATCATCGAGTCCAACCTCTGACCAATCACCACCTTGTCAACCAGACTGTAACACTAAGTGCCATGTCCCGTTGTTTCTCGAACACCTTCAGGAACAGTGATTCCACCACTTCCCTGGGCAGACCGTTCCAATGTTTAACAGCCCTTTCCATGCAGAAATTCTTCCTGATGTCCAACCTGAATGTCCCCTGCTGCAGCTTGAGGCTATCTCCTTTCTTGTCACTAGCTGCTTGGGAGAAAATGCTGACCCCCGTCTTGCTGACCCCCATAATTGTAGAGAGTGATAGGATTTCCCCTGAGCCTCCTCTTACTCCAGGACATACCTCTAAGACCTGGTAAAGTATGGGCAGAGGGCTTTTGAAGGATCAGATCCCTACATCATCCTGTGTCTCTCCTGTGCACCTGTGTCCAGGTCCACCTGGCCATGGTTCGCTATCATGAAGCCGGGCGCTTCTGTGAGAAGGACAAGGAATGGGATCAGGAGTCGGCCCTGTTCCACCTGGAGCACGCTGCAGACTGCGGGGAGCTGGAAGCCATCGTTGGGTTAGGACTCATGTGCTCTCAGCTGCCACATCACATTCTTTCCGAGGTCACTCTGCAGGTATGGAAGATGCCAGAAAGCAGAATTGTGGTCCATTGTAAAAATAGCATAAGAATAGCAGGAAATAGAGACAAAACAAAAACCATAGTTAGGTGTTCTGTAGCCTCTTCAGAAAAAATAATTACTTTGTAATTAAGGATTTGGACGAAACAGCAAAAAGTGCCGCCTCTTTCTGGTTTTGCCAGTAAATTACTGCATGCCTTTGGCAAGCTTTTGAAGCCACCTTTACTGTTCAGCTGCTTTGTTTCTTGTGGCTGTGCCAGTTTCTCAGACATACTAAATACTTGCTGACTTTGAGAAACTGCATTTAGTGTTAGAGGGATGAAGGGATGGTTTTACTTAGAAACATGCATTTTAAAGGTTTTGTTTCCTTTACTAGGACACAAAGGAGAACAGAAATAAAGGATTTAATTACTTGCTGAGAGCAGCAGAAGCTGGAGACCGGCCTTCCATGATTTTGGTAGCAAGAGCATATGATACAGGTGTAAATCTTGGTGCAGACAGGTACTGTGCATGGCTGAGTAAGTTAACTTGGTGGTGCTTCACTGAGGCAAGGCTGGGGCAGCCATTTTTCTGTTGTTGTATTTTAGCATGTCCTTGTTACTTATCTGAGTTTTCTGTTTTGTACAACAGTGAAACTCTATAAATTTCATCACTGTTAAATAACATTAAACTTCTAATTGAAGTTCACTGAGCATTCTCAGTATGAAAATAACTGATTTTAAAATATTTGTGAAACAAGATTCTGCAACTTCAGGTTTTTTTCTAAATCAGTTACTTTCACAAATACAGGTGCCAGACCAAAACCATACAACTGGTAATGAAGCTCAGACTCTGGAATTCAGCAAAACACTTCAGTCTAACACTTCCTCCTCTGTAATTCCTGCATAAAGTGACCCCAGCCTCATTTTGCTGTAGTGATCTAATGCTGCAGTGCAGTTAGTCAGTCTTCATGAGAACATTTGCTTTCTTGGAGAGCATCAAGGCTCTGAGAAGCCAGTACAAAATTGGATGCTGAATCTCCAATGCAAAGTACATTTGTTTCCTAAGGGAACCCTCTTCAAATTTTTTTTTTTACTCCAGAGCCCAGGATTGGAAGGAGGCCCTGCGCTGGTACAACGCCGCGCTGAACATGACCGACTATGATGAGGGGGGTGAATATGATGGCACTCAGGATGAGCCCCGGTATCTGCTCCTGGCCAGGGAAGCAGAGATGTTAATGATGGGAGGGTTCAACCTGGATAAGGATCCACAGAGATCAGGTGAGGCCTCGTTTTGTTTCTGATACCTATAATACTGCTTTTCCTTCCCTTTTGCCCCAGCATGTACCCCAAAAATAGATTTCTTGCTTCGGCTGTTACAAAACATAGAGAGGGTCAGTACCTTCAGATTTAATGGTGCTAGGTGTAACAAGGCTGGAAAAAGTGAAAGAAGAGATCTTGGCAGTGACAGGGTAGTGGGTGGTGCCAGGTCCAATCTGTGGCACACTGAGTCACTGCCAGGCAACCTTCACTCCCTCCGAGGTTGCTCTTCTGGGTCACTCCCCTGAGCTGCAGGTTTCTGCTTGTAGTTTGAGTTACACCCATGACTTCCAGGCCCTACACAACGTTCTCTTAGTTGCTGTGTAACCTAGCGTGCTAGATATCTGTCTTGGAGGGCTCCTACAGGCTGGTCCTATTTCCAGCCCTTCCAAATACACTCAGGAGCCATCAGCAGCCAGTTGTATCACTTCCAACTTGAAGAGCAGAAGCCAGATTCCCAGCTGATGCAACTCTGACTATTAAAACGCATCCGTACATCTGGCCCTGCAGTTTGACCTCAATTTCTCCTTTTGTCCTTTATTTGCTTCAGGCTAAAGCCATGTTCTTTCTTTACTCTGTCAATATATCTGATTCTGTTTCCTCTCTAGGTGAGCTTTACACAGAAGCAGCAGAAGCAGCCATGGAAGCCATGAAGGGCAGGCTGGCAAATCAGTACTACGAAAAAGCAGAAGAGGCTTGGGCGATGATGGAAGAATGACACTGAAATTAAGCAGTTCTTGTATATAATTTTTTAATAGACTTGCTGCATTTGCAGCTTAAAAAGATGTATTTTTATGTGATATTACCAGTTTCCTTTTTTTGTATTTTTGTTTTATAATTTTTTTGAGGGTGGAAATCTAAATGTAAGTAGTATGTAGGGTGCCATAGCATACTTCTGTTTGTGTTTTAAAGCTGTAATACCCACGCACTTGGACCTTTTGTACTTTTTTTTACTGTTAGAACTGAGGGGCCTAGTTTTTTTGATAAAAGAAAATGAGGCCTTCTTGTTCAGGTTTTACACGTCCTGTTTTTTACACAGCAAATGATCAGTTTACATTTTTCTTCTCCTCCCCGCATACAGAAAAACATTTTCCTAAATTCTCAGCATTTCTTCATCATTTTTGGTGTATCTCACCAAATTTGCACATGAATGTAAATTTTCAGTTTATGGATGCAGCTACTGATGTTAATAAGTAGTCCCATTGTGTTTTGCTGACATTGTTGGACACTGTTATTCTCAAATGAATTTCAGATGGAATCCTTAGTTTGGGGAGGGGTAGGGAAGATGATTCGGATTGGCAGTGAGGATATTCGGGGTGGAATGTTTTATTCATTACCAACATTGCATATTATACCATTAGAAAATTGCTCATTGTTCCTGATGAGGTGAGGCATCCAGCTACCTCTCTCATTTTCACATTTTGCACCATCTAAAAGTTTAGTTGTATAAAATTCTACTGATCTTATATTTGTCTAGTGATGTACAGTAGCAAGATTTGTAATATATGTGTAATTTGAAGTTACTTTTACAGTGGCATCTCAAATCTCAGTGAAGCTAGATCATCTCACTTAAAATGAGAACACATTTTCCACCATTTCCAGATGGATGTTTGAAGAGGGTAGGAGATGTTGATTCACCTATTTCTGTGTACGGAAAACAATTTATATGGTTTAAGTATATTTTTAAATGGTATTTTATCTGAAAATGGTTTCAAATGCCATTTAGAGAAGAATTGCTGGTTAGGAAGGGAGAACAGTATTATCCCCAGGCATTTGAAATTGTGTCCTCTTTGCCTAATCCTAACCAGTGAGGGGAGGACAAATTTAATTTGTTTAATTATCCAAAGATTTATTCCATAGCTGCCGTGCCATCTATATGGATAGTACAGAAGCTGTTCCTGTTCCTTGGTTGTGGTTAACAGTCATTTTTCAGGAGATTTAACATGTAAACTTCTGCCTCCTTGGCTTTACAGTCTCCTGAGATGTAAATTGATGTGCACAAGGGGCAGCCCCTGTGAAGTGCTGAATGACCTGTAATGCTCACCACTTCAGCCAAGCTCTTAAAAGCAGGCTTAAAGCTAAGCAGGCTGTGAGGTGATGCAGGATTGATTAGGATTTCTCACATGCATAGCCAAGGAATATTAATTTCTTGTAAAACGCAGAAACTGTTCAGGGAACAGAAGCCAGTTCTCCCTTTCCTGTGCAAGTGCCTGTCACTGGGATCAAATTGTGCTCGCCATTTTCTCTTTTTTATGGCAAGTGCATCTTGAATTACTGTTTAGACAGTATCCAAGGACGATGTCAGTAACTGCCACTGTCTAAAAGGGGTGATCTCCTGGTGGTTAAGGGAGTGAGATGGGAGGATTCGAGTCCTTTCTAGGAGAGAAAGGAAAGCAATCCTCAATTGTGCTTCTGGGTGGTGCTGTAACCACCAGGCAGTTGTAGCTGTGAGCAGCCTTGCAGCACGTGGCAACATCTCTTTGCTGTATACTGCAGGGGTTGTGGGAAAGTGGTGCTCACGGCCTTTTTTTGTTTTGTTTTGAGAGTGAAGACGAAACTCTTCACCCGTTAATGGAGGAATGTCTTAGGTCTAGATCTCAGTTGGTCTTAGGCAGTGAGGTACTAAAATGGCCAGATTTTTGGAGCTAATATTTTTTTGTACCTAATATGTTGAAGTAGAACCAGAGTACTGCAATTCAGATGAATGTTTTCAATGCCTATCCAAAGTTCTGCTTTAGATGCCTAAAGCCTCTCTGGGATGTGGCTTTTTTTTCTATTTCAGTTCATAGCATTAAGGTATCAGCTGTCAGCAAAAGGTGAAGCCACTCACCTCTGAAGACAGTTAAATAGTCTGTTTTGTGCAGACCCTATACAGTGTAGGGACTATAGCAAATTTAGACAAAAGGGTTTGTTTCCCTCATAAGGTGTTGATGCCAAATCTTTGAGATTTTTTCCTTGAGAAGGAAGCATTTGTGACAACACCAATAACCGTGTAGGGAGGAGATTGAAAGTGCCTGTCCAAAATGTGCATGCAAAGGATGTGGAGTGTAATTATTGGCACTTCTTGGTGTAGTTTAATTCGCTAAATTCAGTAGTTGCTAAAGTTGCTGTCAGCTCTGTGTAGATCTGGTATGTAAATGTGCACACAACTCAGTGCAAAAATTATTATGATTAATTCTGTGTTTGCAAATACTGCTTTTTAGTGATGAAGACTACCTTCTGTCCTAAGGTGTATCATGTGATTTAGCCATACAATAAATGGGACTGTCAATAATATGAAAATGGAAATTGTTTACAGAAAGATTCACAACTTACTCTGTGACATTCTTTTGAAGGGAAAAACTATATATTTTAAAGACTTTTGCAATGATATTGCTATATGCTGTATTTTTAATCTATTCACAATGAATAAATAAAAATCAGTATTTTTAAAAAATGTGAAAATAAATCTGAGGCTCAGCCTGCCAGAACTTACCCGGGTTCAGTGTTTCCAGATGTCAGTGGGAATATTGCTTGGGTAAGGACAGTGAGATGGAAGCCTTTGTTTGTATGTCAGACAAGCAAATACTGCTTGCCTGCATCACTTAGTCCTCTGATTCACTTTGTCTGGGTTCATTCTGGCTAGTCAATAAAATTGTTCTTTTTGTCACTTTTCTCAGAGTTTTACTCATTGCGTGTAGGCGTTTGCTTTTGTTTTTTTTTTCTTTATAAATTGCCAAAATTCAATCCTGCTGTTGCAAGCTTCCAGAAACCCTCCCTGTTGTTCGTATTATTCCATTCCTGATTTCATTCCCTTTCAACAGTCAGAAGTAACTAACTGGGACGAAATTATTAGATGTGTAGCAACAAAATCTGTTTTCCTCCAGAAAACAAAATGGTTGATGTGCTGCCTGATTTGCATTTGATTACACATGTGGTGTCTGAAACTAATGGAAGATAAAATGTAAGGACTGGAGGGCTCGTTTGCAGGATGCTGCAGAGGCCTCCCTAAGCCTTTAGCTTTTGTTTAATCCTGAGAATGGGCTGGAAATTCCTGGGCTCTGTGATTTGAGGTGGGAGAGGTTTTTGTCCTGGCTACACTATCTAAGGATACACTGTCATCTTGCTGTGATTTATTTCCTTTTCTGTTCAAGAATAATCTGTTTGATACGGGGCCTTTCAAACTGTTGAAAATGGAGCTCTCGCTGTTGCTTGGAACTTACTATACCTGTGTGGTTTAAACAATGTGAAATTACCCTCTGGCAAAGGCACTGTGAAATAGCAGAATTTCCTAACAAAAAAGCATCACCTGGGCCTCTGCACTCTAGAATCACTAAGATGAAAAATGGTGACATTTGGCACTGCTATAGCTTTGTAGCCTGTATAGTTTTTAGGTGGAGCTGCTGTCACAAGAGATGGAGTGTTTGGCAAGTGTAACAAAGTAAGAATAGCATTCTTCAGAAACCATGGAGACAGCAAACTCTTACAGCTTATAAAGTGTGAATAAGAATATTGCCTGTTTCTTAATTACTGGTCTGTAGGACTGATTTGAATCTCACTCTCTTCCCCACAGATGTAATTTCACTGAGAGCAGAATGAGTGCTGACAGAGCCAGGTATAGTTACAGTGGGTCAAATCAGGACTTCTCATCTGAATTTGGACAGGCAGAATTTCATTTGAACCTCTCAGGATGGATGCAGGGCAGTGCTGCCAGGGGTGAGTCAGGGTGTTTTCAGGTTTAAGTTCAGGGATATCTCTCAGTTGCTCCTCTGATGGACCTGACTCCTGTGGGGGGACAGCTCAGATGTTTGTAGTTGTTCGGCCTGGCCCTTAGCCTGGAAGTGTTCAATACAAGTGTTGGGTCCTTGCTGCTCTCTGGCTAATTCCTGTGCCAGGAAAACAATGTAGTGAGGCTGGTAGCTTGTGTTACAGTTTGAGTTCTCCTCTACGTTAATTCTTTTCTAATTGGGAATAGGTCCTGTAATTATAAGTGACATTGCACAGGTGAAATGAAAAAACTGGTGACCCAACTGCCACCCCCAAGGGACAGCCTGTGCCCCCTGTCTGTGTCACACGTGGCTGATGTGAATAATCTTGGCTACATGGGCTTCCTTTGGTGCTCAGGAGAGATGTCTCTGTGGCCAGGCACAGAAACATTTCAGGGACAGAGGCTGAGCTCAGCTGTGACAGGGCAGAAAAGCGCTTTTCAGGAGGATGTTGGTACCTCTCACTGCCTGGGCAAGAGAAGCTGTGGGGCTGAGCAGCCCGCGCAGTACGGAACAGTTTGTAGTAAATGTTCCGTGCAGCCTCCTGCGCACACAGAGACACACATGCTGGGAGGCTGCTAGAACTGACTCTTCCCCTAAACTTTTCTGCCTGAGCAGGTTGCAGGTGATTTGCTGCGTGAAGCCAATTCACGTCTGCCTACCTCCTCTCCTCCCTGAAACTCTCCTGCTGCTCTGCAGTCAGCTCCCTGTGTTCTTAAAAAACCCCACATCCTGAAAAGGCGCTGAACTGAAGGTGTGAAACTGCAGCAGCACTGGAGGAGTTTATTCGTGTTTACATGTGTGTGCTGCTATTCCTCAGTACTTGTAGGCAGTGAAGGAAATTTTTAGCAAGACTGTGCAATGCTGCAGCCTCTCACGATGAGAGTGGTGAAACGCAGGCACAGCTTGCCCGGAGAGGTGGTGGGTGCCTCATCCCTATAAACATCCAAGGTCAGGTTGGATGGGGCTCTGAGCTACCGGATCCGGTTGAAGATGTCCCTGCTTACTGAGGGGCTTGGACTATCAGACCTTTAAAAGACACTTCCAACCCCAGCCAAACCATTCCATGATTCCATGTGCAGGAGCTCCCTGGAAAGAGAGCTGGCACCGCCGGGTGCTGCAGCGACAGGCTGTGGGAGGTGCCAGGGAAAAGGATTGAATGATGCTGTCAGCAGGGCTCCAGGAGGTTTATTTTCTCTATCCTATTTAAATGAACTGCCACAAGGACAGAATTAAATCAGGCTGCATTAAAGCTTGTAGCCTTACCACAGAGAAGCTGGAATTTTTCTCCAAGCACAACCCTTCAGTTGTAACTAAGTGGTGAAAATAACGTTAATTCTTTAAGAAAACTTACCAGACTTTCAGGCAAAATGTGGGCAGACACTCCCAGGGCCACATTCATGGAGCACCAGCAGCTGAGCTGTGCTACCACCGCTTGGCACAAGTGTACCGACTACTGCCGTGCTGGTCCCCGTGCTGTAAGCAAAAGAACAAATCCCCCCCGCCATAAACTGCTGACTTTTGACTGTGCAAATTCAGCGAGTTGTGGCTTTGTAACGGAAGATTAAAATTTGAGAACTTTTTTAAGGCTTTCAGAGGGGGTGCCGGGGCGATGCCACGCGTACCGCGCAGGCGGCTGTGCCGCTCCGTGGTATCCACGTGGCAGCGGGCGCGGCGCGGAGGGCTCGGGCACAGCCGCTCCCGCCCCTCCGTCCCTGGGTGCATCGCGCCGCTCCAAGTGCCGCTGCTTGGAAACGGGCTGAAAAGGACCTTCCGCATTTATTTTTTCGGGTAGAAAGGGTGTGTGGGGAGAACGGGTGCTGGGGACGGAGAGGTGAGGCAGGAAGGGGGGAAAAGATGATCTGAGCTAAAACTGTCACCGAGAAGGTGGGCTGTCACGGTGGTAGCGTGGCCGAGCGGTCTAAGGCGCTGGATTAAGGCTCCAGTCTCTTCGGGGGCGTGGGTTCGAATCCCACCGCTGCCAGCAGCGTTTTTTTGCGCCGCGGGCCGGTGCCATCGCCCCCTGGCGGCGGCGGCAGCCGGGAGAGCATTGTGGGTAGGAGGAGGCGCCGCGTCCCCACGTGCCGGCCCGGGGACCACCAACATGGCGGCTGCCTGAGCGCTGCCCCGCCGCCACCGACACGGGGAGCGGGGGAGCGGCGCCGCCGCCGCCCGCCCGGCCCTCACACAGG
>VZTD01005544.1:253358-296020 GCA_013397725.1 Rhagologus leucostigma | reverse complement strand
CGCACCCGCCCTCAAGTGCAGCGGCTGCCCGTGCCTGGCACCGGCTCTGCGGGGCTGCAGCCCGGCCCGGCCGTCCCGCCAGGGGGGATTCGCTTCGTCCCCGCGGTCAGGGCGCGTTGGGCGGCTCGCTGTGGCCTCTCCGCGGCGCTCCCTTTCCCCGCACCCCTGCGCCGCCAGGCTGCTGTGTCAGGAGAGGGCGGGCGCCGGGAGCGCGGAGCCGCGTCCGGCGATGAGCGCTGCCCGTGGGGAGCACGGGACGGGCACCGCGACCTGCCCCGGGAGTGTCACACAGCGGCGGGAGGGACCCCTGCCCCTGGTAGCACAGGCCTGGCACGTCCTGTGCTACACTAGTATTGAGGTGGTAAAAAAAGGTTTATGCTTGGTGCGTAATCTGTTAAACCCCAAAGATTTGCTTCAGTGACATCACCTCCACAGAGAGGTCCTGATGCAGAGGAGCCCTCTTGGGTTCACTGCCAGAGGATGACTGTGCAAAGCTGCTTGCGGACGAGGAGAAAATGAAGCAAGTAATTGGGTCACGGTGATAATTATCATAGATGTATGGAAGGTGCTTCGGCTTCTTTTTGCAGCTTCCATTTTAGTGTGTGCTGTGGGCCACCCTGAGCGAGAGGGTTGCTGAGAGCCCCTTCCGGAGGAGTCCAGGTGCCAGAGTTAGTTGTGGTAGTTATTCAGGAGATGGCACTTTCCCCACGTTGCTGTTTCATCATTTATACTTTCAGGCACTGATGCAGCAGGAATTCGTGGCCTTTCCTTGGCACTGCATGATTATATGAAGAATATTTCAGGTTTCAGTGTTAGCATTTTGGGGGTCCATTATTACTGACAAATTTAGGTAAGAATGAAATACTGGAGCATTTCTTGCAGGCCTGACTAAAAGTCTGTGCGTCAAATGATGTGCAGATTTGCAATTTACCTTCTTACAGTTATAGTCAAGTCTTTGGTAATGAAATTGAATTAAATCTCTAGTACTCAGATGCCCTTCTAAGCTTCGAGTTAGATGCAGGTTTCAGTCACTTCATCACTTGATTTTTACAGTTCTTTAACCACAACCATTTTTCTTCATTGGTTCTAAATTGTTGGTGTTACAGGCAGCCAATGAGCAGTTTCATGGATTGGTCCTTGCACTGGTCACTTTGCAGGAGAAATGAGAAGATTTGCATCTCTTGCCCTCATGTGAGCTGTTCTAAAGTTTAATGATTCACACTAATAACTCACATTATACTTTGATTTGCTTCTTAAAGGGAAGTCCCTCTTAAAAGAAAACAGTTCTACCAAAAGAAGTTTGAACCTGCTGACCATGTTTGCTGTCTCTTAGTGTTTGATTCCGTTCTGTAACTCTTGTGGTATCATAAATATATGTATATGAGAAATGTGGAAATTAACACCACTCTCTGTATGTATATGTATCAGACATAGGATTGTGTCTGCATGCCTTCATTCTGATTCAGAGGATTTCTTCCAGTTGCATGAGTATTATAAGTTGTGCTGGGACACACTGCTTCCTATTTATAGATGTGTCAGTCTCACTTTCCAGTAAAAGGATCTGTAGTCATGCTTTATCTTTACAGGACTAAGAAAAAAAACGTAGTTTCTGTAAAACAACATTTTCCCTGAGTAGTGGCAGGTGGATTCACAAAGAGATTTTGTGTATCATTGCACAAGCAGTGCTCAGTGAGGGACCAGAGACCAGGTCCTTCAGGCTAAGTTTCTGTGTCCCTCCTTAGCCCAAGGAATCTTAATTTCTCTTCTCAAAAGTGAAATAGCTTTCTCAGAAGAGAGAGAACAAGCCTAGCAGATACTTGGCATGCAGGCTGTCAGGAAGGGAAGGCTGTTCCCGGTTCTCTCAGGGGTGTGAGGAAGGAGGGTTTGGACCCAAGTGTGTCCCACCTTTTGGGTGTTACCACAGGTCCTCACCCATCTTGGGCATCCTCCCATCGTCAGCTCTGTGCTGAGTGCCAACTGCATTGTTCCGTGTCCTGCAGAGCTGTCAGGTGTTGGGCCACCCAGGGCACGTCAGCGGGCAAAGCAGAAATGGGACTGACAAATCTCATTTCTTTAAAACGTGTTTGTGTGTATTTCTGGGAAGAACCGGGTGCCTGATTGCAGAAAACACTGATATCAGTCAGATATCACATACTCAGGGTTTTGCTCACAGCCTGTGGTTAAGGTACTGGCCTTTTGGTGTGAAGGTGTTTTGCATTTCTACAAAATTATTTCAGATAGGAATCTGAAATACTACGTCATAAATTTTCAAATACGTATGTATGGTGGAAAGACCCTGAGATATGCTGGTGCATGAAGAAATGGAAAATGCCAGCTCAGTACTGGGAGGGGCACTTTTTTGGTAGCAGAGAGTCTGTAAGTGAAAAATGGCAGAAACAGTGCAAGCCTGAATGGATGTTAGTAACACTCGTATCCAGAATGTCCAGCCTCTCTGAAAGGTTTCTTAGATAACTCTGTGTACATTAATGTGATATTTGAGAAGCCTGCATGTCAGCTGAAATATACTGAGCTGCCTGAATTGTGTGGTGGCTTGAGTGTTTGATAAAAATGCCCTTGTCCTAGATGTAACGTGGGTGCTGGGTTCCTTCTTTCCCAACTGCTCGGTTCCCAGCTGATCCTGGATGCTGCTTCTTTCTCCTTCTCTTCCTCCATAGGAGGTCCAGCAAAGAAGCAGGCTGTCCTCAAGGAGTAAGGACAGTGAGGGAGGGTTCCTGAGCACAAATCTTGTTTCTTTGCCTGATCATCTTTGTTTCTGAAATTTTCCATGGTCAGTTTGTGAGAGGTCTTATTTTTTTATGCCTATATTGACCAATATTGGCTGATTAACAATGTCTTAACATTGTTGCAGTGGCATCCCAAATAATTTGTAAACCCTTTTGTTTGATTTCAGCAGGGAAAAGCTATTGTTGCTTTAGCTGAGAGATCATTTTTTATTCAGAGGTCTGAACCAGGCACAACACTGACTCTAGCACTGCATTGAACATAATGAACTTTTGTTCCAGAGTATCCAGTCCTGAGTTAATATCAGAGTTTATTTTCACTGGAGTTGTAGTTATGAAGAAAAATCTGCTGTTCTGCTGGTTTTGGAGGACTCCAGGAAAGGCTGAGGGGTGTGTTCTGGAGCTCTCACTTAGCAGTACAGTCCGAAGGGTGGCAGGTCAGGAGACAAGGCTGCAGTGTGTCAGGGACATGAAATCAAAGTCAGGGTATTCCCAGACAGGAATATCCGACACAGTGGTGCTGCAGGGCCAGTTGTGGCTGGAAAACAGCTGCTACCTGTGCGTTACTGTTACACAGTGTATAAAAGATACACTTTATGCAAGTGCAAAAGGCTGGCTTTCCCTCCCTAGGGCGCTGGTTCAGGGCTTTGTTAATAACTGCAGCTTCCACGGATATTACAGCAGTTTACCTAGTTTTGAGACATTCACTTGTCTCTGTAATTTTGTGGCCTTCGATCAAGATTGTTGAGTATTAGGGACCTGTTCGTGCAAACACATCCATTCCTTCAAAATACAGACTGAACAGATTATCACTGAAAGGAGCCAAGTTAACTTGAACAATGCTCTAGGCTGCATGTGGTATGTGACACAGATGAAATGATTCATATGACATTCCTGATTTCTTTCAGGTTGTGCCGAGGAATAAGCCAAGAAAAAGCTTTGTTTTATCCTAGCATGGCAAATGAAGAAGATGATCCAATTATACAAGAGGTAAAAGTGCATTGTGGCGGCAGTGATTGTACATGAGAATTTTTTATTGTTTTTATTACTACAATTCCCAGCGTTCTTACGTTGCTGAAACAATGTGTCATCAACAGCAGTGGCTGTCTTATAACCAATGGCTGGCTCTGTACAAAGAATTGTGTTGTGTGGGCCACGTGTATGGTTCACGGTATCTCTTTGTCAGAATAGTCTTGTCCATGTTGGTGGATGCAGCTCACGTTTTTCACCCTTTGTAATCTGTCCATGGCAGAAGAGAAGGTGAGGAATTTTCTTCTACCACTGTGTGCTTCCAGTGAACTCCATTGCATGTCTCTGGGAGCTGAAAAAGTTGGAATGGCTTTGATGAGTTAATATCTGTTAAACATGAAGCTACAGTGTTCACGCCTTCTGCTGAAGTAAGGAATTGTGTTCTGAGTCTGGACTTCTTTAAAGGACTGCTGTGTCCCAAGAAGTAGCCACAGTGTCTTGTCACTTATATCTGAGTTTACACACTAGAAGTGCAAGGAAGGGCAAGTCCATAGAAGGTGAAAAGCTATGAGAAAAGGACTGGCAATTGTCAGGAGTGTATCTAAAATGGCAGCTTCCATATGTTGTGTTCATGAGAAACATCTGTGCATTTTCAGTTCTGATGGCCAAATGCAAGTATTGAACCAGATTGAGGATGTGGGTGTCTCTTGTCTAATTTAGAAAGATTTTATGCCAAAATACCAGTAACAAACTTACCTTTCAGTTATGCTGCCACAGGGAGAGCTTCCTCCTCTTTCTATAATTGTGGTAACAGATTTGCTTCAGTCCCTTGGAGGAAAAAAATTCCTCTTTCACATTTGTTTGCCAAGTTTCCTTAGAAAGGAAAAACACAGCTAGAGCCACTGTCTGCTCTTCTTCATAGTGGGGTTTTTAGGTTTGGTTTTTAAAAAGGCCAACTGCAGAATTTCATGTCAGAGTCAGTAGAGAGGAAACTTTTGACAGGAGAGTCACGAATCTGTTTTATATTAGAGTTCATGATGAAAAGCTAGTGTTGTCAGTATTTGAGCTCTAAGGGTTATACTTTTATTACACTTGGCATCTGATGAAAGTTGTTTGTTTTGCTTTTTAGATTGACGTGTTCCTGGCCAGAAGTCTACTGGAGAAGCTCTATCTGTTTCAGGTATTTCGGTTAACTTTTATGTAGTGATAGTTTGTTTAAAATAAATGCAAAGAGCATAACTTTCCTTACCGCTTCAGTCTGCCAAGCTCTTGGATACAGAGAACCTGTTTGGGTCTCAGTTTGGAGTCAGGAGTGAGGCTGGTTGGTGATGGGCCTGTGGGTGTGCTGGAGACACGGCAGCTCCAGCAGGATGCTGCTGTGGCTGGGAGATTTCGCTGGGATGCCACACTGTCCTCTCAGCATTCCCAAAGGGCTCGGAAGAGAGACCCCTGTGGCTAAACCTGGGTCTGCTCTCCTGACCAGCAACATGTGGCCTGTACTCTCTAAGATAACGCTTATTGTATAAACCCACAGATATTTGACTTCTAATAACTCTACAGAGAGTTAATGCTGACGGATAAGGTTTTATTTTTCTGCTGTACTGCTGTGTGGGACTATTTTGCTGTGTTACAGGTTATTGTGGTGTGTGAGGGGCAGGAAGGGGTGTGAAGTGACAAAAGCAGAGGGCTGGCAGGAAAACAACAGGCTTTCTAGGTCATGCTCCCAAATCCCCTGATGACTCACAAATCAGTCAATTAACTTCTTTTCTTGGTGTCTTGTCTCTGAGATCTGGCAAGTGGATCTGTATGTGAGGGGACAGGGGAAACTGAGTTAATTTCTGTGAAATTCTTGGATCTTTAAAAGAAGAGGGGTGTATGAAATTATCTGTTTTCCAGTATCCCATTCGCCCAGCTTCCATGACCTACGATGATGTTACACATTTATCAGCGAAGATAAAACCAAAGCAGCAAAAGGTTGGTCATCGTTTGAGTCCAGTTTGTAAAAGTTGTTTTATGATGTGCAGAATGTACTTGAGAAAAGCACATTGTGCTGCTGAGCTGTTCTAACCATGCAGCTACTTGCAGGACCAGATCTCTGTGCTTGAAGGTATGAGGAGTCTTTCATTGTGTCTATAAGGTAGAGTTTAGAATAAAAGTAGTTTATAAATCATGGTGGGAAAGCCACTATTTTAATAGGAGACAGAATCACTCAGGGAAACGTAGTTACTAATGCTAATTCAGTCTGTGGATGCTTGTGTGAATTCAGCTTGATTTAAAAGGTCTTTCCAGTATTCACAGAAGGGTCGAAGAAGGATTAAGCCTTGGAGCCATCCCCTGTCTTTCAGTGTCAGTGCAGGTCTTGATTTCTCTCCTGCCTGGCAGTGAATCATCAGGAGTCCTTCTGAAATCACTGGGGCTGTACAGGTAAAGTGTAGCCAAAGCCAGAGTCATTGCACTTGCTTGCAAATGTATCCCAGAACTCTAGCTGTTATTTTACACTGCCTTATTTAAACACTGCAGCAGTAGATGTCTGTGTGACTAGAATTTGGTTCTGGGAAATGGTTAAGGAAAGAGCTTCGGTGAACTTTGGAGTTAGGATGCCTGTTGTGTTCAAGAAGTCTTTTATTAAAATCAGCAAACATTTGCACTGTAAGCCCTGTGCAGACCTTTGTAAATATGCTGTCTTATCCAGGGACTTGAAACTAGTTTACTTTATGAATAACATAAAGGGGAAGAAAAAATAAGACAATAGCTGTGATACACAAATTTATAAGGGCTTTGGCACACCCTGAAGAAGAATATGTACTGCATTGTCATGGTATATAAATAGAGATGTTATGCAGGAGAATGCTTATTTTTGGACATTCATCTGAAGTTTAAAGTTTAAGCGGGGGGAATAGTTCTCCTTGTACCTGAAGGCTTGGAGCTTGTTACAGTGCTCTGACAGGTGAAAGTCAGGAGTAACCAAAGTCAGTGCTAAGTGCTGCAGTCTCGAATCAGCAGAGTCGAGGCCTTTGCCTCTGGAGAGGAAAGAGTTACTTTGTATTCTTGGTAGCCAAACCAGAGGGAAATACATCTTAAGAGAGATTATGAAGGGTTCCTTGGTGATGGGGAGGCTTGAAGGAGGTTGCTTGTGCACCTGATCTGTTCTGATAAGTAAATTAGACTGATAATGTAGTGGAAGGTATCCAACAAAGTGAAGGTGTATTTCAGGGCTGCCTAAAGAACTCTGCTTTTTCTGATCCCATTCATTTACACAGGAGTTTGTGTATCTCCAGCTTGTTGTTTAAATGACCTCGTTGTACCAAACCCATCTATATGCTGCTCATCTCTGTGTGGGAGATTTGCCCTGTGGATTTGAACGATGCTGCTTTATGTACTTAAATTTGCTGTAAACCTGTGGAAATGTTAGAAAGCGTGGGGTTGGGTTTTAATTGATGTGTTTGGGGTTGTGCCGTGGTAATTAGCTGTCTTGCCTCTGATATTCTTTAGGTTGAACTTGAAATGGCCATTGATACTTTGAACCCTAACTACTGTCGCAGCAAGGGAGAGCAGATCGCGCTCAACGTGGATGGCACATGTACAGATGAAACAAGCACCTATTCCTCGTAGGTGTCCTCTTTGCCTTCCTTTCCTTTTTGGGGTGAGCACAGATATCTGTATGTCCACCGGTGGCTGTGCAGTCACAGGGGCTGCTTTGGACACTGTTCTGTAGCAAGTATTCTCGGGAGTAACCTGCATCTTTTGGGGTGCATCATGGATTCGGAGTTGCAGACAGAAGTGATGGATATTTATCTGCTGCAGTTGTTGAGAGTCCCTTTTGAGAACTGGTAGTTTCAGACCTCTAGCACGTGCATGCCACATTGCCTGTGGAATGCCATCTCACTGCCCTCCTCTGTCTGCAGGAAGCTGATGGACAAGCAAACTTTCTGCTCTTCCCAAGCTGCCAGTAATGTTTCTCGCTATGCAGCTGCTGTTTATAAAAAAGGTAAGTTTCTTTTGCTTAACCCTCACATCAGTGAAACGTACTCATTTCAATGTTGATATAAGACCTATTTCATCTTTTTTTTCGGCCTAGGTTTTAATTGACTGGTGGGTCTTTAGAGAAAGGAAAATTTTCGCTTCTCAATGTCCCAAGAGTCCTTGAGTAGGTCTAGCAAAATCGTAAATATCATATAAGAACACCCTGGGTTTGCAGATGCCTCCAGAATCTTCATCATGGTGGCGTGAAATAATACACATTTGTAGCATGAATTTATCATTATTATTTATATTGCTTTCTTAATCTAAGTTTCTCTGTCAATTTCCTGTTCAGCACTTTTTGTCCCTCTTTTGACTGCCCAGACCATCACAGAGTTTTGGTCTGGTGGTCATTTGACATGACAATGTGTAGATTGTTTTCAGTGATGACTATTTTACCGGGGGTCTTCTGTGCTATGGGTCAGGCTTGAGCCAGAGTGTGGCTCTCTACAAGATCTGCTTTCAACACAAAAGGCAAAATAACAGAAATAGGTCTTGGTCTTTCATATTCCCTTGAAATCCTGAGCACTGGATGAATTTTTCACTTCAATCCCTTTCTACGTTTTGCTATATTAAATATTTATGCTCAATTGAAGCTGTGGCTTTACAGAGACAGGGAGATAATGAAAAGTTGTGTCCTTGTGCAGTGGAAAAAAATCGATTTCAACCAACATTAATTCTCTTTTTCAGGTGAACTTCACTTGACTCCACTACATGGAATTCTTCAGCTGAGGCCAAGCTTCACCTACTTGGACAAGGCTGATGCAAAACACCGAGAAAGAGAAGCTGCTAATGAAGGTAAATTCCCCACAGCTGGGTTGTCTCTGGGGGGGCGAGATACAAGTTCTCTCTGTAATTTGACTCATTAAGAGTCATTCTGTTCTGAAGGTGTATATTCTAACAACACAGTCATTATTAGACCGTTTCTCAGATTATTTCACTGATCTTGGGGTTTTTTATCTAAATGCTTTTATGGGCACAGTGTGGGGGATTGGCAGAGGTGCTGGGTAGTGACAAAGGGTAGTGGTGGGGACTGTGTCACCACTGCCACTGGAAGGGTCCTGGCAACAGGGTGTCCTGTCACAGGAGCAGCGTGGTGCTGTCGTACACGGCGTAGTTCGGCAGGCTGGGGTTGGACCCATGGATGTGGAGTTCTCAGTGTGCTTTCTTCCTGCATGGCCCCCTGGACTGGCTTTGGCTCTTTCACTGCAGCGGTGTGTTTGTTTTTGTATTTTCTGGCAGGTGGTGATTCATCCCAGGATGAAGCTGAAGATGATGTTAAGCAAATTACTGTATGTCCACATTTTCCTTTTTATGCTGGTTCAGGCAGCAGTTCACAAGAAAGCTTGACAATTCAGAGCCAAATGAAAGGACAGCAAAGCTCAGCTAGTCCTGCTGACCCTGGGCTTGGGAGGGGGAGGCCAGGTGGGCTCGCCCTTGTTGCACAGGCATAAAGATGGCACTGAGAGCAAGGGGTGAATCACTGGAGCTAGGGCCCCTAGCTTGTTACTGATACACCAAATAAATAATGCAGGTGGGGTTTTTCCAAGGGTTTTAGGGCTGTATTGAATGGTGCCCAAATCTTGTAGGTCCGATTCTCCCGCCCTGAGACCGAACAAGCTCGGCAGCGACGTGTTCAGTCCTATGAGTTCCTGCAGAAGAGACAAGCAGAAGAGCACTGGGTTCACCTACACTATTATGGCTTGAAGGTAGGTGCGTGCTGGCTGCTGAGGAGGCTGCCTGGGCCTGAAGGCTCAGCCTGGTCTAGAACTGTTTTTAAATCCGGGCCCCTGGGAATCGGGATCATCAAAAGACAATGAAGAGGTCTGAAGGCTGGAACAGACCCTGCAGTGCTCTGTATCTCCTCTGCTGGGTAATGCTTTGGGGTCTCCACACTTTAAAACAGAGCTGGACAAACATAAACGGGGGTCTGAGTCTAAGAATCACTCAGGTCTTGGATTATGAACTGGACTTTGTGAAAGACTTGGGAAACCCATTCAGTGAAGTGTGAGCAATCCTGTTTGGCTGACTTGTGCGTGTCTGTCAGGAGGTTTCAAAGGCATAGCAAGGGAAATGTTCCCACATCACACGAGCATCGTACAAGGAAGTGAAAGCAGAACATCAGTTAGCGAGGTGGAACACTTGAGTGGTGCAATAATGGCAGGGTGGTCATAGTTTGGAAGGAGAAATCCAGCTCTCTGGCATTTTGTGTAGTTTCAGGATGTGATAGTGACTCTTGTTTTTTCCCCATCTCCAGGACAGCCGTTCTGAACACGAGCGCCAGTATTTATTTAGTCAAGGTCATGGCCTTGCTGAAAACACGGAATTAATTAAATCTCCCAGGTAATGGTTTGGTGGTTTCCTACAGAAATGGTATTAATTAGTTGGGATTGTTTTCGGAGTAATAAGCAGGTATATTCTTTAAAAATCTGCTCTTTGAAAATCCTATTCATGATAAAAGT
This sequence comes from Rhagologus leucostigma, assembly GCA_013397725.1. Classification (NCBI taxonomy): domain Eukaryota; kingdom Metazoa; phylum Chordata; class Aves; order Passeriformes; genus Rhagologus; species Rhagologus leucostigma. Next base: position 285,828 of record VZTD01005544.1, on the reverse strand, counting down.
TGAATTGTTTAAAAAAATACAGAAACAAACCTACCTTTCATCTTATTGAGGTTGCTTTCTTTGTTTCCCTGTACTCTTAGGATTAAAACCTCTTGTTTTCACTTGGGGTTGTAGCTTCTTGTATGTTATCACACCCTACGTTATTTGGACTGTGAATACTGCAAAGGAAAATTAAAACAAAAGCTTCTTGTCGTTAATATAAATTAATACTCTGAAGCCAATAACTTCTGTTGTTAGCAAATCTTACAAAACTTCCCTTTGTGATTTGTGGGGATGACTGAAACTACTTGAAAAGTGTTTGTGTCTGTTTCTTGGTGACTACAGCTCTACAGGAGCCTTCCACAATGCAGTGTTTCCCTGTCATCTGAGACAGCCATGGCCCAAGTGATAGTGAAGTGGCAGAGTCTGGCTCTGGTTAATGGTGTGGGCGTCTTTTTCTTAACGTTTAACATCAGTGGATCAGTGATAGGTGTTCTGAGGAGTCTTTTGGGTCTGATTCTTTCTCACAGACACTGGTAATTGCATGGGTGGGACAGAGTTTTTGCTTGTTGCTGGCCTGATTCTGTCTGTGGGACTTCATGTGACCCCGCTGGCTGCTGTCAGAGCACCTGTGTTTAATGTATTTCCTCGTGCAGATCCTCTGTTTGGACAAAAGAGCTGGGATTCTGACTCACATTTACTTCATACCTTCTCTTTGGGCAGATGAATGTCAGTAGCTTTTACTAGTTCTGAGTTTACAGAGGAGATGGGAGTGGAAGGGAGAGCTCTTTTCAGGTGGATGTTTGTTTTGTAGATTTACACAAGCAGGTTTACTCTAAGTGAGAAATTACTGTACTTAAACCTGGGAAGTCCCAAGACAAGCTTTTTAAAGGATGTGTTCCCTTTTCTTCTAGTGAATATTTAATGATGCTGATGCCTCCAAGCGTAGAGGAAGAGACGTAAGTGTTTGTACATAATGTTCAAAGTCCACATTGGCTGGATGCTCCTTTTCATGGGCTGCTAATCTGTTTGTTTATCTGCAGTGACAAACCAATGGCTCCAAGCAATGTGCTTTCTATGGCCCAGCTGAGAACTCTACCCCTTGCTGATCAGATCAAGATCCTGATGAAGAACGGTTTGTAGCTTTTGTAATACATTCGCACTTCACTTTGTGACTTCTAGTTGCCTCAGATGAGGTTCCTTCCCCAGTATTACCAGTTCTGTCACCCCACCAGACAGACTGTCTGACTCTCTGATTCTCTGAAGAATCTAAATCCCAAGCCTTTCGTTAAAAAGAGCAGTGTCAGCTGATCTGACTGATACACTTGCCGTGAATTTACTCTTAGAAAATTTTCTAATGTGATGATAGCTTTCTGCATACACTTATTTCAGCAGGTATCTCCTGGAATGTGGAGTCTGAGTATGTACAGCCTGCACTTTGGCATTTTCTGGGAAGTTTTTAATGATACACACTTCATGAGTGTCACCTCGGAATTTTATTTTGTCTCTTCAGGATTACTCTCTGATGAGAGCAAGTCCTGAGGATTTTTCTTGCCTTGTCAGGTATCTCTGCTTACGGATATTGCCAAAGGCATAGATTTTTTAAAAATTATTATTTTATTAATACATTAAGTTGTGACCAGTTCAGCCAGTCAACTCTGATGCAACACTAGCGGATACTTTTAGAACAGACGATGCCTACAGCACAGGGGGAAAACTGAGTAAAACTCAGGCTTCATTTCTTTTCCCAAGACAAACCTTTGCCCCTGAACACCCTGAATCCCATTCCCGGCCGTGTCGGTGGTGTCTGTGACGCTGTGTTTGCCTTGCAGTGAAGGTGATGCCGTTCGCCAACCTGATGAGTCTGCTGGGCTCGGGCACCGACCCCACGGCAGTGCTGCGCTGCGTGCAGCAAGTGGCGCTGCTGGTCCAGGGAAACTGGGTGGTGAAGAGGTACGGCCCGGCTTTGTCCCCGGGAGCGCGCCAGGATCGCACCGGGATCGCACCGGGATCATCCCGGGATCGCACCGGGACCGCGGGTTTTGTGCTCCCGTCCTCGCGGCCCAAAACACCCGCGCTCCCAACTCGCAGCTCTGCAGACCTTTGGTTTCGTGTTGTCTGCGTCTCAGTGCAGTCAGCTGTTCCGTATCCAAAGGGTTGCTGTGAAGGGATAACGCCTAAGTACCGGCCCAAGTGGGGTTATGGCTGAGCAGTGATGCAGTCTGTGTTTGTGTCTGAGTTACGGCAGGTTTTTGATGTTGTCTGCACTCACATTCTTTTGTGAGAGAGCTGTTCTGAATTCTTCCAGAGATGAGTGTCAAATAGAAGCACAGAAAATTAAAACAATGTCAGCTATAGTATTTCTTAGCTAAATTCAGCCCTATAAGGATCTCTGCAGTCCCCTGACCGTTCATCAGTGGATGCTGCTCTTGTCAGCTGAAAACTACCCTCTAGAAGGCATTACTCGCTTAATAAATCAAGCGTGGTACTGAATGTACCACGTGAACTGGAGTCTGTACCATCCTCCTGTTTAATAGGATAGAGCATCCTATTGGGAATTGAAGTCTAAAATGCAGTATGATTTTTTTTACCTGGGTGGAGCCCTGCATGCAGAGAATTGCAGTCTCTGAAATAGCTGTGTTATGATGAATGGCATCAGCTACCAGTCCAAGTGTGCCAGCAGGATGGTTCAGCTATTGTGGTACAGGCCTGTATTAGCAATGTGAGCAGCTTTTACAGCAACCCTGCTGTCCCCCAGCTGTTACAGGAGGAAGCTGGAAGCAAATTGAAAGACAGTATTTTAGCACTCAGATTGTTCTTAGGGTATATATAACTGATTCTTTGCTCTTAGTGTGAGGAGGATGTGTGGATCTGTAGAGCACGTGGTGTTTGGGCACAGAGCAGCACGCATCAGAGCTTTGAACAGAGTGGGGAACCATTTCTTTGGCCTGGGTAGGATCAAGATCACGAACCTGAGTTGCTGTGGGGCTTTGGAGAGCCTGGTAACACATATCATCATCTGGCCCTGCAAGCAGACAAGGACACAGAGCAATGCTGGTCTTGGGGCTGTTGGTTTGAGTATGACATTTTGTAGTATTGTTCTGTTAAACCCTTGATTGCTGGGAAGGAGATAAAAAACTCTTTGGCTAAATGCTGCCTTCAAGGCTGCATACCAGGTTAGCCTAAGCACTTCTTAGGCTCATTCTGGTCTTGTTTACACGGATCCAAGGGAGGGTAGGCTTTGCAAGAACAAAGCAGAGCTTGTAGCTGTGTTGCATACACCTGCTTGCCACAAGGCTGTGCTTTGCTGGTGTAAGCCTTTCTGCACTAGTGTAATTGCAGTGGTGTAATTACACCAATATTAATGCCTTTAATGAAAACCACGCTTTGGATAAAGGTATAATCTAACTGCAGAACAGGGAGGGCACGTTTGTTATGTTAATCTTCACTAATGCCATTTTTTCTGGAGTACCTGGTAACTAATTCCTCTTCCTTTTTAATTAACAGTGATGTCCTCTACCCGAAAGATACTTCTAGTCCCCACAGTGGAGTTCCTGCAGAAGTGCTCTGTAGAGGGAGAGACTTTGTTGTAAGTATAAAAAGTGTTTGTTGCTTTTAAAGGAAAACACAGGTGAAGTTTGCCTGAGAGGCCACAGCATTGCAAAACTCTTCTGCTCTGCTGCAGTGAGGCGTTTCCTCCAAGGAAGTTGTTTGTGCTTTAATCCTGAAGTTGTTGTTACAAGCCTGCCGTGGGAGTGTTGGTGTGGCTGACATTGTGTCTGGCTGCCAGGTTCAGATCATCTGTCATTAGCAGCATTCATCCCTTTCTAACACATGCTGTAGAGCCACTATCACGTTGCCCCCACAACATGGGGCTTGCAGAACAGCCAGGACTGCATAATAAAGCGCTTGTTTCTCCAGCTCAGTTTCTGTGGGCTCAGGACTGAGGGCTCAGGAGGGCAGTGTGGGTAAGCCTTGTGCTCCCTGAGCATGCACTGTTGATCTTTAAAAAGGACTTTATTCCCCAGGGCTGCTAATCAGTGAGAGGACTTTGTTCCCAGGCACCTTTTGTGAGCAGTGGCTGCACATGGAAGTTGAAATGAATACGGGTCTTGTAAACACACACATAGCCACAGCGAAAAGGAACAACCTCTGCATTGTGCTTATTTTCACTAACCATGGAAAGAATTAAGTTCCTAAGTGGTTCCTAAGTTCATAATCAGTTTATGGCTTCCGCCCCACCAGAGCAAATCTGATGAGCTCTCATTTGTTTCAGTTAGACCTGACTGTTCTTGCAGAGTTTGTTCATGAGGGTTGGCTCTGAGCAGGAGAATGCCGTGCGAGAGACTTTAAGGGTATTACAGTGCTACTGTAAGATCAAACTGATGGTGATTGAAACTGACTTCTCATTGTCTCTTGATGTCTGCCCAAGACACTGCCATATGGAGACCTGGATTCAGGTGTGACCCAGTGGCACAAGTGTTTAGGACACTGCAGATTAGGTGACACGTCGTGCGTAAAGTTCAGGGACCAGAATTGTTGTGCTCAGTTAAGTAAGGGATAGTGTTTTAACAATTAGGATGAAAAGATACATTATCTTCATTTGAACCGTGTCAAATGTACCTTCCATGAGAAATGGATCTGTGTTGATCTTAAAGGCAAATAATTTGCTGATTGTTACGACAACAAGGAAGAAGTTGAAATGTTAGAAAATAGAAAGGATCAATATTTCTGGCTTTCAGACAAAGAGAAATGCCTGGTTTTAAGACTCATAGTATGTAATGCTGTATTGCATCTATGGAGAAAATGTGTTCTAGCTTGAAAGGTGAACTTTATTTCCCTGGATATATTTGTGTAAAGTAATTAATAAGTTCAAGAAATATTTATGGACTTCTTGTGCTTTAAAACAGAAATGCCCTGTGCCCTAAAGTGAGTGAGGTGGGTGGGTTTGTGTGTTTGTGGGCAGAGAGAAGCTGAATGGGAGAGAAGGAGGCATGGATGGCGTGGTAGGGCAGGAAGAAATTGTCAGTAATGAGATTTTGGATTCTTAACAACATTATTAGTACACACAGACTAAAAGAGGCTGTAGCCTGTTTAAATGGAGACAGGAAGAAATGAAAGTTCATGTTTAGGCAGTGTTTTACCCAAGTCCTGTCAGCCTGCCCTCAGCAGCTGCCCCTCAGGGTTTGGACCTCAGGAGCTGCTCTGCAGAGCACCCGGCTGTCCCCTGCCTGGGGACAAGTGTGTGAGTGCCAGGACACCTTGGCATGACTGTGACTGTGGTGGGGATGGAAGAAGGGAACAGGCACTTTGTAGGGGCTCTGTGCTGCTGAAGGGCAACAGTCCCCAGCCTCCACAGGCCCCTCTGTAAGAGTGCATGGAGAGTTTCTCTAGGCTGATGATGAGGTATGTGAGAAGCTGAGCCTCAGGCGTGACTTCTGGGCTCCCAGCATCACTGCAGTGGTTTTGTTGGGTTGGTTTTTTTTTGTTTAGAACCTAAATGGAGTTTGAGTTCAAGAGATTCCTCGTAGCTTTTGTAGTCATAGATTTGCCGAGGCACACCATGGACTCTCAAAGCTTTTGGTCCTGTGTTCATGGCCATTTGAGGACAGAAGGAGCCAGAAAATGTTTTTCCTCTACCTGGCTGAGAATCACTTACTTCTACATTCTTGAAAGGCATGGGGGTTCTATTTTTGTGCTAAAGTTGTTGAACGGGGTCATTGCTACAACTTCAGTAACGCCACTGCTACATGCAGTTATTAGGTTTTCCTCTTTTGTTCCCTTCCTAGATGTGGAAGTTCACACAGGACCGCTGGGTTGTGAGAAAGGAAGTAGCAGCAGTTACAAAAGTGAGTGGATTTCTTTTCTTCCTGAATCAGAAGGTGGTGATAAGTTGGCTAAATGCTGCTGGGCATTGTGTGGGAGTAGATCGTGGATGCTGCTGCAAGCCTTTCCTCTCACAGTGCCTGCTCTGCTCTCCATTTGGAACAGGTGTAGATAATACTCTTTGTAGAGAAAAACATTCAGAGCAGCTCCCACCTTTCCCACGACTCCAAGACTGGCCTTGCAGCTGAGCCACTGGAGTGCATCGTGTCCTCTCATGTGTTTCAGTGGAAAGCTGGGCACAGTTAGAATTGAGCTGACTGAAGGCGTTACACAGCCCACAGTGGCTGCTCTGCTTTGGGTGTGCTAAGAGCAACTCTTCTGTTGGCATTTGCCAGTTGCAACATTGAGTAAAAACTTTAAAGCAACTCAGGCACCTGAACAGTCTGTAAAAAGTGGCAAATGAGTGAGAAACATTAAAAAGGACAAACCCCAAATTCTTTAAAACGCATTAAAATGATAAAACACGAGTCAGTTTATGCACAGACCATCTATTTTTGGAATATAAGAACCAGTGCTGCATAAAAGCTGGGCATGTGTAGGTGCTGCATGTCTGGCCTGCAGCTCTAAAACAGGATTAACATTGTAGAATATGCTTCTCTTCCCCATAGAACCTTTTCATCTCAGGTTGGAAACTCCCTTTTCTTCGCAAAACACGCCGTGAGCTATTTGGCTCTGGGGTGATTAATCACCGCTGTTCTCTGAAGTCCTGGGCTTTTAACAGTGTGTGAAAGTGTTGGTGCTGCAGAGCAGGATGAGTATCTCTGACTTAGCTGGGCGTGTGCCCACGGAGGTGTCCCAAATCCACCAAATCAGCCCAGCTTTCCTGTCTCGTGGCACAGTGCTCATTGCTGCATCCGTCCTGTGTAAACTGACTTCCGTGTTATTTATGCTTTTTCTTTTTCTTTCAGCTTTGCCCAGAAGATGTGAAAGACTTCCTAGAGCACATGTCTGTGGCAAGAATAAACAAAGGTTGGGAGTTCATGCTCCCTTACGATGAAGATTTTGTTAAGAAGCATCCAGATATAGTTCAGAGGCAACAGATGCTGTGGATGGGCATTCAGGCCAAGTAAGTAGTTTACTGTATTTTGGGGAATAAGCTAAAAGCAGAGAAGTGTCTGGTACAAAGGTTCTGTAGACACTGATGGATAATCTGATCTGTATTGCCTCCAAGTCTCTCCCTCACAGTGCCCAGGCCGTGGTGTGGTGGGGGGTGTTACTGCATCACTCAAGTGGTTCTTGGCTCCCCGGAGAGATGGAATGTTCTAGCTAATGGCTAAAGCTGGCGTGGCTGCGTGCAGACATAACTGAAACTGTCCTGGAATATTGTGTCTTTGTCTTTCAGGTTAGAAAAGGTCTATAATCTCTTAAAGGAGCACTTGACACCAAAGAAACAAGAGGCACAATCAGGTAAATGGAGTTGTGCTTGGGTCATGTTGGAGCACGTGCATGTACTCATCCACCCATCCGTCTTCCTGAGTGATGTTTTGGAGTTTCTCTCTGGTTTTGAATGTGGTGTAGACTGGTCTTGTTTAATGTCTTTTCTTTCCTACTATTTCCTCTGGGATATTTAAGACAGATCTTGGTCTGTACTAATGTCACTGATGCTGGGGTGACACCAGCTGCTGTGGCATCCTTGTAGTGGGGCAGGGAGGAGTCTGTGGCCCTGGGGACTCGCTGTTTGACACTGTAAAATCAGCTGGTTCTGTTACCCACTTGCTCATTTAAGGCAGCTTGTGGGGTGTAAGCAGCTCCTGCAGGGAGGACAGACAGGGCCAGTGCACGAGTAGTCCTCACCTCTCAATTTAATGTCAATGCAACTTAATGTGCATGAGGTGATTTTTTACTTCCCTCATTTGCACTGGGCTCTCTGGTGTGGTTGAGGGCCAAGCAATTACTGGAGAATGTAATGGCAGGAGGCTGTAAGGAGGTGTGAAGCTGTCTCTTTTTGACATCCTTCTCTACTATGGATGCCAGTGAGAGTATTAAAGTAGCTGCTCCAAAATCCTAAAAGATTGTGAAAACTTGAGATTCCAGAGTTTTAACTGGACATTTGGCTCACTGGCAGACACTGGGGCGATTGAGGAGTGTAAGCAGAACTGACAAAGGAGCATATCAATCCATTTCAATACCCTGTGTCTGATCTGCTCGGAAGGATTAGGTGTTGGGTTATTTGGAGAGGATTAGTGAGCCTACCAGCAGAGGAGATAACAGCATGTGTGCTGGGCATGCCTTTGCCTTAAACACTGCCTTCCTTGCTTTGGCAAGGACTGGATTCCTCTGCTGCCAACACACCCCTTCCTTTCACCTTTGGATGGCTGCGTGTGGAGAGGGGAAGAAGTGCAGGATTACGTGGGAGAGAACTCCTGTCCCTTTCCCCCCATTGCTGGGTAGTAACAGTAAGCAGAGGGTCTCAGCCTCTCATGCTGTGCACCTCGTGCTGCAAAGGTGTTCAGGTTCACTGTTAGCCCTTCCACACTCCTCCCTGTACCTGGTGACATCCTGGTGCTGCCTCTGGCAGGGGCTGCACCAGGCCCCACCAGCCACTAGAGAACCTAAAAGACAAAAAGAGGAGCTGTTGGACGAAGAAGTATTTGGGTCACAAGCAGAGATGTGTTAGCAGTCTGTATCTTGCTTCACATTCCTTGACTGGAACACCCTTCCCCAAGCATTTGGCTTTAGAAAAACAAACACACACTGCCCTCAAAAAACCAGCAAAACCCCGCAAAACTAATGTAAAAGCTAATCACCAGACTGGGTTTGTGCCTTAGATTTCATAAGGAGATGATGTTTCCTGGTTTTATTTCACTATGAACCCTGCTGAGATTTATGGTACCTTTTGTTTCTTACCAGCTCATCCGTTGCTGGTTTCTGGGGAGCAGAGGGTCAACATGGCTAAAGCAAAAGTCAAGCAGAACTATGGGCAGCTGGAGAAGGAGTTCCAGAAGCAGAAGGCAGAGATGAAATCAAACGACACCTCGGCCAAGATGGATGTTCCCAATATCCGCATTAAAGAGGAGCCCGTGAGTGAGGAGGAGCCCATGGATACCTCGGCCCACAACGAGGGCCTGAACAATGGCCTGGTCAACGGCCTGCACCCTGCCCAGGGCTCCACGGACCCTGTGAACGGCCACCTGCCCGGGGGCTGCATCGACAGGGTCGCTCAGGAACTGAAGGCCTTTGTGTCGTCGACGTTTAAGAAACAATTTGTACTCACCCTGAGTGAGCTTAAACGGTTATTTAACCTCCACTTAGCCAGCCTGCCTCCAGGACATACCTTGTTCAGTGGCATTTCGGACAAAATGTTGCAGGACATGGTGTTGGACACTGGCTGCAAACAGATTTTGGTGCCTGTAAGTATGGTTTTCCCTTGGTGTGGTTTGGGGAAGGGGCGTGGGGGGCCAGTTAAACGTCTGAGCTGTGAAATATTTGTGTCCTGTGCTGGTGGACCGGAAGGACAGATGTGCTCGGAGTAACTGTCCAGTACTGGTCGTGTTGAAACTGCTGGAATTCCGTCTGGAGTCCTGCTTCTGGCAGGCCCTGCGCTCTGCTCTCTCCGCCCTGTTGTCCTTGGGGCTCTGTTTCCACAGCCAGGCTGCTGGGCCACAGTGATGTGCTGTCCCGGCTTGCTCCTGTTGACACGATCTAAGGCAGTCCCAGATTCCCGTCAGCTCTCCTGGAATTGCACAAGCTCCTTCCCTCGGGAACAGGGACCCAGCTGGGAGAGGAAAGGTGACATTGACTGCCTGGGAGCAGCAGGGCACACCCAGCAGAGCCTCTTGGAAGCGACAAAGCCCATCTGCAGCAGGTTTCCTTGGCCAGTCTGCTTCCTCCTGGGCTGTGCAGAGGTGTCTGCTTCTTTGTCTGTATGGAAATGACGTGTGAGATTGCGTGAGACAGAGCAGGGCTGGGAGACAGGGATTGCTTAGGAGAGGAGAGGGAATCTGGCATCATGGGAAGGAGCCTAAAAGGAAATTAATTTTACGAGACATCTGGCACTGCTGATTGGGTTACAACCAGAAGGAGCTTGGGAGCAGCTGCCTTTGGGGAGAGAGGAGAAGGAACGTGTGAACTGCTCAAAAGAGCAGGAAGCAGGAGGGCTGGGAGAGCCTGGAGCATGGGAGCTGCTGGAGGGGCAGCAGGAACGTGTTCAGTCGTGTGCAAAGTACATGTTGTGGCACCTGGGAACCGAGTAACAGCCTGGAAATGTCGCTAGGGAGAGCACCAATTATGCTGCTTTCTGCTTCCTCCCCTGGCAGTTCCCAAGTCCTGGGGTGGTGCTTGCCTGGAACTGTCTCAGTGCTGGCCAGGCTCTCCCCTGCACCTGGTGTAATGTGTGCCTCTGCCATGCTGATGGTAAACAGCTGAGGCCATCCCTGCTCTGTTACTTGGGACTGGGACTTGTTTGCTTTGGAAATTTGGGGATTTGGGAAATCCACACGAGGAGTGAAAAGTGAGATTGTTTCTCTTTTCAAAAAGCAAAATAAAATCCTGCTGAAGAGAGGTGGCCAGGGACTTCCTTCTGTCTGGAAAACCCTGTCACAGGAGACCTGCAGAGCTGCAGAAGTGGTCCCTGGAACATCTCTTGAGGAGACAGGTTTTAGTTCTGCTGACTCAGAATTTACTGCCACCCTTAAACTCTTGTACAGGAGCCTGCGTGAGCCTGTACTGCTGTCAGCAATGTAAATCACTGCCCCGAGCCTCCCCCGATGCTCTGTGCAGATGGCAGAGGGGCTGGGTTTACTCTGCATGGGCTCAGACACTTTGGAGTTTCTTGATTGTTCCCCTGGACAATTTTGTCAGAACCCAACAAGGGCGCCTGAGCTCAGGGAAAGCCTGGAGGGTTGTTTGGCGTGGGATTTCATAGTTACTCATTAGTTTTCTGTAATTGAAAGTGCTTTGGTGATAAAAATCAATGATCTGAGGTAATTAAAATGATGTTCTGTGGGGGGTGAGGACACTCTTGGCTTGAGTGCTTACCTATTGTAGAAAACATGTGGCGGAAAATGGCAATTGAAACCTTACCAGGAGAATGCAGGATCTATTACAGAGCTGACCAACAGCACCCGGGGTATGAGATGAACAGTATTTGTGGGGAGCCAGAAGAGAGGCCACTGCAGCTGCAGCTGAGGCCGTGGGGATGCCTGCAGGGTGCTGTGCTTGCTTCGTGGCCTCATCAAGCGGGAGGGAAAAGCACAAGTCAGGAAAGGGCAAATACTGGGCTGGTGCTGCTGTGGGAGAGGGTGAGGAGAGGGGACAGACACAGAGGAGAGGAGAGGAGCCCTGGGCAGGCAGGACTTGGTGCCTGTGCCTGCACAGGCCGAGCCACTCTCCCACCCCACGGGAAGCGCCTGTGCAGGAGTCTGGCTCCTGAGGATCTGCACCCATTTCCTGCAGACTGGGGGGTGACTGGCTCCTGCCACCTCCCTTCCCAAGGCCCGTGGAGTGGCAAGGTTCTGCCAAAACCCGAGGATATTTTTGAGGCCTCAGGAAATGATGTAACTGTTGTGGGCGTCCTGCCTGGCTGGGCTGGCAGGAGGGGAGTGCAGCCCTGCTCTCACACTGGTACCAATGCCAGGCTCCCTGAGAGGTGAGATCAACAGTTTACCTTTAGGATTACTCCAGCTGATAAGTGTTTTTCTGGCACACTCAGCCCCTTCCATCTGGTTCAGCTCTAACGTGAGGCCGCCTGGCAGTGGCTCAGTGCTTGACTGGGACACGTCCCAGAGCCGAGGGCTCCTCCCTGGGAGGCTCCATTTGAACGTGGCAGCCCTGGGACCTGGGGTAGGAGTTCATCTCCTGAGAGCCCTGCACTTGCTCCAGGGGCTTAGAGCAGGAAGGGGCACAGGAGAGAGATTTTTAAAAGGATTCTAGGGTAGCAGAGAGCTGTATCAAGGTGAGGCTGGAGAGATCAAGGTGACATAAACCAGCAAAGGGACAGCAGATGGCAAGGCAGTGAGGCTGTCTGGGCTGCGTGTCTCTCCAAGGAATCCCTGATGGCATTTCCCACTCCCGTGGCCGGGCTGTGTGACAGCAGCAAGCGAGCAGGGAGCTGTTGGCACCAGTGCTTGCAGCAGTTTGCAGAGGAAGGCCGGAGGGAGGAGAAGATTCTGTGCGTTTTTCTTCCCAACTAAGTATTGTGTTTGTTTGGAAGCCGTTTCCTCACAGAAGGGCTGGATAAACACAGCTGTGTTTCAGTGCAAACCCCGGGGCTGTGCTGGCTCACTTTGTCGAGCCCAGCAGGTTGTGCCTGGCTGCTCCCAGTGCCCTGCACTTTGCCATTCCTGCTGCAGCTGTTTTGTGGAGGGAAGCTGGAGTATTTGATTTTATCTCTGCTGAAAACCTACAAGAGAGATTATTCCTCAAAAGCAAGTGTCCTTACGGGAGGAGAATTATGTCAGGTGCTGTGAGCCTAATCAACCTGAATCCTGGCTCTAAACCAAGTGTAAAACCTTGTTATATTCCAGCCATTTGGACTAACCTGAAAGTCAAAGCTGCTAATCCCACCAGGCAGCTCCCACTGGACAAAACCCTTCCCCTTTGCAATAAGATCAGAGGCAGAGCACGAAAGGAAATGCTGATCTCCTCACTCTGCGATGCACGAGTCTTTTGGCTGGTGTGAGGGAGGCTGGGAAGAAAGGTTTGGTTTGTACCGGCAGCCAGGATTGAGGGATGCTGGAACAATTGGGACTGGCTTGTTAGCTTTTCACAGATGATTGATTTAGGTCGTCTGGGCGGTTAGCAAGGAATAAATCGTTAGTGACAGACAGGAAGAGACATGTCAGGAGGGAAGGCATATTCCAGCAGTGCTCATTAGTCACTGCTCCAAGGGGAAATGTTAAGGCAAATGGATGGTATTTTATTTTTTTAGGAACTCAGGGCATGGAGGGGAGGCAGTTGTGCTCCTTCCTGTCTGCAGGGGTGTGAGGCTTCTGCCTCAGAAAAAATGAATGTGTTTCTCTAGCTTGGCACATGGGGAAAAAACAAAATACACAAAACCACTGTCACTTTTGGAGCCTGAAATGAGCAAGTATTTGGTTCACTGTCCATCAGTGTTCAGTCTTCTGGAGTTCTGTAGTCTGCCCCAAAACAGAGGTGGCAAAACACCAGAAGCACCTGCTTGTCAGCAACGCTGACTTGGGATTAGTGAAGCAAATAACTACAGGATAGAGGCTGAATCTCTACAACCTGCCACTGTAAAGGTCAAAACCTCCAGAAAGACCCTGCAATGCACTTGGTGCTCTCAGCTGAGTACTGTTCTGGATGGTCTGGAAGCGAACACTGCTGACAGGAAAAATCTATAGACATCTTGCCATGGGATACCATCAAGGTCCAAGCCCTGGGATTGTTCTGGTACGTGGTGGTTGACCCTCCACCAGTGGGAAAGTGTCCCCATGCACCGTTCACGGGATTCCAGTATGTCCAGCAGTTCCCTTGAAAGCCCTTGTGGCTGGTGTGTGAGAGATGTGGCACCAGTGCCCTGTGCTGGTTGTCCCACCCTGACCAGAGCCATCAGTCAAACCTGGGCACGTCGAGGCACACCTCAGGGTGCCGTGGTGCTCATGCCGTTCCCTGGGTCTCAGGTGTGACACAGACCGTGTTTCTGCTCTGTCATCGGGGCTGTGAGAAGGTGCTGAGCAGGCACAGGGCTGCCAGAGCCAAGGCACCCCTTCCAGTGTGGGGTGGGACAGCAGTTGGGTTGTTTCAGCAGTTATTCCATGGCAGCCAGGGTTTTGATTCAGTAATGGGTGTCCAGGGATGCAGTATCAGAGAATCATTAAGCAGAACTCATTAAATAGCTGGTTATTTTTAACAGCCTCTTCTTCTCAGTTTCCTCCACAGACTGCTGCCTCGCCAGATGAACTAAAGGTCTATGCACTTTGGGAAGCTGGTGACACTTACGATCAGGTAAAGATAAAATAAGTGATATTCCCCACTGTTTACTGAGCATTTGGCATTGTTTGCATCCTGAGTTCTAACTGCTGTCAGAGTAAACGAGGTGAAGGGGAAGGTGCCTGATGACCTGTGGATGGGCAGTGCCATTCCTAGCTCTGTGAACTAAACACATTTTTATAGGAAAGAGGCAAGCACTGGCCAACCTCTTGTCTGGAGTGATGTGAACTCCCGTGGAAGCATTTGAGAGGAGTACATTGCAACCCCTTCTTCAGTGTGTTTTTGTACCTTTGGGGGTGCCCCGGGTCACAGGACAGGTGCAGGTGTGGCCACAGGGTATGGAGGGACCCCTGCAGAGCCCTTGGAGGTTAAGGCACTGCTGGAGAGCAGGAATAAATGGGATGGTTTCAGGATTATGAAGCAAGAGTCCTCTAATGTAGTTCAGAGTTTTGTACAGACTAAGGCACATGCAGTTTTGGGAGAAAGGCAGGAATAATTGTTCTCTGTGTACTTATGATACATTTTCTTTTAAAGCATCGCCAAGTTTTGCTTGAAATCTTTTCGAAAAACTACCGAGTGCGCAGGAATGTCATCCAGAACCAGCTGAGTCAGGAGTGTGGAGAGGATCTAAACAAGCAGGAGGTGGATAGAGTGTTAAAGGTAAGCTTCTGTTCACTTTGGGTTTGATCCAATTAATACATGAGTTTTAATGCTTGATTTGAGCAAAGGATTATATTTTACCTTGAACTGACAAAGGAAAAGGATGATAGAACAGTTGTTGTTGGAATATGGACAAAGCCTGTGTTTCAGCTTGTTTTCTTAACAATGCACTTGCCTCATTCTGTCTCCTTTCCCTCCAAGGAGCAATGGCTCACACGTTATTTTGTATTATTGCAACAAATCTCTCTGTCAGCTTGGAGCAGCAGAGAATAGAGTGTAGTAAACGTGATACTTGAGTTATTTTTAAATAACGCAGAATTAAACATTAAGGAGGTGGGAGGGCTCTGCCCAGTGCTCTGAGTTACCAACTGACTGCTGCTGGTTAATGCTGAAGAGCACGAGTGCCACGTGTTCAGAAGGAAATGCATTTCATTCTCTAGCAGGATGTGCAGCTTTTGTACAGAGCAAAACCATGGCCAAACCCAGCAGGCAGAGTAGTAGTTAACACATCTCATTGTGAATGTTTATTTGAATCCTTTCATCTGTCTTTGAAGATGCACCATTTACTTGCTCAAGAAGTTTAAGGTATAAAGTACAGACCACACAGGCCACGACTTTAAAAGAGATGCAGGATGGCCAAGCAGAAAGCTGCCAACTAATGTAATACTTTAATCATTGTGGCTGGGCCTTTGCTCACTGTCACCCACTTCAGTAAGACAAGTGCTTAAGTACTTTATTACATTGTGATCTACAAATGAATAATAGCATCTTTGAAGAACTACAGATCTGTTGCTGTGATAATAAGGAAACTGGTCTTGCTTGAAAGAACCCGGGCGTCTTAGCAGTAAAATAAGCTCAGACATTTCTGCCTGCTAGACAGTATTTCCTGTGGCTCCCCGTGCTGGGGATTTGTCAGCGACTATATGAGCTCACTTATCAGCTCTCCTGGAACATCTAGACAATGTACTGGCATGAGCTTTTCATGATGCTGTTGCTATTTAACAGATAACCTATTTCTAGAAAAAATACCTGCCCCTAAGTCATCAGGCACTGTTTTTATGTAAGTCTGTGGGTGACCAGCCTTGTGTTGTGGCAAGCCTTATTGCCGTGACTACATTTGTCACAGGAGTATGGGAAATTACCTTTGTTTCTGAAATAAAATTTAGAAGTATGATTTAATGAAATGGGAAGATTCTCTGGCTTCTTTAAGCCACAAGAGATTGGATTCCTCTTCGAGTGAAATTAGATTTGTTGACTCCTATTTCCCCATCTGCCTGTGCTCATTTTTATACACAGAGGAACAGACTGACAGGTTTTTATTTTTGCATCTGCAGATCAAGTCTGCAAACCCTCTTTCTAACCTCTGGGCTTGTTTTTGCGATGGACGAGCCCCAAGACTGCAGAAACAAAGATACATTTAAGCTCCACAGCCTCAGTTCCGCAGCAGTACTTGAGCCTGTGTTGAATTACCTAAGAGGGAGGTTGGAGCAAAAGAAAGGGAAGCCGTTAGCTCAGAACTGCAGAGACTTGTGCTCACCTAATACAAACAAGGAAATGAGCCCCCAGACAACCCAGTCCCTGCGCTCCTTCGCTGAGCTGCTCTCCTGCTGTAAGCACAGCACACCTGCTCACAGCAGGGTTCTGAGGTTTGACACTTCATTATCATAGAACGGGTTTCTTAAAAGGCTTCAGATCCAGTGACTGCCCTCACTCCCCTGCTCTGTCCCGCTGCTCCTCTCAGCCTCTTCCCCTGAGCTTCAGCCCGTTTTCCCCTCCACTGCCCTGCTCCTCAGCCCTCGCACACCCTTCCCTCCCTCAGCTGGCTTCTGCACAAGCCCCAGGTTCTCCCCCAGGAGCCACCGCTGTTCCTCACTGCCTTGGCATCATTTGTCCCTTTGTGGCTCTCAAGTGTCCCCTCCACTGAAGCCATCTGTCCTTCAGGGTGGGGATACCCCGTGCTCTGGGTTCGTGCTCTCCTGTGCACTGGAGAAGGGCTGCTGTTACTGATCATGTTTATTGTCCCAGAGCCAGCCAGTTGTCCCAAGATTTTATAGACTTCAGAATCGTAGAATCTTCAAGGTTGGAAGAGACCTTTGAGATCATCCGGTCCAACCATCAATGCAGCACTACCACTGTAACCACAGAACATCACCCAGCACCAGATCCAGGCACCTGTTGAACGCCTCCAGGGATGGTGCCTCCACCGTGGCCCTGCTCGGCCCCTTCCCATGCCTGAGCAGCCTAACAGAGCCTTTCCCTGTCTCCCCAGGACTGCTGCGTGAGCTACGGTGGAATGTGGTATCTTAAGGGGACGGTGCAGTCCTGACAGCGGTGGCAGCGGTGTCAGGTGATCTCGGGGACGCAAGAGGAACCTGCAGCGGGTGGCACAGCCGGAGCAATGCCGTGGCCTCGGCAGCCGGGGCAGGATCTGAGCTGCTCTGGGGCACGTGGGCATTGCGGGCAGCCACTGACATCCCAACACTCAGAGTTTGCATGGCCTCCGAGGCGCGGGAGCCGCCGGGAAGGCACCGTGGGACCCTGTCTGCAGCTTGATTAATCTGGGATTTCTAATGTATTGCAATTCTCCTTCTGTTTCGTTATGAAAAAATAAAACCATATAGTGACACAGACATGATGGAAAATCATGGTCTAAAACTTTATTTTGTAAGTAATGCCAATAAATTAAATTTGTTTACAAACATCCCAGTTTTTGTTAAATCCCTGGATGCTCATACTTTAGTCTGAGCATTGTCATAGCCCTTGCAGCCCTCTCCATAGAGAGCAGGTAGTCATGTTCGTGGGAATGTCAGGCCTGGGAGGGGGGAACAAAATCACTGTCTGTGAACTCTGTACTACATAGCAATTGTTCTCACCTGTTGTCTGTGAAATGAGTTACTTGGAAAAGTATCTACATCTGAAACATGGGGAACAACTACTGGATTTCTTCTACTGGTGTGGGGTTGGTTTGAGGGACTTTGTGCATTACTGTATGTGACAGAGCGAGGTAAGTAACCGAGAGCACCCTCTGGAAGGCATCCAGCTGTAGTTACCACACGGCAACCATGTAAAACCTCTATTTTGTGTAATTTTTAAATAAAATTTTATCTCAAAGGTCAATTCTACCCCGCCTTGTATTTGTCCAAGAAGAAACAGAAGCTGCACCCAACTCCTTTGAGATCCTGAAGGCCTGGGGAGGAAGGACAGAGGTGGAGAGCGAACTGCAGTGCAGTCCCCGAGCTCCCTGGGGCTGTGCTGCAGCAGGGACAGGGACCCAGCCCTGGTGGCCCATCCTGACCTGACCGTACCTGCAGTACCAGCAGGAGTGCCTGCTGTGGGCACTGCACAGCACGGGCACTGCTGGTCCTGCTCTCTGCTGTAGCTTCTTCCATCACATGAGAAGCTCAAGGGGATTCTATTGATTTCATCTACTTATGCTCAGAAAAGGCTGAGTTGAGTTGTTGACTAAAATAAGCAGATTAAGGTAGCTAATCCAGGTAAGACTGGCTAAGAATATTGTTACCATACTTACAGCATTTTGGTGGAAAATGTCTATTTTCAAACTGCTAAAACTCTACCTTATTTAATATGCTAGTGTAGTTTATTATCAGTAAATCTGGGATGTGTTTTATGTTCAGGCAGCCCTGGCTGGCACCGACCCACTGGCTGTGGCTGGAAAGCTCTCTGGGAAAGCCACGCTCCAAGAGAAGCTCTAAGAAGAGCCCAGCCTGGAGGGGTTTATTGCACAGCCTGCACAGGTAAGTGCTGCAGGACAGCCAGAGCTCAGCAATGGCACAGGTAGCCAAGGGGGAGGTACAGTACAGAAGAATCAAGAAGTTCTGAGGAAATATTTTTGGTAGTTTTAAAGAACAAAAATTATATCTAACAAAGTGCTCTAAATTAGCCAAAAGTAATAAACCACTGAAGATCACCTATTTTAACCAAGAATTTGGAACTGCTTTTACATGTCTTCTGCCCAGCAGGTGTGGATTGCCTCTGAAGCAGTAAGGAATACTGGCAGTGAACCACTTTGTGCCTTTCTCAGGTTCCTGCTTTCAGTCTCCGAACTGGGGTGAGACGGGTCCAGGGGGCAGGGACACAGTGACAGCACGGTAACCTCGCAGCACAACAGCTGCTCTGCTTTTCCCCCCACTCGCCTCTCTTTTGAACAGTGCTGAAATAAACCACAACAACGAGGAAAAACTACTTACTTTCATCTGGATTTCTGTCCTAGACAGGCCTGTTCTTTTCCACGCAGCATAACTTTTCTAAAATACAAATTTCCTGGGAACTCCATCTGAGCTCTGTAGGAAAGATGGCAAGACTAGATAATGCAGGTGTCATCTGCACCAAGTACACTGCTTCCTGATTGGCACAGATGGATATAATTACTACTTACACATGTAGCTTGACTGGATTATTTATTTGCTTAGAAAAATATTTAGAAGATTCAGATTCCCGTATTTAAATAATTTTCAGACTGCAATACATGTTTTAGAGAAACTCCTACAACATGAAGTCTTAATACTGCACCTGAAGGACGAGCTGAACAGAGAACAGCATAAGGCAGCAGAGCTGCAGCAGCACCAGCTGGACTAAAGCTGAGAAACTGTCAACATTCCAGGTCAAGGGTTTGGTACCTCGCAGCAACTCGGCAGGAAGCTGCTTCCCAAGAACTGCTGGCCACATTAAGCTACAAGACCCTTTACAAGGAGAAGGATGTCACCTTTTCGTTGTGCCTTTTTTTACTCCCTCTTCATCTGTTTTCTTCACAGCTTGAAGCTGTTCTAAAGAACAACCATCTCCATGTTCTTTGTTTTTCAGAAATTAAGTACATATGAATTACTACTAAGGAGTGGGAAAGGAGAGAAAGAACAAGAATGTGGTCCCCTGTTTTCAGTAGGACATGTGCTGGCAGTGTTGTGTCCACCCTCCCACCCCCCAGGCAGCATGGAATAGGTCCAGAGAGGCTGACACTGGAAGCAACAGACAAAACAATGTAAGGTTTTACCTGGCCTGTCTCCTCAAGCACTTGGAGTTTGTGGTATGTAATGTTAAAAGCTACTCCACTAGGTCAATGCTACTTCTAAAGTTAAATAGCTAAATAACAACTCTCTAACTTACCAAATACACATTAAAATGTACTTTGCAGACATTCCACCAGAGAACAGTAGGTCCCAAATAACACAGAGTATATTCACAGTATCTTGCCTTAAGACAAAGTGCCCTACAAAGGAAACTGTATCTAAAAAGCCACACAAACTTTACATCAAATCCTTTCTTAGTAGGAAGACATTTATACTAATCTGTGGGAGAGCTTAGTGATTGTGAAAACATGGTACTGGCTTAAAGCAAGCACAGCTTTCCACCACCCTGCCAAAGCAAGCTCAGCTGGACTGCTCCCTTCTGGAGCAGAGGAGATGCTGCCCCTGAGACTGGTCGGGGCTTTGCTTTTGGTAATTTTCTACATCAGTGTAGTCACAGGGCTAGATCGTCCCTGTGAACCAAAGGAAAGCTTCAGTCTGGTTCTTGTGAGAGATTCAGAGTTCTTAGCTCTGTTATTTCTGAAGTGGAATAAGGAAACAAGTGTCAGTCACTGCTCTGGCCAGAGATGAAGTGTAATATGAAGTAGTAGTGTAGCATTAAGTTACGCTGTTTGTTTGCTTTACAACCACTAGTTTGTGTGACAGTGCTAAAGATTAAATCTACTGCTACATGGAACAGGGAATCTAGCTGATAACTAACTAGCTTGTTAACTACAGGGCTACCAGCCAATCCAAAACATTCATTTTGAGTGCTTAGGAAATACATCCGTTTAATGGGTCTTCTGACATTCATATGAAGTGTGTTCTTGACTAACAGATAAGGTTACGGCTGAGAGGAGAGAGTCTTGTACTTCGCTCTGTGTTCATCTATTTCTTCCTTTGTTTTTCTGATACAGCTAAAAATCTCCTTGAAGAGTGCTTTATATTCAGGGAGAGCATTTGTGGAAGAGTCACTTAGCTCAGCAATTGTGAATTCTTGACTGCTGGCTGAAAGATCATACTGGGTGTTTCCCACATTTAGGTCTTTGGAACACTGCTTCAGCGTTTGTACAGCCTTGTGTTTCAAAGAGTCTTCATCCATTTGACACTTCTTCAAAAGTTCCTCATACTTCACTTTCAGAGCATTGTACTGAGCATCAACTTCATTGAGTACAGAGATTCCTCGCTGCTTCACAGCTTCAGCTCTCCTAATACACGTTTCTTCATGGCCCCTGAGAATGTCTGCCCCGGCAGCACTGCTCAGGAGGCTTTCGCTGCTGCTCCGTTTCAGTGCCTTCTTCTCAAGCTCCGATACTGTCAGAAGTCCATCATCTGCCAGGCTCTGACCGAGCTCCCTGTCTAGAGATTCCTTGAATGAAATGAAAAAGGATTCTGGCACCAATTTGTCTGCATTATGGACCGAGTTTTCAGACTGAAGTATCTGTCTCATTTCAGCTACTTCTGCTTCCAGCTCCTCTGCACGAGCCCGATACAAGTCTGTATCAACCAGCCTCCGCTCCAGGTCACGGTTTTCTTTCACCATGAGACTGTACTCCTCTTCCATGGTTACCCTCTTCTCTTTCTCTAGGTTCAGCTGGGCCTGCAGAACTGTCACTGCCTTCTTTAACTTCTCATTTTCTTCTTCTAGAGGACTTAGCTGACTATCCATCGAAGTAATCTTTTCTGCAAACACATGATCATAAACAAAATACCTGCAGAAACAAAATAAGGATTATCAAACATAAAAAGTACAGCTGACCACACCTAAAGTTTTCCTGTCCTGGGTAGCTAATGACATATTTAAACTGCGTGCCAACACACTTCAGAGCACTCATAGGGGCCACTGCACTAACCAATCAGTTGATTTAGTAATCAGAGCAGTTTGTAAGGACTTACATGCCACTGAACCAAGCTCACAGCTTAGGCAGAATGGCAGCTCGTTAACAGTTTCAAGTTACAGACAAGCTGATTGAATAATATAAGTTTAAATTATAATTTAAGTACACATTGCCTCCCTGTACCATGCAGTACTTCCTAACACTGATTTTTTCTACAGCACCCCACTCTCGTAACTTTTGTCACTACTGATGGCAGGAACAAGCTTCGTAATTAACAAAGCAATGCTGTAGGCTGGTATTTTCACAAGCCTTTGGCAGCTTGAAGGATCCACTTATCTTCTGAATTGTCAAGAAATAACTTCTTTTCGGATGTACAATTTTTTCTGGAGTACTATCTCCACATAGTGCTGCAACCCAGACACAAAAGCCTGTTCTGTCTGTGGAGGTGCTTCCCTTACAAAGTTGCCCTCTAGGTTTGCAGTTAGTCTGAGCTTTTACCACGTGATTGTCCTGATGCCCCCACTAATGCACTTCAGCTGGGTCAAATGGCTCTACATTTAAAAGGCAACGCAGTGCTCCAGGCCCTATTTTCCCAGCTTTTAGTATCGTTTTAACCAGCTTAAGTTCAGGTAAGCTAAGGAAATATCCGTGGACATTCAAGGAAAGGGTAAGTTACAGAAAATATTTTGCATTGATTAAGGTTGGTTTTTTGATTATCTGCGTGTTTGCTCTTATCTGACTGGAAACACTGGGGTGGCCAATTGTTGTAAGCTTTCCAGGCTACCATTTGATATGGCTGGCTCTGAGGGAGAAAGTGGAGCACCAATACTGGTGTGGTCCAGAAGCAGGCCAGAAGTAATGGCAGCACCACACAGTGCAGGATACTTTGCTAGTTGTGAACATCAGAAAATTTTTCTTCTAGCTTGTCTGGTATCTGTGCTTGTGTCTTAGTTTTTAAAGCTTTGCTTAAAATAGTTTCAGTGTTCTTTACTACGTAAGGTAAAAAGTCTTACTGGCGGAGGTCATACAGCTCCTTCAAACATGAGAAACTGTGCATTGATCTTGGCTGCTCAGATCTCTCCTGGCTCATCCGGCCTCGTCCAGGCTTTTTCAGTTCTTCCACTTGGCGTTGCAGGTCATCTATGTGTGTTTGTAAGCTTTCAATAGTCTCTGTCAAGCTAAAAAGTGAAAAGACTTTTAAATAGAACTAACCTTTTAATTTACCAGTATTGTAGAACACCACTAGACAGAGACAGCCACCCAATAACTACACAAATACACCTGGACTGCTTTTATTGATATTATCAGCTGGGGGGAGGCAATCTGTAAAAGCTTGTTACCTTAATATCTTTTGTTGTGAAGCTCTACTCTCTGCAACCAGTTTTTGATTAGTGTCTTCCAGTTCTCTTGCTGTCACATCCAGCTGTTCATAGACTTTTGCATGCTGGTCATTCATCTGCCGCAAGAGCTCCACTTGCTTTGTGAGGTACTGCAAGACAGTTCTGCTGTTACTGGTTTACACTTGAAACACAAGCCACAACTCCCATTTTACATTTTTATTCACATTCAGAGAGAAACTCCTGAGTTTTCCAAATGTAAATTCCCGTGTTTGCTTTGGTAAGCTGAAGAGGCACTATCAGTAACTCACTAGGCAGCTTGCCTTTGTCACGGAGGGCACCCCAGGCTGATCCAGCAGCCTTTTACCTGAAGGAGCTGGGTTTGATGGTGCCAGCTGCCCTTATCTGTGCCCACGCCTTCTGATGGGGCTGTGCTGCAGTCAGCACTGATAGAGCCTTCAGACTCCAACACAGCACTCAACTGTCTGCTGTGGCCTAAAGGTTGCAGTGGGCTCCAGCAGAAATTTCTTAACTGTGTTCACCTAACAACTTTCTCAGCATTAAAACTGAGATACTGGGAAGCACCATCCATAATTAAATTTATTTTCAGCTGACCTAAGTTCTTCCAGTCTGAAGCAGCATTAGGTTCAGCACAGCGGACTTTAGGTTGTGGTCACACTTAAGACAGTATGTGGGCTAATATGTGTCAGGAAGTATAATCAAGTTATTGAATTCAAATCTTTAATTACTCACAGGGAACTATTCCAGTTACTGTAATCCCAAACAAAGGTCTCCTGGCCTTTTTAAAAAAATAAAGCCTCACATGAAGTATTCTCAATTTAATCCTCTTGGATTTTACAATTAACTACATAGACTGTTTCGTTTCCCAAATAATGTCAGAAAGCTTGGAATTCTTAGTCTGAGCAGTTCACAATCACCTAAAGCTCTCAAAAAAAAGTATCTTATATTCTCCCACCCAGGACATGAGCATTTACATGAGACAAGTTTTTTTCTGTTTGAGTCTAACCTCCTAAATCTGAAATATTTTGCTCTTATATAGAATTTGCATTTTGCAATATATTCTGTATTGCTACATGTTACTTTCTTAAAAGTAAGGTTTAAGTAGGAACATCCAGCAAACTCCTAGGCAGAATTACTTCTCTTTACATAGGCCTGTTACATACTCAAAACTTCTAATATTCTACTTAACCTTTTACCTCATTAAAAGATTGGTGGGTTTACATTTTAGGCAATTTAAGAACAGATAATAAGTTTATCTGGGACTAGTAACTGCTCTATACAGACTCCTAGAAGATCAACATGATAGCTGTTGGCTAGATCCTTTTGTAGCCTGTGCACACATGACAGAGGATTTACACAAAAATAGAACATAGATTAGCAGTAGAATCTCAATGTGACCCATTTCAGATTAACTTTCCCTATTGGTTATAGCTGAAGGAAGGAGCTGGATATCCTCAGACTTTCCTCAGCGATGAGTGTGGCTAAGCACAGGAGCCAAGGCTTTGGTGCCTGAAGAGATGTTGCCACTTATTACAATGGGCTTTTGCAGAAGTTCGAGATGAATGGAAGGGGTGAAGCACCACTTCCTCCACCTTCCATCTCCAGTATCTTCAGGGCTGGTGTCCAGTTGTCCCGGTATAACCAGACCACCAAAAGGTGATGTAATAAGTACTTTAGAAGTTCACATTTAATCCACATCCCCTACAACTGAGCACCTAACATGAAGCAGCACCTTGTATTCTAGCACTGGATAGTGTGAGGATTTCCAATGTCTGAGTGCTGAGAACAGACTCAGGCAGGAATAAAGTTGCTGTTTCTACCCAGCCTTTATTACATCTGCAGTGATTAGTTAGTGGCACACGTGTCAGCACAAAGGTCAGATATAATGATCCAAAGCTGTAAAATGATTAATATGTTAGTATTTAATATATGAGATATCATCTTAAGTACACCACAGCCTTTGACCCTTCTCTTTCAGTGCAGACAAGGCACTGCCATATTTCAGAATGATTTCTCAGCCAGTTCTGGACTTTGCTACCCATAAGATCCAAATTAATAGGAAAAAGGCCCCAAAAATTTACGTGGATACTGCACTGTAAAAGCTAGTACAAAAATTCAGCAGAATAACTACAGGAACAGCTGAAAGATCACATGTAGGTTACAGAGACAAGCACTTGAAAATTGGGAAAAATCAAGCACAGAGACTGAATATGCCATTTGCACGTGTATCCTGTACAACAGGGTATCCTGGGATCCCACAAGAGACAGAAATGCTGGTATGAAAATAATAGACTGAACTGCTTCACCAGCTACGTACTACACCTTGTGTATGCGAATTTTATTCCCATTTGTTTCAGTGAATTCCTGTAACAATTCCTCGTGCCAGTAAGCTAATATATTCAGTTCCTCAACTGGAGGGTTTCTTTGGGTATTTGATCTCTGGGTTCATTTTCCCTTTTGTGCCAGAAATCCAGATGCAAGAGAAACTTCTTTGGAGGAAGAAAAATTTTTTGTTGCTATTACACTTTTAAATGGCACTGGGGAAAGAGAAAAGATGGAGACAGGAGGTGGAACTGAGGAGACAGCGCGTTGCAACAGCAGATACAAATACAGCCTTTGGCTCAACAAGCTGGGCAAATAAAAGGTGCAGGCACTATTTACATGTCAGAAGCATCACAAAAACTGTTCTCCCACTCTCCCCCTCTCCTTTTGGAGGGAGCTAGTAGGACAATCCAATACACATCTCCTACCCTCCTTAGGGGAGAGGAGCAAAGAGATTGAAGAGGTATCAGATAAAGCCTTCAAAAAGTAGTATTGCCCAAGTCTTGGTAGAGCAAGATATTGAGAGAAAAAATTAACCTGTCATGATTGAGGTTGTCTGGCCACACAAGTCCTTGACCCTGCAACACACCAACTACAGATCACTGCTGGAAGGACATTCATGACACTTCCTGGCGCTGAAGCTCTCTTATGTAGTCAATAAACACTGACCCACCAGAACAGCTTAAGCAAATAAACTGGCTTAAACCAATAGGATATTGTATTCTTAACAGCACTAGACTATTTCTGTAAATCAATGTAGCTTAGCAATAATATATTTTCCATATTTCTAGACAGTGTTAAAATACAGCTGCTTATTCATTAGCTACACTCAATGAGCCACGTTAGTTGCCTATCACAAAGTTCTGGTGTGTTATTTCAAAAGGTGTGTTGTCACTCTGCTAAACACTTTCTTAAACATGGTTGTTCATACAAGTGTTGAACCCTGTCTACAGTACTTGAATAGCACCTTGGAAGTGTTTGTCCTCTCTACATCTTAAGAATTGATCTTTATAAAAACTATTCATGGCAATGAGTTATTTTCAGTCTCTGCATAAGTAAATACATCTTTTAACACTGTGGCACTAATATAAATATCAGCCATTCCAACCACTGTACCCCAGAATGAATAGGATAACAAACACTGCAATTAGCACATAAGAGAAGAAAGCCAACATATGAAGTACAAAACAAAAGTAACTTCTAAAAAAACACCCACAAATCAAACCTGCACTCAGAAATTGTTCATCGCTTACTAAAAATGCTGCATTTGTGTTGACTACTTTAAAGACAGCTATATATCTCTAAGTATTAAGCTTAGGATTCTTTCAGTTACCTGTTGCCACTACCATAGCAAGCGTTTTCAGTCTGAAGTTGCAGCTGTACAAAATGCACATCTCTAACTGCAGAAATACTGCTAGCACAAAGGAACTCAGATTTTGTAAAAATCTGGTATATACCAGTCACAGCCTGTTCCCTGTGAGTCACACCAGAACCAAACTGAAATGCTGACTATGTTTTCAATATGTTGTCAGTCAGCAAAGTCCTGAATATTTAATAATTTAATTATTAGAGACCATGCATTGCCCTCTAATAGCTGAAAAAATCTCATTATGCTGACAAATGCTAGGTCTGCAAGAACACAGGCAATATTAAAAAAAAAGAAATAGCCAAAAATAGCCAGGTTTTTCCACTTTGTTACCTAAAGATGAGTGGTTTTGAAAGGACGGTTATGTTTTTGGGATTTTTCCCCTGGAAAATTTGGGACAATATATCCATTATGTCCTATATTTAGATACTTCTTAAGTGGGATTTTTTTTTCTTGTTTTTGTTGTTTGCTTGTTGGCTTTTTTTGTCCTTGCAGGGTTTCTTTTACATCAAAATAGACTTTAGCTCTCTTTATCACAGCCCAGTTTACTGGAAGTACATATCTTCAGATTTTACTTAAATGTCACTCCTGCACTTATCAGCACTTAAATTTCAGTAAGAATTCACTAAAATCCTCATGTAATATTTTAAATTATTAATGTATTTATCATCATATAATTTAATGTCATTTTACCTGGCAAGATCAGCAAAGTTTAGCAATAAAAATAACTGAAGTATCTGTTCTGTACAAAACTGAAAAATACCAGTCATTTGTCATTAAACAAACCAAACGCAACATGACATTTAGTGGCACAAAGTAATTACCATTACTTCTGGTAATCAGAGAAACAGTTCCAAGTATGATCTACCTGTACTGCTTCTCAAATTCTCAAAATAGCAGAAGTGGTGAAAGATTGCTCAGTATTTTCCATCAGATCTCAAGGAATTCAGATTTTAATTTATACACTGTATGTTGCAGGTCTAGATGCTTTCACACAGGGATCCTTTAGATATTTTACCTCTATCTCCTGCAATTGCTCTTGATTTGTTGCATACATTTGCTGTAAGGATTCTTCTAGTTCAGTGTTACGGTCCAGTAGTGTCTTCCCAAGCTCAGCAGCAAGGTGAAGATCTAAACAAAGAAATCATATTTGCATGGAAGTGAGAGAAACAATAATGTAATCTAATTCTAAAGCATGTCATCAAATACTTGAGGTATTTTCTTATTGCTGTTATAACTGCTCCAAGTTATCTCCAGTACCCAAAATGGAAGTTAGCTTACACTGAAGTAGCACATTCATCTGCCATCTCTAATGCAAGTCTAAGTTGGCCCTGAGACCCAGAGACACTCTGATGCCATGAAGCTCCCTCAGTTCCTCCGCAAGCCCTTCAGACACACCCAGCGAGGTTCACCTCCCACACCGTGCCCAGTCTGCACCAGCTCTGCCCAAGGTCTCTTGGGGTTCACCATCTTTACAGCACTCAGAAGAATAAGCATAGCAGACCCTGTAAATGTCCATCAGCCTAGACCCAGGCCAAAGCTGATGAACTCTTTATTTACTTGACTGTTCCTGCCCATTACCCCTTCACAGAGTTCAGGTCACTCAGGATCAAAGTGCTAAATGAAAGTTTCAGATGCTTTTTATGGTGAAACAATAATAACAAAAGACATAAAACTGATGGAGACTTGCAGCTATTCTGCTTTTCAAGCTCATAAACCCAGGTGACAAGATTTGTTTCATGTGCTCCAAAACATCACTTTAAATGTCATTTGTTCTCAGGCACTTAATCTCAATTTCACTTCAGTCATCTTCAATCACCTCCAGGGCACAGTGACTGTAGTTGTTGCAAATTAAGAAATAAGTCATCTGAACACTCAGCTCCTTTCTAGAGGGAAGTTTGATATTTGCTCAACACTATCAGAAGTGCTAAATATTCTATATTATTATGTTTAAAGACAAGTGAAATTTAAAAGCTAGCAAATTGTGACAAAGTAATAAATCTTGGTATTAATGCTAAAATTGTAATTACTCTGGGCAAGGTACTACATGTCAAGGATCCAAGAGATTTCTAGAAATCTCTAATTTTCCACCTCCTTCCCTTCATGTGACCCATGACCTGCATGCATGCAATACAACCTAGTTGGTTCTCACATATAACTTGTATCATTAATGGGAAAGAGACAGAAGACAAGTCAAGAAAAACTGAGTCACATCAAGAAGCCTTAAATTAATAAACAGGAGACGTGTATTGCATCATCAGTAGTTACAGCCAGAGAAGAGAACACATTAATTCCACTTTCATTTGATTGCAATGCCCTTTTTTTAACATGTTATCCTACCTCTTTCTTGCCCCCTCTCATTTATCTTATCAGCTAGGAACTGTAATACATACAATACTGTTCCAAGATTGTTTTGTGCTAACCTTCAGTTTGGCAGCCTATCCAAAATGATTACTCCATCTCCATACATAAGCCAAAGACCTTATTCAGACCAAATTCAGACTTACAAGGACAAGTCAGTACAAACATTTGTCTATAAAGTTGTAGATGTCTAATTCTGGCAAAACAACAGCTGTGCTATTCTTTACGCATTCTTTACAGCCACAATGCATTGTTTCCTACCTTAAGGTCAGATTCTTAGCATAAATGCCATAAAAATTATTTAAAAGAAATCCCACTGCATGGGAGTTCTTCAGTTTCAAAAGATGTACAATTAGAAGGCACAAGGCATATTGGCCTGTACTTAGGAGTTTATCCTCACATCGCTTTTTCACCGTAGCACCACTCATTACGAAGCAGCCTATGCTAGAGTTGGATTTAAAGTATTTGGATAATGAAACCTTAAGGCATCCTGCTTAAATTTTTCCCATTTGGTAAACAGATTGCACATTGTTTACCCATGGACAGAATAACTCGCAGTCAAACACCAAGCTGTTTGTTCTATCTCATTACAGAATACTGTAGTCTTCAAATTCAGGGAATTCATTATCCTATAGAAAATGGAGTCCTGCTTCATAAGTTCTTGTGCTGCACAGATCTTTACTAGAAGCCACAATCTTTAAAACAATACTAGCATCATTCAAGGCAAAGACTATTTAGTCTATTCTTTTATTTTAATAGAGTAGAATAAGAGCTTTAGAGAGGATTTAGGATTATGTTAAAGACATAATGCATAATGGAATTACTATCATTTCCCTTCCCAAAGTGAAAGTTTGTTTTCATGTTTAATACGTTCAGGAGTTTATAGTTTCACTCTTAAATGCCCCCTCATCTACTAAATCAACTAGCACATACCACACAGTACCTGGAATACAAGGTGGATAATAGAATTCATGTCATACTTCACACTCATTCTGTTTGTTAGACTGGCAGAAGCACAAATGGGTTACTATGGGAGAAACACTTTTATAATTAAGACAGTTTGTTTCTGAGGGGGAGAATACAAGTCGGAGCACTCAGGAACATACAATAAAATCTTAACTCTAGAGAAAGCAAGTACTGAAATAACTTTCCCTCTTCTAAAATTCGGAATTTTTTTGCATCTGTTTTTCTACATTGTCAAGTACCTGGAAGCCCTATTAAGAGCAAATTTTACAAGTGAGGTGTGCCATGTATGTTTTCCAGATACAAAATGGAAAAGTGTTCATTTACATTTCTCTGGAGAGAGTTATGGTAGAACACTAGAAGCAAAACTGCATTTTCTGTTGTAAATTTATGTAAAGCAACAGCTAAATTCTGACAGACATGCATTTTTTTCCTTTTCACCATAAAGATGGAAGCAGAGAGGTTTTTAATAATGCAAAATGCGTATGCGCAGATCTAAAGATCTTCATTTTCATTAATGTGATTAGTTGTACTGTTGTTTACCAGCTCCATCAGAAATCTCCAAAACAAGACTTCAGGGATGTCTTCTGTGATGCTGAACAGCCCTCACTTACCAGTGCCTTACAATCTCTTCTGACTGCATTACCATCATTGAAAAAAAGATAAAAACAATACAAAAATCCTTTTCTTCTACTTTTTCATAACCCACCTAACAAAATTATTCAGAAATTTTCAATATAAAATTAAGCCTGTTCTTTTAAACAGCAAAAGGCATCAATTGTGCAAGATGTAGAAGCAAGCCTAGTTGAAGTTTACTTAACTGTAAAATTAAACCTTTATTTTTTTACTTAGTTTCCTATTTCCTATTCCGTATTCAGAATACCCTCTATTCTGTAGAAGTGAGTAACAGCAAGATGCAAAAAGAGCAGTCATATAAAAAAATTCTTTTTTAAAGGTCAGCATACTTCAGCAAAACACTGCAGAAGGATGGCTGTTCCCATCCTTACAAGAATTCCATGAGCACTTTTTGCACGAGCAGTATGCCAGAAAAGCCCACCTCTGCTGTCAAGGCAAAAATCTTTGGTACGTAGGACGACTGTCAAGGTTTTCCAAAACCTCTACCCTCATTTTAAGTTTCAAAGACTGGCTGACAAGGACTTCAGGCTTGTTTCAGGGTGCTTTCTAACATTTTACAACCTAGATTCTCATAATCGTACTCATCAGTTTTTAAACATGCACTGATTGTTTGGGTTGTGCAGGGTTTCACGAGACCTTGATAAGCACTCTTACTACCCTGTTTACACACATCCGTGTGTCTCAGCCTTAGCAGCAGGAGGAGTAGTATCCTTCAGAGTCCAGAAATAAAGTATAACACAACATTTGAAAAACATTCCTGTAAGGAATTCCTTCTCTGCATTTCAACTTGCCCATCAGTTTATTTTCCTCCTTTTCCTTTTGGCAAGGCTGTTAGTTGCTCCCATTTCAGCTTGAGAAGAGAGAATCCCCAGAAAAAGATTGTTCACGTGTTGAGAGCACATTAACCAACCCCCAAAACGCACTAACCTCTAGAATGGAATACTGTTTCTTAAAAGCTGACAGCAGAGTCAACTGGTGATTATTTCACCCATTTTAATTAAAAGATGAAAGTAGAGAAACATCAAGAAAACAAGAAGTCAGTTGTTATACATTGTGAAGTTTCTTTGTACCTCTTCTATTCCATAAACACTGACATAGTAAAAACATTACTGAATCATGTCTTCAAATTTTTCACTCTCTTCCCTTTGACAGCAAACTGCAGTTTCAGGATCTTATTTAAACTGATTTGTTTGTATCCTAGAGCCAGGAAAGCATCAGTTTTGGTTGTAGAGTACCTAAATACAGCTTTCAAACAGTTAGCTGTTTTATATAGCATACAATTAGAGAGACCTGTTCCTGTCTTAAAAAGAAGTTTCTGCTGTCAGATGCCTGATCTCAGTGTGAATACTGCTTAGCTTTCTCTATGGTTTACAGTACAGCAGCCCCCACCAATCCCAAGAATTAATGTATTTCAATATAAAAACAAAACGTGTAAAACTGAAGCAGGTTTGCAGGAAGCTACTTCACCACTTTGAGCTGGCCTTTCAAAATAAACTCGGGATTAAGAACAAAAAGTAGAACTAAGTAACTTAAGTAAATACCAGTCATAAATGCCACTAAGCTCTTAAGGAAATTGCACATTCTTTCCGTATCATGCCTGTTAAAAGATTTTTAGTGCAATTACACTTATATTCCTGTGGCTCCTTTCTCATCTGTGAAATGCGAACAGCATTTACCTCTTGCATGTAGTGTTTTAAGACCTACTGATGGAATTACATACAGAAGCTATACGTGTATATTTCTGAGGCACAATGGAGTTACTTGATATTTTAATAAGAAAGCCTAAAAAGTTTTTAATAAGGAACCTGCGACTAATCGAGCACTGCTACGACTACAACTTCATCGACTGGAAGCCCCTTACAAAGAACTCAACAGGGCGCAATAGCGCATCCCACCCGGTGCTTCCAGCGCCTGCCCCGAACAGAAGCTGCTTCGCCTCCCGCGCAAGGTGCAACTTTTCGGAGAGCCGCTTCCCTCCCTCCGGGCGGAGAGAGACCCCGGCACCATTCAGCTCGGCTGCCGCACCTCCTTCCCTCAAACAAAGACGGCCGCAGTCATTACCGGTGACAGCGATCCCGCGGCGGCGGGAAGCGCGGCAGAGCGGGGATCCTGGGCTCCGACGCTCCGAGCCCGGCACGACCGACCCGCCCGCCGCCGCCCCACCACCCCCGGCCCCTGAGCGCCCTTCCC
>VZTD01005544.1:169189-253125 GCA_013397725.1 Rhagologus leucostigma | reverse complement strand
CAGCAGCCGCCTCCGGCCATTGCCGAGCGGTTCCGGACTTTGCCGACCCTCTCCCCCTTCTGGCCGGGCTGCGCCGGCGGCAACGTGGCAGCTGCCGCCACCGCCCGCCCCCCGCCTCCCGCGATTCAAACACAGCACCCTCGCCTCGCCCCGCCGGCCGGCAGCCAATGGGGAGCCGCCCGCCGCTCAGATCGAGAGGAGGCTACACCAATCACAAGGCGAATTCGTGTCGAGCGGCCAATGAGAGCGAAGAGAGGGTGGTCCCGGGACAGCCGCGCCCCGCCCCGCCGCGCGGTGCGCAGCCTCCCGTCAGAAGAGGTGGGTCGGTGCCTGTGGAAGGGGCGGTGGTCGCCGGCGCTCAGGGGCGCTGATGGCGGGGAGCGGCTGCTGAAGAGTGTCTGCTGCGGCTTGCCTGCTGCGGCTTGCGGCGGAGCGGGACTGGCACGGCCCGGGATGGAACAGTGCGACTTGGCGTAGGGAAAGCCGGGGCTCGTAGTTGCCCCGCGTTGGGAGCGCTGAGGGAAGAGCCCGTGAGGAGGGACCCGGCGTAGCGCCCAGGTGCGGGCCGCCTCCCCGCCGGAGTGCAGGAGGGAAGTGCGGAGCCGAGAACGTTCAGGGTCAGTCCGAAAAGGGCAGGCTCCATCCGCGCACCTCGCTCGGGCGGCCGCCACTCGCTCTCGCCTCTTTTCCGCACAAAGCGGAGGGAGCCGTGTTTCCTGTCCGGGGCCCTGCTGAGAAAAACGAGCGTAGCTTCCCCATTCTTAACAGACGAACCCTTCCAAAGGTGCAGTCCTGCGAGCTCCCCGAGCCTGGCAGGAGCGCAGCGCCGGGGCAGCCCCCGGAGCAGCGGGCTCGGCGGAGCGGGCACCGGCCGGTGCCACGGCCCGGCTGCGTCTGTGAGCACCCCCTGAGCATTTCCCCTCAGTGCTACCCCTCGGGACTAGCCGCGCGTTTGTTCTGACTTCAGTCTTAATGTGGTGCAAGTCACGTCAGAAGGATGAGGAAGATACGTGTGTCCAACCAGTCTGTCAGGGCTGTGAGCATTGCACAGCGGTTTGGGACCCAGCACGGCAGAGCAGGATGTCAGTTAGTGCGCCTCAGGCAACATTTGCTATTATCTCTTGGAATCCACTTTTCTTCTTTAGACTCGTGTTCTGGTTTCTTTTAGCAATTGTCATCCTGCTCTGGGAGAAACGCAGGTAATGTCACACTGCATCTCAGTGGCCCGAACAGCCTGTTCTTTTGGCCTCTGTGTATTGACAGTTGTAACCACTAGAAATTTCTGAAACCGATTTGCCTTCTGTGAGTCACAAAATGTGCACCTGTGCTTTAACGTGCTCAATATAAAGGCTGGCTATTAAGAAGAGGGAGGGGATGCTCATGCATGATTTCACTGTAGTGCTATTAAAGGGAACATCTGGGGGAGGAAGTGTGGTACCTCAACTTCTAATTGAACCTATTCCGTAAACAAGGTGCAGGACCATATGTACCAATTAGGGTAGAGTTGTGTCAGACTCTGCATATTACAGTTAGTCATGGTACTAGAGGCCAGTTTGTGCATTGTTAGAAGATTTTTGTTGAAGAAATTCCAAATACCTTCTTTCAAATTTTCTGAACTAAGGGGACCATTTTTATTTGTGCCAGAAGGAATCGAGTTAAACATGATTTGAGAAGTGACTGTTTGCTGGTAATGTTAGTGTGAAGCAGTTTTATTCTTGGTGTTTGTGGAATTTGAAGGAAAGGAAAGTCTCCCAGTTCTCCATTTTGAAGACCTGTGCAGGGGACTCTAGGTAGAAATAGAGGTGAAATGTCTACCTTTCCAAAAGCCCTACTATCCACTATATAAATAATTTCATTAAGTATATTTGTGAAGGCTTGAAAAAGCAAATGTTACGCTTGCCAATAACATACTGTAATGACTTTTATATTAATATCGAACTTATTTTTTAAAATAAACATTTCAATTGAGCATCTTTTCAATAACCTTTTTCTTCATTTTAGGTTTCTCAGTAAAAGATTGTGAAACCAAACTTGCTACAAAAATGCAAAATTTCGTCCCCTGAAAATGGAATTCTCTCTATGGCTGTAGAAAAATCAGTTTGAAGGTATACATCATGGTCATTCTCAAATATTTTAAAAATCAGTCGTATTCTTAGAAATAAACTGGCTTTAATAAAACAAATCCTAGGGTTCCAGTTGTTTATCAGCTTGATCTTTTTCTGAGCCGTAGGATGAAGTTACCCACTCTCTGCATCGCGTTTCATATCACGGCATCTTACATATATATGCAAAAGTGCATCCACACTTTATTTGCTCTTCAGGATTTCATTTTCCGTGTTGGGGGATGGCAAAACTGCCTGTTCCATCTTCCCCAGTCCCTACCTGATTTGTGGCTTTTGTGTGGTCCTTGCCCGGTGATTCGGAAGTTCCTCCCTTCCTGCACAGCAGCCTCTCTTCAGCCGCCTTGTAAACCACAGGAAGGCTGGAAACAGCCTTGGCTTTCATTTCCTGTTTCTTCCATGGTTATTTTTATGAGGAGTTCAGGGAGCTGCTTATAGAGCTGCTGATCAAGCAGATATTCAAAGTAGGTATTTTGATGGATATGTGAAAATTGCATTTAGGGTAAAATAGTTAATATGCAGAGGAGCAAAGTGTGAACTGTTGACATAAAGCAGGTTGTAAAGCTCTGCATAGTAAGGCTGAAATTTGAGCTTGAAGTATCCAAATTAATGGAAGACAGCTTCCTTCAACAGATGTAAAAATGAATAAAGTCTCAGTTAAAAACAGATACCTGGGAGTATTTTTGTACTGGGCTTATAGAATCAAGTATGGTCAAGGACTACTTTCAGGTAGCTATTAAACAGCTTTAAAAAGTCGAGGTTTCCTGGAGCTGGCTCTTTTCATGGCATAGTTTACACCAAACATGCTAAAGTAATTGATGGAAAAGATCAGCATCTTAAAAATCTGTTGGCTGAATTGATTGGTGGATTAAAGAAATCTGTATTCTTGGGCTGAATCTCTGTTATTTGGGCATACATAAAATGCTGTGTGCATGTTACTTGCTACATTTTATTTATGTGCAGTCTTCCATACCATGAAAATGTTAAAAGGTGTTTTGTTTTGATTGTTTCATGGTTTATTAGGTGAAAATACTGTTTCCATGACTTCTTAACAATCAGTATTTTAAAATAAAAGGGCAAAACTTGGTATTTGTTTTGAAAGAAATATCCCCTACGTGCACGCTGCATTTGACATTCATAGCAATGGAATATGTAAGGATATGATTGAGTCACTGCATTCCAACACAGTCCATAATTTTAAGAATATATAGCTAGCAAGAAAAATCTAAAATGCATGCAGTTGCTTTGAACTCTACACCAAGATGAGTGTGTGCAGTAGCAGGTTTTTAAGTGGAGTCTATGCAACAGTTAGGAAGGGTTTCTTTTAAATTTTTGTCTACTTGTTCCATTGACTTTTAAGCACTGATTATACTTAGAAATGTCACCTAATAACTTATTATTATTATTTTGGACTCAGTGTCTTATAACTCTATAAAATGTGTTTCTGATTTTAAAAAAAAGGAAGAATGGGAAAATTTTCCTCTTAAGAATCCATTTCTGCACCTCTGAAACAAGCAAATCCCCCATGTTATTTTAATTTGGAAAATTATTCTACTAATTGTTGTAATTCTCTTTTGTAACTTGAGGAAGAAGAGAGCTGTACTCTTGGAAGATGAAGATTCTTTGGGGAATTCATGCTAATGCGCTGGCATATTCCATGACTACCTTAGGTGCTGGAATGATGAACAGTATTTTTAATTTCTACTACGTTAAGCTTTTCCTAAACCGATACAAAATTTCAGAAGCAGCATTTCATGAAGCACAGGTACTGTACAATGGAATATTTTGATTACCATGTTATGCTATGCGTCAGAGTTATTACAACAAAGTGATTATTTTAATGACAGATTAATTTGGGAATCGTTGCAATTAATTAACAGTAAATTATCTTCGAATTTAGGTAATCCATAAGCAATAGAACGTACACATAAAGCACATCATTTACAGTCTATAGAGTAAAAATCTCCAGACTTAATTGCTGAAAAGATTTTTACCTTTGATAGCTTGAAGTAATTTTCTAAACTGATCTTGCACCTCAGCTCCATAGATAAGTTTGACATTATTGCTTTCCTATGGACTGTTTAAGTACTTAAATACTGCATTTATCCTGCGAGTCATTATCCACGTGAGTAACTCGTGTTGTAAATGGTCTCCTGAAAGTAATGGGCCAGCTCATGTTTTGAATTAACTTGCTGTGAGAATAATATCTGAGCTTTGCAGGATGAAAGCCCAGATATATAAGGTTTTGAAAGAGTGAAGTCTTAGAGATAGTTTATTTCACGTGCAGTTGGTCACCTACCTACTTAGGCATCTTTTTTCAAAATTTCTATAAACCTATGAATACCAATAAGAATTTGTTTTAGAGTCCGTTTTCACCTGAGTAGCTTTTCTACGTATCTATTTATTGTCTGAATAGAGATTCATTTTAAATAAAGGTGTCGTGTTTGTGTAACCTCTGTAGAAGAATGGCAGTAGTGACAAATTCCCTTGTTTGTGGCAGGTTGTGTTCATGATCTGGAACGCCATCAACGATCCCCTTTTTGGGTACATTCAGGACAACTCCAAGCTGAAGTGCTGCGCCAGGCGCCAGTTCTCGATTTTATACGGAGCCCCTTTGTACGGGCTGGCGTTCCTGCTGCCGTGGTTCCCCTGGAGGCACTATGAGGAGGGGGACTGGCTGAGTTGCCTGCACCTCATCGTTTCGCTGTGCGCCTTCGACGGCCTGCTGACCTTCGTGCTGCTGGCGCAGTGCGCGCTCTTCGCCGAGAGCTCGAGCAGGCACGAGAGCAGGCTCCAGCTCATCAAGTACAACCAAGTGGCGACGTTAATTGGGTCCACAAGCGTTCTCTTTTGTGGGCTCATATCGGATAATATGGAAAACTTTGCCTGTTTTCAGGCGTTCACTGTTTTGATCGCAGCGTTAGCAACAGCTTGTATGTGTTGCACAGGTAAATACAGCACAAGTCAATATGAGCAGAGGGAAATCCATACAGAGAGTGCCAATCTGGAAAACAGTGATGGAGCTTTCTCCTTGGCCTCAGTAGTTTCATTGACCAAACAGATCATGACGGAGAAGAACTTTCTATGTTTTGTAACAATGAACTTCTTCCAAGTCTTCCACCTAGCCTTCTACAACAATTTTATGATGATCTTTGTGGATAATCTTATTCCTAAGGATGTCCTTTCTTCCTCGGTAAGAAGTATCATGTATGGAGCAGGTTTTATTTGTCCTCAGGTAGGCAGTCATACTTTTTTATTTCTAAGTATGAAAACTTGGTGTTTTAGTAGTCCAAAGTACCCATTTAAGACTTGAAAAAATGCTGTATTTGGCATAAGGCATTGGCCAAGATGAGGAATAAATCTCACTCCCTAGTGCTCTAGAAGAAGAAAGTACCCTATACAGGCTGATCAGATGTAAGAGGTAGAGAGAGCAGACAGGCTGGTAGAGTATCTGTTTGAAACAATGTGAGATGTGAGTAGGCAAGGAATGAATGTTTTATATCCTACAGTGCTTATAATACCTAAGCATAGAGGAATGAAAAACATGGCCAAGATAAAACATTTCTAAAAGCAAAATCTACAGAATTCTGATTTCTTTTTGCTTTGTTTTGTTTTGTAACACCGTAGATTACAAAGGAAGTTTCTGAAATAAACTGCACAAAATACCAGAAAAAATTATAAAGTATTAAAAGCATTGTTTAAATATGTGGTATCTCAGTCATGGAAACCAAACAAAACTCTAAATAGCTGCTTTTGGAGAATAATACATTCCCATTTATTTTGTTGTTTGGTCTCTTGGTCAGCAATATTTGTGGGGGAGAGAGACATACTTTTAAGAGCCCGGTCAGGGATGGGGGGAGAAGTAATGAACTAAAAAGAGAAAGAGAACACAAAAGAGTAAGGTGTGAGAACAAGAAAACCAGCAAAAATATACCCCACAGAATGCGACCATACTTGTCTGCAGTAAATAAAACATTTCGCTGTTCATTGCCTTCTAGCTTCTTTCTCTAGATCTTTTAAAACTTCCTCTGTGTTTACTTGCTGGATGTTGAAAGTCAGGATACTCAAAACATGAGTATCCTGATATTCATCATAGGTGCTGATGGTGTTCAAATTTCTCAAAATCAGGCTGTTATGTTCATTAAATTGTGATGGGTTTTGATAAGTAATATGTATAAGAAGATAAATGCAATTGGAACTGGAATTCACAGCTCAATTTCAGTTCCCATTTTGGCTTTTGCATATAAAACATACAGATCTTGAACATACTTTCTGTTCCATAACTCCTAACTATCTATAATTTCAGCTTTTGTCCTTATCACAGGTTTAATAGTTTTGGGGTTTTTCCCCTATAGCTCAGACAGTTGGATAATGAACTTTGGAAATAAATCAGAAGCTACAGAAGTTGGGAAAGCTTAAATAATTTTACACTTAATATATAGCAATCACTTTTATTGATAAAATCAGTGTGACAGTGTGAAAAGAACAATCTTTCAGAAAATGCGTCTCTCTCTGCTCCCCAGAGACTCTTTGTCTAGAAGGTCACTGAACTGTAGAGGGTTTGCTGTGACCTTATTTTTCTCAGGTTTTGTCCCTTTGAGCTCAAGATATAATAAGAGAATTCTCTGATGGCAATGTCCTGAACTTCACTTACTGGAAAAACACCCGACCCTTGTAAAATAAAGCTCCCTTTTACAAACTCTGCTTCAGTGGCCTCTACTAAACTAGAATTCAGATTGAGGCTTGGGTTCCTTTTAGTAGTGGTTGTGAGGAATACAACCTGCCCACAAGGAGAATGTTGCTGTAACATAGGCAAACAACTTTGAATTTGCATCACTGTTAGTATTTTTCTTACAAATATACAGTCTTAGAGATGTGCAAGTAGTGAGGAATTTTCTAAGTCATAAGTACTTCCTGAGACAGGGTTATTTTGCAATTACAGGGAGACAGGAACATGGTGTTTACAATAGCAGGCATTGCATGATCTTTTAGTATTTCTAGTGGAGGCACTTTTCTGCAAGATCCCTGAAAAGAGCCAGGGAGAAGAGTATGTTTTAAGTTTCTTATAAGAAGATGTTTTTCTTATACCAGCTTTCTAGATTTGTTTTACCTCCCTGATCAAGTATGAGCTTTTTTACAATAGCATTTGCCACGGTAATCTTTGTCTGACCGTAGCATCCTGGTTTTATTTGTTATGTTAAAGCACTTCAGTGTGGGAGCAATTGTACAAGTAAAATTCTTTCCTGTTCTTCAGCTGAATATTACACAGTTCATCTCTGTAACACAGGAGAAAACTTTTATCTTTATACAGTTTGTATATTTGTGACAGGGATGAGGACCACGTACATGTAGATGGTGACGTGGGCCCATGTAATAAAAAGAACATAACTCACTACAGAATATCATATTGAAAGTGAAAAGTGAGGAACAATGTAGAAGAACTTAAATTTTGTTCATACTATAATCAGCACTTAATATCATTTTCATGAGTTTGCCAGTCACTCAATTTTCAGAATCTAGTCCTTGCCAGTATTGGCAAAATTAAAACTCAGCTATGCACAAGCACTGGCCTCTGCCTTTCTCTGCTTGCTAGTAAAGCCTCTCACTTGCTTAGTTAAAGCTGTCTTGGTGAGCTTGCTTTGCCAACTTAAAAATCGTG
Organism: Rhagologus leucostigma; assembly: GCA_013397725.1. NCBI lineage: Eukaryota > Metazoa > Chordata > Aves > Passeriformes > Rhagologus > Rhagologus leucostigma. The sequence goes on along the minus strand of VZTD01005544.1, from coordinate 245,346 downwards.
CTTGATTTCTATAAATGTCAATGAAAATAGTAATATTAATGAAAAAGCGGTTACTGAAAATATTTCTTGTCAGCAGGTAAATGGCGAGATGCTTGATTTACAGTCATACTGCAAAGCTAATGCTTTAAGGGATATCAAAAGTAAAGATCATGAGCATTAAATAATAGGCATTGTAGGAAACAGCATTTCCCTCAGGATATGGCAGTTCTCAGCTGGCTAGTTTTTGAGTGAAAGGAGACTGTACCTAGTAGAGGTAGCATAGAATGAACCAGTAGACAGTTGTCTTTGTTCAGTTTGTATTTTTTTATTTTGTTGAACTTCTTAGGGTTGTTGGTTGGGTTTTTTTCTTTAAAGGCTATTAATAATTTATGTCAGGTCTGTGTTTTATAGCTCTCGTAATTCTGAGACACTGTGCTGTATCTTTTCATCCTATATGTGTATATATTATCTTTTCAGTGCCTTGTTCTTCTCAGTCATGCTTCGTTGAAGAAGTTCGGTTATTACAGAATCATCTTGTTTTCCTTTTACTGTGAAGGAGTAGCTGCTGCTGTCATGTGTCTCCTAGGGCAAGAACACTATTACCTGTTGGCATTTTATGTCACAACAAACATGTAAGTAAATACACTCCCCTTTTCGTAGACACAGATGAAATACTTCTAACAGAGCAGACGCTTGATTTTATTACCATTAAGATTCTGCCTCTGCTTTCATGGTTTTCATTCTGTTTCAGTTGTCAGAAAAGTTGAAACTCCAGATAACAGCTTTTTTTTTAGCTTTTATTTTATTCTGTTTCAGCTTTTAATTTCTGCTTAAAATAAAAAAGAAAAGCTTAAAATACAAACAGCGATTACGTTTTGCAGGCACATGCCTTCAGTCACTTTAACCTGAGATTCAAGGGGAGGAGGATCTCATGTTTTCCACATAGACATGGGAGAGCTCAGCAGAGGAACTCCCCGGAGACTGTTTGCTAGGAAAGCTCAGACCTCACCCTGTAGTGCAGGAACACTTGTGTGCTGCACTGCTGATGAGTATGGATAACTCAGGTGTCTCTTGGGTAACCAGCACTGGGTCACATTTCCACTGGTGCTCCGTAGTAAGATGCCAAGAAGTAGTATTTTCACATATTATAACATATTATATATCATATATTCACATATTATATATCAAGTATATAATGATACATGGAAACCTTATATAAAGATAAAGAACTGTTTGTATCAGAATATTGTTACAGCAGTTTGTTTTTATTTCTTCATGTTCTCTTTCATTACTCTCTTTCTCCATGTTCTTTCCTGCCCTCCTTTTCTTCCTCTTTCCCTCCCCACCCCGTTTTCATTCTTATTTTCAGTATTGCAGTCGTGGGCTACTCTAACACTGAGTTGTGTGAACAATAAATTGATTTCATTATCTGCATGTTTTAAATGATGAAGATGTGTTTTGATTTCTCCAGGAAAAAATTCTAAGGTACCTAAAAACTGTATGTTTAAAGTGCTAGTTGTTCAGAGTACCTTGTTAGTAAAAGCTGATCACACCCAAAATTTATTTAATAAGACACAGAAATTGTAACATTTGGGTTTATTGTTTCATTTAGCTACTTGTTAAGAATCAGCTTTTTATGTGTGTGTTGAAATGCATATCTATATACAGCTATATACACTGTAAATGCATATATAGGAATGCATGTAAGCTATTCTTTCTATTCTAATTCTTCCACCTTGAAGTTTCTCTTCCATGTGGTCATCTCTTTTCCAGATTTCAAGAGCAAGTTTTCAGCTTCCCCTTTTTCTGAGGTGTTTCTTTTCTCCTGATCATTTTAAATGACATTTACTGATAATGTGAATTTATTGTCAAAGTGCTCATGAGCTTTCATACCAATGTCCAGGAAAAAAAGGCAGAAAGCCCCCCACTTTTAGGTTTGCATATTGATGTCTAATTCTCGACTAAGAACAGATCTAGTAATGCTTTCAGATAGATCACCAAGTTTTAAAGAACATCTCAGCTTTGTGTGTTTGCAGAATATCAGTGTTGGTGTGTTTGTGTTAGAATGTCAGTTACAATTTCATTATACAGTGAATCTGAGACCTATGAACATCTTCAATATTTTGTTTTTCTTTAGGGTAATTGTGCAAGCTTCATTTAGCTTGTTCAATTTGCCTTTGGCAGATATTGTTGATGCAGATTTAATAAAGCACAAGAGGAGGTATGTCAGTCTGGTTTTTTAAACTGGTTTTTTAAACATGCTGTTTGCCTTGTTACTCTTTGGTAATAAATTATGTCAAAGTAAAGACAGTAAATGACCTGGGATCCTTGATACAGAAGTACTTTTGTGAGAGCAACTTGGCATAAGTAAAGATCAGACCTTGAGTAAAGTTTCCTGCGGTTACTTCAAAAGAGTCATTTAAAAGATTATGAGGTCATCTCTAGTTTTTATTATACTATAATATAAGCCAAGTCCTTCCAGTTTTTATGGCTTTATTTTTGTTAGCTTTAATTGAATTATTTTGTAACTAGATCCATCTATAATCATGCATGGAACTTTCTGAATAAGGCCTTTTTAAGATGGAAAAGGTGTTAAGAAAGCTTTGCCTATGCTAGCTAAAGTGCGAATTTCAAAGTCTAACTGGTTCCATTATCTCCCTGAAATAAAAGTGATAAAACCTACTGCAGAATAGCATATTGCAACTCACTGATCTTTTGGATTTTTATCAAAGTGCACGTAACTTCCTGTTGGTTCCAACAGTGGTTATGTAAGTGCAGATTCAACCCTGTTAAAGACCTTGCCCCTCAAACGGGAGATCTGTTGCTTTCATGAGGAAAAAATTGCCTCATTTTCCAGCCTATGCATGCAAAATCTTAAGTTGTAATTAATTCTCCACGCACTGTTCAGTCTAATTTAACTTCAGTAATTACTTAAAGTGCACAAAGCTGAATTTGAGTACAGGTCACTTCAGAATTGGGGCCAAGCTGTGTGTATATATATATGTGTGCATATATATAAATTATTGTATATATACACACACCCCAGAGGTTTGTAACCTTTAATTTCCAAATAAATTTAAATTTCATTGTGATAGTAGATCTGTTTGCTATAATGTGTGAACTAGATAAAGCTAAGGCTCATGACATTTAGCATTTGCATATTAACAGGATTTCAAGCTTTTTAAAATCACGATTGTAATTAATACACTAATAAGTTTGGGTTGTGCATTAATTTGTTTTTTCCCCCAAATATTTTAGATTACCACTTTCCTCTATGGTTTTTGGTACCAATGCTTTATTTACCAAGCCTGCCCAATCTTTGGCTCCAATGGTTGTGGTTACAATACTAAATCATTATGGATATTACAACCTGAATAATGTACCTGGTCATCCTGATATAAGGTGAGTTCAAGAGAGATACCTTAAGTCTTAGAAAATAACATTAAATACTCCTGTAATCTAAAAGGCAAATTAATCAGCAATTAGTTTGCATCAATTGCACTTCAAAATCATAAACACTTTAAAAATACTTATCAGTTCTTTTTGTCTGTGTAGAAGTAAAAATGTTTTTTAAAGAGTAAATCATTTATTAAACAATACACATCAGGATATCTACCTAATTTTGAAAAGCAAAGATACCTTTCAGCAGTTGACCATCCCCTGGCTTTTCGCAGAAAAATGAAAAAAATGTTTGAGATCACCTAATAGCTCTTACTAAGATACATGTTGTCCTGGCTTCTGCATTTTGTTTACCTCATAAACCTACTTCCTTAAATATATAATACACAATGTTAATAAGATCCATTTATTGTTCGAGAGAAAGCACTGGAGGGAGGGAACTTGCCTCGAGTAGGAGTGTATAATTTTGGCTCCAATGCTACTTACCATTCTAATGCTAATGATTTCCCTGCAGTCCCTGGAGACCTTAATACAGCATAAAGCTGTGGTTGCTGGTTAGTTGGACATGTGTGGGCTTTTATACAAACAAATTAACAGGGAATAGCCACACTGAAAGGGTCACGGGCTGTATTTATGACCATCAGGAGGAAGTGGCAACACAAGGAACAACTGAAGTCAGGGCTAAATGGAAAAATCAGTCCTGATTAGGATTTACGTGAGGGAACAACATGAATATCATGAGAACTACATAGCTCTGCTAAATTTTTAGTAAAAACCTCGAGAAATAGGGAAACACAATTGTATATGAACTTCTGTGGAGAAAGCTCCTGAGGGAGAAAGGTCTGGTTTTGTGTCACCTAAGGTTAGAAGAACATCTCATATTTGAGGAATTTTCTAAAAAAATGTTTGAGGACAAGCATGACATAAAAGAACAACAGGTGGTCTTCAGAAATGCATCCAGACAGAAGCAAAGGCAGCTTAAGTTCGAGGCTCTGTGTGAGAACAGCTTATTTTAATGCAGTCTGTAGGTAGCCAGTGAGATGATGTGAAGAGGACATGAACCTCATTAGAATGTCAAATAAGATGAGTGAGCTTTGCAGAAGAGTGGTAGGTTGAACTGGATGTGGATATGAGAGGGCTGAATATATTCATCTTGATGATTCAGAGAAATTCAGATTTGAAACATAAAAACTGCAGTTCTGATCCCTTTCAATCAGAGAAATGATCCCTTTGTGGATGGATTTTAAATCACAGTTGCCATAAATCTTGTTTCCCCGGTAAGTAGCCCCGGGACTATAGCAACAATAAATTTATTATATACAGATTTGAAATAACTTGGAGTGCTCAATTTATAAAATCTGTTTTTTCACTTGAGTCATGCTGAAATTTTATTTATTTCGCTAGGGCCAGGAACAGCATAAAACATACAAAGCTGAGATTAGTGAATCAGAGCACCTGGAATATGTTATGTATTTCTTTTGCTTGTCCTTTCAAAAATAATGTCTTAGCTATGAAGCAGTTTGCCCATGTTTCCTGCACATGCAGTGTGTGAATGGGATGTCCTTTGCTTGCAGATGGAGTACAGGGTTGATACACAATCCACCAAGACCAGAAAACTCAAAAGTTGTTTTTAGGGAGTCAGTTTGCCCTTGGCAATGTACTCAGACCATTGACTGAGCTAAAATTACTTATATATATTAAAAACCTATTGGCTGATCTCGTAGTTCAGCCATAGGCAGACAGTTAAAATACACTTGCCCCAGGACAAAGTTGTTTTGAGGACAAACAGAAATTAAATACAAGAGATTGTTTAAAATAGGTTCAAACTGTTGTGGGAAAAAAAAGCATTTCACACATGTGAATTACATAAAGTGAAGCATTATGACCCATGCCAGTACAATCTCAGCTCTGTCCTTCCTCCTTCTCCAAAGCTGGCAATATCTATTAAGTGTTTTGGAAAGCATTTGCTTTACTAGGTGTAGTGGCAGTGAATTGTGAAGATAGTACTGAGGACCCTTATTCTGCATTAACAAAATGTTTGGGCCCTGAATAAATACGTCTTAAGAGTTTCCAGCAATGTTGTTTACTGGGACAAGGCAGAATAGGCAGTCTGTACACTATTTGCTGCGTTCTAAGTTATTTTTTAATAATTTATTTTATTAATAATTATTACTTTTTCTTGAACTGAGCGTTAAACCGTAGCAACAATGATGGAGCAGCTAATCCTGGAAACCTCCAGGCACAGTAAGGACAATAAAATCATCAGTAATAGCCAGCATGGCTCCACCAAGGGGAAGTGATGCTTGACCAACTTGATAAACCTCCCCAGTTCAATGACTCGCCTGGCCGGCAGGGGAAGGCGGTGGATATTGCCTGTCTGGGCTGCATTCCTTGATGACCAGGATGGTGGGGCAGGACGGACCCTCGGGAAGTTTGGGGATGACACAAAGCTGGGGCTGTGGCAGGTACACACAGGGTCATGCTGCCGTCCCGGCGCGTCTCGACAGGCCGGAGAAATGGGCTGGAGAGGTACCTGGGGCTGCATCACACGAGTACTGCCAGCAGCTCAGAGGGGATCCTTCCCCTCTGCTCACACGTGTGCCACATCCTTAGGAAATGTGGTCACCACACAGAAGTTAAGCACTTTTGTCGTGGAAAGTATTTTTTAATACCCTTAAAATTTCAGCAATACTTTGCGGAATGGAGTGTCCTGATTTTTCCTTTCTTCCATCATAGCAAAGCAGTACCTGCCCTGCGTGGCTTGAGATGGTTTTTGTTCTTGTTTGGGTTTGGTTTTTTTTTAGTTTGGCTTGATTTTTTTTCCTTTGCTATGGAAAAGATGCCTAGTTTAAAACCTCCCTCTTCTGGAGAGCCACTGCAACTACCACCAGCTTCTCTTCAAAGTGCTTTTCAAATTCGTTCTTCAGAATGAAGTTATTTGGCAGCAACTCTTCATTATTTATTGAAGGCACTTTAAGCTGTTAATGCTTTCATATTGAATTACTGAACTACATGACATTCTGTTCAGAGTGATTTTAGGGCTGTTTAGGGAAACATTGTATGTTTTATTCCTGTGTGTGCAAAAAGAAACGTAGATGTGGAAATTTCTGAAGTTGCTTGTTCAGCTGTAATCACGATAAAATCCAAGCCCTGATCTTGATTTATCCCAGTCCCTTAGTGAAATATTTTCCCATTCCTTTTTTTGTGTATTACAGATACTTTTTCAGAATTCCTGCAATAACTTAAGGTTTTACAGTACAGTAGGTAATATTATTTACTTAAATCAGCATTGTTCCAGTGAAACCAAATTAGGATTGCACGGTGTGAGTGATTTTGCAGATGTTCTTTGTGTAAAGACAGAATAATGTTAGTACTGAAAACTGCAATCCTCTTCAGTGTGCACAACAGGCCAAATGCAAGCCCCAACATCCTGTTAAGTGTGTCTGAGTCCTGTTCTCATCGTTAGGTGGTTATGTGTCTGTGGCCTCCCTGCTGGCACTGCTCCTGCAGTCCCTGGGGGCAGTAGTGCCAGAGCTGTGCATGATGTGGGCTCCTTGCCTTGTAGGTGCACTGGAAATGCAGTTGGATACAGGCCAGTAAACAACTCCAAATGGTAAATTATCGTCACTGCCGATAAACACTGGCTATGGACCAGTGGCCTGCTGGTGAACACTTCCAGTCACAAATGCAATTGCCTGAGTGATTGAGTGATTCACTTGTGAGCCTGTGGGCTTTTGTTTTCTGATGTAGCATTAGCATGTACATGACTTGAGATAAACTGTGCTCATTTATGAACCTCTGTTTGTACTAAGGACGGGATCTGGGCTTTGTTGGAGGTTGCAAACATTTTTTCTGTTAAACTGAGTGAGACATGAATTGATTCTTTCATGATTCAGAGGAGCTGCTTGGTTTTATTCAAAAACCTGCTTGAGGTTTGGGGGTTTTTTTCACAGATTTCAGGTTTTTTGGACCATGTCCATAGCTGTTCTGTGAGTCTCTTATCCCTGAATGCTAAGGAAAAAAATTAAAAAGTAACATAAACTGCCTCATGGAGAGAAAGTTCACTTAGGGGCTGTTTCTCAGCTTGAGTTGACTTTCCTGATATTTAAGTAATTAGAATCCCATAATTAACAAAATGCAAGTAGATAATGATTCCAGCTACTAGATGAATGCCAAAATGCATGCTTTGAGCTGTCAGAAACCATACTGCTCATAAAAGGGAGCTCATTTAATTCCTATATTTTCTTTTTTGATTCATATTTGCTGATGCTTTTATTTCTTTTTCATTAGAGAAGATTGAGATGAGGAAATGCCATGCATTCATTAGAAAAAATGAAAATGAGTGTTAATTTCACATGTATTCTTTTTATGGCTTATATTATCTTGTAATCATTTATTTTGAAACCAAATGAAATAAGGCTTGATATTTCAAACAGCCCTTGAAACCACACCTGAATTTTGTGCAATTATCATTACTTCTATCTAGCACTCAGCAGCTAAAACAACATACTATGTGGATAGTTAATAGCACAGATTTCAACTTAAATAAATTAATTTCCCGTTAAAATGTTTGCTTCCATTTTCTGCTTTTCTTTCTCTTCCAGATTTTTCAGTCTTACTAAAGCTTTTCGGATGCTCTGTTCTATAATTGGATGAAATTTGCTTAAATTGATTTCTCTATTACATAATACAGATGAGCAGGAAAGTAGTGAACAGGATTTCTTAGGTTGCCTACAGCGTATTAAAATTAACTCTTTGTGTGCTAATTGTCTGAATTCCTCCCAGCTAGAGAAAACAACATAAAATACATATTTGTATGCAGAATTAGAAAATACACAAGATATTTTTGTTTCTTTTTTTTAGAATTGACTGTACAGTAGCATGTCTATGTGTATATAATGGGAATGCTTTAAAAATAACTTGTTTAGTGACCATGGAAGTTAATCTTCATACTGAAAGCTGTGTTCTCATTTGTTTCAGCAGGTCTTTTTTAGATCTCCACGATGCCATGTTCTACCTGGTCTGCCTGGTTCCCCTCTGCATTGCAGTCCTGCAGATCCTGACCTGGACTCCCTTTTCCATCCAGAACAGCCACGTGGCAGCTCTGCACTGAGTATGCAACCAGTGGTCAGTGCATCTCCTGCTGAACCACGGAAGAGTTCCGTAAGTTTTTCATGTGAGAAAGCAAAATTGTAAGCTGAAAGCATGGTTTGAGCTGTTTCAGTAAAGCTGCATTTTCAGTCTCTGCAGACTCCAAGTCACATCAGCCTTAATGCTGAGCCTACACTGAGTTTTTCCTAGTTCGGTTGCTTTCCATTAATGGGTTTTATCCTTAATTACTTTATTTAAAGTAATTTCTGGTATATAATGACTCCTGTTAACTCATTTGAAGAAAGGATATGTCAGATCAGGGAAAGGAATCCCAACCCAGCACCTGGAATTGAAGGGAACTGTATTTACTTGAGCTTACTGGTGGATTAATTTTGCCATACTGATAAAATGGCAGATCTCTGAAGTTAATCTGGAAGATCCTGGTGGACATCTCTCATGGATGGCAGGGAGATGAAGAGAAAAATTAAGATGGTGTCTAGCTGGCCAGTATCAAGACAAATCTGACAGCTACCACGGGAAGAGCCAAGAGTAATTAACTACCCTGTGAAAGTCTGTGTAAGGCTAAAGAAGAAGAAGATTAAAATGCTGTTCAGTGTTGCTGAATATGGAAAAAGCTCCAGAAGTTCCCACTGGCTTTCTGAATGTCTCTGGTTGGTGGAAGGTCAGTGCAGTTCTCTGGCTTTAAATGGGAAAATAATTTTGAAGGTATCATATTGTTAGTGCTTCATACAGAATGTCCTTGTGGCAGGGAGAGCACTGGTCCGTGGGTGTAGGGTGCAGCTCTTGGACAGATCTAAGCACTCACAGTTACTAAACCAAGCTCTACCTGTTCAGTGGTGTTACGTTGGCAAACTCATTTGGTATGTGACAATTGGAAGTTGATTCCTGAATCATCAAGTTGAGGTTAGTTAATTTGTAATTCATTCTTACCAGAATATATTCAGTCAAGCTTTTAAATGGATCCTGTGATTTTTATGAAAATAAAGGGTTTTTGACAAAATTTCAGAAACATGGAGTCCTTCATTTCGCACGTTGTAATGATAAGACATATTAGCATGTTTACAATACTCCCATTTAATCAATATTATTCTTCCTCCAATACATTCACGGTGTAATTGTGCAGTGATAATACCTTTAGCATAATACAATCACTGCATTTTTGTATTTTGTTTTGCCTGGGCAAACACAGTTTTAGTAGCACCTTTCTTAGGGAGTGCCACTTGAAAGTACAAGAGCATTGTGTAGATTCCAGTTCTAAAGGGCTGAGCCAGCTTATTTTCAAGGCTCTACATTTCCTGTGACAGGCAACTGGGAAAAGAAAGGAGTAAGAAAAGGCTCTGCATTTTGGTGGACATTAGCATAATTTAATGAAGAAGTTTGAGATTTGAAATACCAGAGTTGAAAAATCCATTCATTTGTGCCTGGTTTTTTACATTTGCAGAGTAGAAATAACATCATTTCCTTGCCTTTTTTGAAGTGTGAAGTGCTTTCAAGGCGATGAGTGAAAAAGCGGGAGAGCATCATTAAATATTTAGAAATCCAAATGAATCCTTTGATAGGAATATGAAGATTTATGTTAAAAAGTAAGAAGCCAGAACTGTGGTGAAGTTTGAAGTTGCCTTATCTGGTTTTTATCTGCCTTGTCAGAGAAACTGTTGCCCATTTGCATTGTGCATGCTAACGGCATTATGTACACGTACAGCATCACTTGTGTAAACACTCTGTGGATAGGTAAATGCAAATACCAGAGCAGATATGGCCTGTGTGTTTAGATTTTGAATTTGAAAAGATTTCCTGCATTGTATGTATTTATTTTGTGTCTGAAAGGGAGGAGCAAAAGTCGAAGGAATTTAAGTTAATATAATCTTTGATTTATTATATGAAGCAGTCTTCTTCCTGAAAGTTCCTTTAAAATGGTAGTAACATAAAATACTCTCTTTTTTCTTTACTGTTTCTGTATTTCCTAAATTTCCCATGTTCATTCTATCCTCATAGAATATATATTTTAACATTTACAATAATATAATGTTACTGTGCTGCAAATAGGGTTTGTTAGGTGACTGTGTTAGTTATTTCTAATATTATTAGAATATAGTGTACAGCTGGAGGAGTACCGTGCTACACAACAGGAAATCTAATAAGTGGTTTTAAGAGTCAAAATTACATCAAGAATTCTTTGAAATCATCAGAAGTATTTTTTCTGGAAAATGTCTGGTAAAGTTACCATAAATTTGCTGAAATAAGAAAGGAGTAAGGAGTGATGTGGCTCAATGCACTGTTTGAATAGGCTCTACAAACTGCTGCCTCTCTAGAATTCAGATAGGAAAAGTACATAATCAAAGATCTCTAAGACAGCCTGAAGATAGGAGACATTAACTGTAGAATAAACCAGTTTAGAAAAAAATCCTGAGAAATACAATACTATTTATTTAATATGCAAAATATTAATAATTTTCTAAATTTATTATGCATTATTCTCCCATTTGTCTGTCCTATTTCCCTCGCTATAAGGGCAGGAGGAATGTCATTCAGAGCATCAACAGTCAATCCCAAAGAGGACTGGAAAAGTGCTTTAAATTTGGGTGGTGGTGTTCCTACGGGAATAGAAGGTTGGCACTGTGCTGTGACTGACATTGCTTATTCTCCATTTCTCTGTCACCCACTAAACCCCCTTATCTTCTGCTAAACCTGCATGTTTGGTTTTGGCTGTGAATCAAGTAAAGGATGATCAAAGGCAAAAGTTCAGTGTCTTGCAACAGCTGGTTTCCCTGCTTTCTCTCCTTATTAGCCAGCAGTATCTGGGCTTGAACTCCCACTGCTGGAAAAATGCCTCAGTTTAATCTTGATAATTTAAGAGTGTCTAAAATAGTCTCATAACTAATAAAGAGGTTATAAGTGTGTGTATAGTATAAAATATGAAATGCTGTGGCAAGTTCAGAGGAGGAGAAATGTGATGCTTGAATCCCATTCTTAAGAGTTTCTCTATAAATTCCGAGAATATGGAACTTAATACACTGAATGAATTTTATTTATTGAAAATCAATAAGTAGAAGTGTCTGCTAGACTTAAAAGGATGTTGCCTAATAGACACTAAAGAATGTTAGTCTAATATAGTAGTAATATAATATATGGTCAGTGATAGAGTGAAAATATTGAAGAAATGACAACAAAGCATATTTAATTTTAAGTGGGGGGAAATGATGTTTTGTGGAGCTTACAGGCCCACCTCTGTTCTGGTCTTGTACCAAATGACCTTCCCAGTCCCCTGCTGCCCAGGTTTTGGGACTGCTCAGTAATCCATGAATGTACTGTGTTGACATGGTTAGTAGGAATGTTTACATTTCTACAGTTCCACAGCCTAATGGGTGCTGTCAGGAAAGACAAGCAGGAAGGGGAAGGAACACTTCAGATAAGCCACATCTCCACAAGTACTTCTAGGCACTTCCTTGCAGAATTAAGCCAGCTGGGGGAAAAAGCTCAGTAGTGCATGCAGGCGAAAGAATTCCAGCTGGTGTTGTAAAGGAGCATACAACTGAGACTGGGGGGAGTTGTCCTAAGGATCTGCACAGACCCACAACCTTTGGGGGAGAGGATTTTAGGTGCCTGTGTTTACCTTAAAGACCTCCTTCTGGTAATCCCTTTCTTGCAAATGTTTAAATAATAGAAGGGAAAGTTGTTTTACCACTGCATTTTATGTGGAAAATTGAGGATTTACATCGTAGACTACACGAGGCTGTGCAGCCAGCCCTGCCACCGAGCCTGCTCCGGAAGCCAGGCTCCTTGGGACCACCACAAAGCAGTAACAGCTGGGATTAAACCCTTTGGGTGTGTTTGGGACCTTTTAGACTCCAGGGATTCAACTGATTATAGAAATTTTCCGTCAAGACAAAGAAAAAACGCCATCCCAATAGCGCAGCAGAAAGTAGAAAAAAAAGTGATTCCATTATTTCTGGAAATCCTCTCCCAGCACACGAACTGCTTTGCATGACAAAGCAGTGCACTTACACCACAAATGGTTTGCTGAGACTGTCCAGCAGTTGGTTACAACTCCACCGGCCCATATGCAAATAACTATACATCAAAATTATTACCTAAATATGCACGAATAGTGAGTTCTTTATAGCTTGTCAAGAGAAAAATATGCTGAGTATACAACTACTGCATCAGAATATTAATGACAAATGTAACACTGGGTAGGAATTTTGAAAAATCTCATTAAAACACACCCAGTTTGTATGCTAATGATGCAAAAAGAAAAGCTAATTTCTTAAGTTATTTGGTATGCCATCAATTATCTTTATTTTTTATGTGATAAAACCAAGATATGTTTCCTTGTGAACAACATGTAACTAACCTGAAGCAATTTTATTTATTGGTTTATAACATTGTGAGCAGACGTCTGTTTTAAAAGCAGCAAATTTAGCTTTTGTCATTTTAGATTTTGATTACAAAGTTGTTTTATTCCTGCAGGGAAAAAATGAACTAGTCTGTCTTTACAAATAAGAACACGCATGGAAAGGAGAGTCTTAATCTCAAGCCAAATAAAAACAGACCAAAAAGGCATTCTAGCCCATCTAGCTATTGGAGAGAAAAACCCCAGTCTTCAGTGGAAAACTGTCTAAAGCTCTCAAGTCAAAAACTTTCCTCAAGGAGATTAAACATCAGTGAAAATGAACTGAACACAAAAATCCTCTGGCAATATTCTGTTGTTGCTCTGGTTTTGCTGATTTCCCGGGATAAGCAAGGCTGGATTTGATCAGCGCTCGATCAGAGGAGGTTCCAGGTGAAAGCCAGGATCCCAGAGGGGTCTGACCTCCAGTGCCGTCCTTACCAGGCAACGAAGGGGCTGGGCCCCAGCCATCAGCTCGGATACCACCCAGGACACGGCTGCCTCACGCCTGTTTGCCAGCAATTGTCCCGAGGCGCGGCCGCGGCCCCNCGTGTGCGCGGGCCCCGAGCGGAGCCGCCGCTGCCATGGAGCGGGGGGGCGGCGGCGGCGCGCGGGGCTGATCGCGCCCCTTCCCCATGAGACTGTGGCTGTGCTGGCTGGGCTGCTACACCCTGCTCCTGTGGGTGCTGAGGAGGACGATGTGGGCTGGCCCTGCCCGGTACCTGCGGAGCCCTTTATCCAGGTCCCTCTACGTGAATATGATGGGCAGCCACCGCCAGCCAGCCCCGGGCGCCAGGGAGAACCACCAGGTACAGCCCCGGCGGCGGCCGCCCTGCCCGCCCCTCCCTTCCCTTCCTTTCCCTTCCCTCATCGTGCCGGGCTGGGCGGCGGGGGCGGCACGGGGACCCCCCGCCCCCCGGGGAGCTCCGCCGGGCAGGGGCGGCGGTTCCGCCGGGGGGAACGGCGGGAGGAGCGGGGACCCCGGTGCGGGCTGAGGGGGCACCGGGCCGGGCAGCGCAGACAAAGAGAGGGAACTGCTCGGTCCTGCGGTGAGAAAGTTGCCGTGTGCCCTGCCCGCGGAACGCGCCGCGGAGCCGTGCCGGGGCTGCGGGCTCGGTGAGGGGGTCGGGGCGAGCCCGGCGGTACCGGCGGGGGGAGCAGCGCCTGTCCCGGCAGCCGGAGCGGAGCGGGTCGGGGCCAGGGCTGCTCCCGGGAGAGGTGCGCCCCGGGTTCGGGACGTGCGCCCCGGGCTGTGGATGTGCGCCCCAGGCTGTGGATGTGCGCCCCGGTTTTTTCAGTGCACACCCCCGGTTTGTCCGGTGAGCCCTGCGAGAGGGCTCCGGTGAAGTTTGCGGGTGGTGGTGACGGGGGTGGGTTTGTAGTCACAGAGATGTTTGCGATTAGTACCGGTGCATCTAGAGGAAAACAAAAAAAAGTGGGAAACTGAGAATCCCACAGAGGCCTTGGAGCAGTAGTAGGTGGCAAACGAGGAATGAGTTGTTGCAATGTGATCCGACTGCGATAAAAGGTTAGTGCTATGTTTGGGCGGTGTGACCACATGGGTCGGTACCTTGTGCAGAAGTTAGGGGCTGTGCCCTTGCAATGCAATGGTTTTGTGATAGATTTCATTTGGAATGTGTTCAGATCCGCACTATGTTTTGGCAAAATGCTAGTGAAAATCTGACAGGAGTTAGAAGGGCTAATAAAAACTCTCAGTGCAGAAGGAAGCTGGCAGCTTAATCTAGGTTAAATATGCAGAACAGAGCTAATGAAGAAGACGTAGTATAAACATTTGAGGACTTCTGTACAAAGGAAGGCCGTAATTCTTCCTGCTAATCCATTACTGCAGCCTTTTTAGTGCTCTGGGTGGGCACTGACATCCAGAATCTTGCTGGGTGGATGTATCTCTGGAATTTAATGCTTGTGGTCTGCTGTTTGGATCGTTCAGGGCATAAGTACAAAGAGAAGCAGAATTCAGATTTACAGGAAGAACTTCCTTCTGGTGAACAAAGAAAATCTGAAAGTCTTTTGTGTTGTTAAAAGCAGTAGTAGAAAGACAAGTGAGGGAGATGTGTTGTGGAGGTGCCTGTGTCATTCACAGGTAGATGGTCTGCAGTGGATAATCTCCATCTCTGTTTTATTGGATCTAGATTTTAAATGTGGATATTGATTATTTAGTACATTTAGTAAGATTTAGGGTTACTGAGTTTATGGGGTGTGCAAGGATTGCGAGTTGAGACCCCTGGTACTTTGACTCTCTGCAGTTTAACTGACTTAACTAGTTTTATGTAAATTATCTAAAAGAAGTTTTTCATCCTTTTACTAATACTAGGCAAGAGTTGTGATGTTTATAATTTTTATTATAACAAAGGTCTTAGCACAACAATCTGAAAAGATAAGAGATTGACACACTTTCTGTCATGAAACTAGTGGCCTTTCATATGTTGTACATGGAGGAAAACAAAAGCAGTTTTTGTTCTGAGGAAGTAGTTCTGGAATTAAGCTGGTTTTCGCTATTTTTTTCGTTTGAAATTTAGATTGGGTTTGGGGGGTTTTTTGGGGTGTTTTGTTTTTTTTTTTTTAGTCTTACAATTTGTTAGAATTTCTGTTATTCACCAGTGTTTTATATAGGTAGTTGTCAATAACCTTATTGGCAAGATTAACCATGAAGGGTCATAGACTCATTGAGTCATTAAGGCTGAAAAAGACCTTCAAGATTGTCAAGTCCAACCTTTGACTAAACACCACCATGCCCACTAAACCATATTGAGAAGAAGAAACTGGAGATCTGTGAACAACACCTGAATTTTGGAAACAAGTTTCTGTTAGTTGTCACCATTGTCCTTCTGCCAATGGATACGTCAGTCTTTAGAAGTCTTAAAGACGAGAATTGTAGGACTGTTGTTTTTCAGTGGAACTGCAGGTGAGAGTTCGGTGCAGAACCCCAAGGTGCGTGAGCTCAGGTACAGCATGTGTGTAGTCATGCTGCTTATGGAACAAAGCCTGTGTTTCCCAAGGCTTTGAAAATGTTTTCTTCTGGATTGAAACTGGCAACGCATTGCGAAAGGCAAACCATCTGAGCCACTCCAAACCTGTTCAGTGCAGTGCGGCAGCAGCCTCGTGAGCGAACCTGACGCATCCCAGCCTGCTCCTCAGCTCCTTGGGGTCGTTTGCTTCTGCCAGGCTCTTGGAATTGGCTTCTGAATGAATGGACAAAGTACACAAGCTGCTGCTTTAGTGGTTTTTCAGGAGCCACTAAGGGTCCCTTTTGGGAATCACTGGCCTGTGGTGATTTATTTAACAAGCACTGAGCTGCAGTGAGAAGAGACCTGAACTGGTGAATCAGCAGTCTCGGGGATCCCTGTGCCGGGCTCAGAATCTGTTTTTCAGAGGAAAGGATCACTCACTTGTGCTGTCTACAAGTGTGTTCGAAAGTACGGTCAAGGGCCTGATTCTGCCAGAAGTGCACCCGTTGTGCAGGTGGTTTTCAATCCTAAGCAGGCACGTTTGCTCCTCAGCTGAAGGGTCTTCCCTCACTGCTTTGGGCCGGTGTTTGATGGAGCCCCTGCTCATGATTCTGGCATAAGGGCCCTGGTGCACTGTGTGCTCCCCTCTGCTTGCTGGCGCTGCTGCTGGGGAGCTGCACGCACTGGAATGAGAATCCTGTCCCGTTCCAGTAATGACTGGAAGTTCCATTGCGCTGAACGCTGTGTAGACCTGCACTGAGTGAATGTTCCTCTCCCAGCGAGGCAAACAAATGTGATGGGATCAGGATCTGAGCACGTGTGTGTTAAATCTTCAGGGAGTTACCCCAGCTGACGGTTTCTGTCCTTCCACATGCATTTTTTACAAGGTTCTGTTAAAACTTTAGGATACTTAAAGCTCCTTATCTGCACAATGAACCTATGCAGTCAGATTAAGGAACATTATTGCAAGATTTAAGGAGGAGATAAGAGGGTGTTGGCTGTAGAGAATAATTCTTGATGGTAGAAAACAGACACAATGGCGTTTTATGAGGACTGGCAATAACTCCATGTAAGTGTAGGAGAATGAAAAATAATAGTGATGTTCTTCATTAAAAAGAAATATAAAATTTTTTAATGTAACTTTTGCATAGAGGACCTACATTGGCTTTCTAGGGAATTTACCTTGTAGATATCTTCAAAGTACAGGATATTGATTAAGACAAAAATTAAAAGCACTATTTCTTAGCAAGTAATCAGTCCTCACTTTGTTACAATTCTAAGTTAATTTAACCCTGAAGTTTGTTGGAGAAACTGCAGGAAAAACTAAATTTTAATATTTATGGAAACTGACAACAGCTTTCTGTGTATTAATTTTTACTACTTTTGGGTTTACATTGCTGAACTTTTTTAATGATCCTTTATCTCTTTCTCTAGTGGTATGTCTGCAACACAGAACAGTTGTCTGAATCCCTTCAGCCCATTTTTGTCCAGAGTTACCTTGATCAAGGAACACAGATCTTCTTAAACAACAGCATTGAGAAGTCAGGCTGGCTGTTTATCCAGCTCTATCACTCTTTTGTGTCCTCTATTTTTAGCCTTTTTATGTCTAGAACATCTATCAATGGGTAAGTGAAAAGTCGATCTTGGGTAAGCTGAATTTTTGGATTTAGAGTTTTCAAGTGTTCAGCCCTCCCCCCTGATCTGCCAGCTTGTCAGAATGTGTAATTTCGCTGTGCTGGTCTGTCAGATGTGAAATGCCCTCCTGTACTCATCATGCCCAGCCCTCTTAACTGGCGAGCACCATTTCCAGTGTGGGGGGACAGAGGAGGTAATTGCAATTAATAAAAGACAGTCAGAGGATTCTAATTGTATTTTATAACTTGCATTAATTTTCTTCTAACTAGGAGAGTGTTTTCTTTGTGTCTCTTCCCTCAGCTTTCTTCCCCCCCACCTTGCCCTTTCCCTACTGCCACATTTATATCAGTTACTGTTGTCGTAGTGCTGGTTGGTGGCTGTATCCAGTCAGTTCTGTATTGCACCTAAAACTCTTCCTACTACAGAGTGTGTGCCTGCCCACTGCAAATCATGGCAAACAGTGCAAAGCTGGCCGAGTGTTGTGTCTGGTAACACTAACGTGGAATTCTGTCCTTCCTCTTATTCCCTAAAACAATTCCACCTCAATTTGTGCGTAAGCTGCAGTGGAACGGGAAACTTGTGATGTAGCATGTCTGACTGATGAAACATCAGCAAAGCAGGAAAACATAAGTTGATCAGGCAGTGTTCTGTTCTTATTGCATCAGTTGCAGGGGAGTTTGGCTGTTCATAGGTGCTGTAGTATTTTTTTCAAAGAAGTCTGTGCCTTTTTTTGCTCACCTCACCCCATTCAGACACACGTTTAACAGATTATCAGTTTTGACCTTATGAAGAATGCATTTTGTTACATTTAGCCAATTTCTTCAATATCCCCGCCTCTGCACCTGCTACATACTTCTGCACAGTCTGATACAAGATGGGAGCTGTCTACTGGGGCTAGAAAAATAGTCTTTTTCCTTATTTTCTACCCAGATGACTTTATGAGCTTCCCTGTGGTGTTCTTAGTTATGTGTAGCTTTATATAAAGGTTCCTTTGGTCTCTTCTTCCTTTCTCTTCCATTTTTTTTTTCAAAGGCTCTTCAGGGCTTTGAATAACACCTCATAATGCTGTTAGGAATAATAGCTATGAGCCAATTATACAGTGTGGACTGACATGTGTGCTGCAAGGGGGCTCTACTTAAATTGGATATAGTCTGTTTATTTTTATACATTTGATATCCTGCTTAGTTTCTTCTCTATGACTTTGTATACTCTGTCTTTTTTGTTTCTTTGGGTTTTAGTACAGTCAAGTCTTTCCTAGGCCACCTCCTTTTCACATTTTTTATTCTTTGAGCCTTTTTATCTCTGTTTATCTTTTTTCTGTTTATTTTTTTGTCCTGTTCATTCTCTTTAAGTTTAACCTGCTATCCAACAGGAGTTTAAAGAATAGTATTTATCTACCTGCAGTCTATTACTGACCAGTTCTTTTTCCTCTGCCTGTTCTTCTAACTGTTTCATCATTGAATTCTGCTATGACAGCTGAAATGTGTCACTGTAGTCTTCAAACAGTTACGGGCGGGTATGTCATTGACTTGATCCATAAGGGATCCAACTGTCACCTCTACCCAATTCCTTAATGAGTTGTCTGTTTTCTGTTCCACAGCTTTTCATGTTGAATGCAGGATCTGCAGATAGCAGCAAAAGCCATTGTAACATAGAATTAAAAAAATCTCTTTTGCCCCTCCAGCGGTGTTAGCCCCATCCTTTCTTTAAATCTGTTCCCTGTCTTCCCTCCTCGTTCCACATCCTGTTCCTCATTCGTTGTGCATACTTCTGTGTCTGCAGCCA
Organism: Rhagologus leucostigma; assembly: GCA_013397725.1. NCBI lineage: Eukaryota > Metazoa > Chordata > Aves > Passeriformes > Rhagologus > Rhagologus leucostigma. Next base: position 226,080 of record VZTD01005544.1, on the reverse strand, counting down.
TTTTATTTCCTCTCTTATTTCATCTTGGGTTTTTTTTTTAAACTAGGTATTAGAGATTCAAATCTGCAGATGTGACAAATAAGGTTCAGTCTTTGCCTTTCCTTCTCTTTCTCTTCCCCTTCCTTTTTTTTTTTTTAATGCAATCATTTTCTTGAGCTGCACCCCACTAGCTCTTCCTTAGCTAATCAAATTCCTTCTGCAACCTTAACCACTGTAACTGCATGTGGTTTTGTGTTTGATCTCTGAGAAGTGCAAGGCAAGTTGAACTGGATTTAGAATTTATCTGAGCAGTGACCTTGTCTACTATTTCGTGTGACTGGTTCCTGCCAAAGCACATTCGAAATTTCTTCACTGCCTGTCCTGTTAAAGTTTGTACAAAATTGGTCATTTCTTGTTTTTACATTTCAGGCTGCTGGGAAGGGGCTCAATGTTTGTGTTTTCCCCAGAACAATTTCAAAGACTGCTTAAAATAAATCCTGAATGGAAATCCCACAGACTTCTCGATTTAGGGGCTGGGGATGGAGAAGTCACTAAAGTCATGAGTCCTCACTTTGAAGAAATCTATGCCACTGAATTGTCTGAAACTATGATATGGCAGCTTCAGAAGAAGAAATACAGGTATCATACTGCTGAATACTTCCTGCATCCTTTATATCATTACAGCAATCTGTTTGTAATTTAATGAATGTTCAGTATTTTCAGTCAATTCCTTTATTGTTTGATTGTTACGGAAAAGGCTCACCTGTGCAAAAGCAGGAAAACAAACACATCTGATGTTCCCTCTTAGCAGTGTTGGGTTTTGTCTGCTTTATTACCTGATGTTTATCAGGCAGTATAAAGGTTCATAGGGCTGGACATGTAGCCATGCTGATCATTGATTTCGTTTTCTTTTCCAAAAGACCAGAAGGGATTGTGTCTGTCTCTTCTCTAAATGATTGACCTTACCTGCACTATCAACACATCCACAGGGAATTTTTGTCTTCAGTGGTTCTGTCTGAAATCAGCTGCTTTTTATTTAACAGACTGTATCTCTTTCTCTTTCCTTTCACAGGGTGCTTGGTATAAATGAATGGCAAAACACAGGATTTCAGTATGATGTTATCAGCTGTTTGAATTTGCTGGATCGCTGTGATCAACCGCTGACTGTATTAAAAGATATTAGAAGTGTGCTGGAGCCAACCAGAGGCAGAGTCATCCTAGCACTGGTTCTGCCATTTCACCCCTATGTGGAAAATGGTGAGTGCACAGATTAACAGCCGTTTAGGCAGGTAAAGAAAACATTTGTAGGATCTAGTATCCCACATTAAATGTTTAATAAATGACATGTTTGTATTTGAATTTTTTTTTTTGCAAATAACTAGTACAGGGCATGTCCAGAAGTATGAAATCATAGGTAAATAGGCCACATGATGTAAGCTGTTTTGTTAACCCCACAGAATACATTGTTGGCACCAACAGAAAGCTCAAATATTGAAGTCACAGATCCTGTTCTGCAAGTTACCACATTTCAGCTGTGTTGGAGCAGCTTGGGAAAACTGGTTCCTGTTCAGGGCCTTTTACCTAGAGGTGACCCCAGCTGTCTCGAGTGACCAACTGAGCAGAACCATCAGAACTGTCTAATGCTGAATAGAGCAGTTCAGGGCAAGCTGTTTCAAGTGTTCCAGATGAATCCCACCTAAAAATTCATAGGGAGATAACTTTCACTTTCCAACATGAGGTCTCAAAGTAAAATATAGACCCCTACGAATACAAAGTATCAACCACTACTAATACTGTATTAATTTACATTGTACTAGTAAAAGGAGTAAAAAGGGAAATTCAGTGCCAAAACTCAATTATTTACCCTACTTGGATTTTAAAGAAATACATGAGAGATTTTTAGATGAATCTATCCTGATGACTAAACTTCTAAAGAGACTAGAAACTTTTTTACATGCCTGTGATTGTGGATTCAGGTTGCAGCACCCTGAAGGTGGTTTGAATTCCAGGAGGCTGATGTTCATCAGTCATTGTTTGGACTCTGGTTCTCCTTGAGTGCTAAGACTTGTCTGTGGAAAGGCATGGATGCCCAGAAAATACAGAACTAATCATGTTCTGGCAATCACAGATGCATCAAACTGAATCTGATTTTCTCTTTTTACATGCCAGTGGTATTTTGGTGGGAGAAGGGAGAAAAGAAGTTTTAAGTATATGAAGTAATTCCATCAGATGAAGAATTACTTAAAATACAGTCTTTGAGCTTGTAATTTTGTAACTATTCTGAAAAGTAGTGTGTCTTAGATTTGGGGTTTGACTTAGGCATCTGTAAAGTATTTCAAGCATATTTGGTTACAACTTAATGTTCCTATAATGTGGAACAATATGGCTTCCCCTTGTAGAAATCCTTTAAAATTCCAAATACCAGCAGTGTCTTTCTAGTCTTTCACTGGCATATTAAAACCAAAAAATGAGAAATGCTTTTTTTGTGTGCCTTCAAAACTCTGTGCCATTGTGTTTGGCAATCACCATTGCACCCCACATCTACTTTTCTGCATTTTGCTGGGTAACCCCGTAACAGACCGTGTACAACTCCCTGGCTCTACAGGAGGGGGATAAATTAAGGAACAAACTATTCTAAGCCTGCTTGTATCCTTCATCGTTTATCTCCTACCATACCCTGGGAGGAGAAGAGAGTGTTAAATTTATAAATCCCAAGGGACTGGAAACCTGTTCTGTGATTGTTGAACAGAGTCATTCCTACTTGTTGAAAGGTGAAATGCTGTTGTAAGATGATTTGTAAACCAGTGTTGTAATTTTATTGGTGATGGTGACTTGGCAGATGAGTCACTTTGCTGAAGGCAGTTTTGTTCCCTTAATATGTTCTGAAACTTAAAAACATGCTCAGTTTGTCTGTTTGCCACTATTATGGATATGGACCCATAGAAACTGTTCACAGTGCAGGTTAGCACACACAAAAGTTACAGCTTTCCCACTTAAATTTAACTTAAATCGATTTAACTGTGGGCTAAAGAAACAGGCAATGAACTGCCAGACTGTCTTCATGATGTGAAAACCATTTTAGAATTTCAGTATTTTCATTCAGCTGTTCTACATGATGATGCATTCTAAAAATAGATATGTACATATGTTTTATATGTAACAAAATTATACTTGGAACATTCAAAGAGGAGAACATTTCGTGGCTCAACTTCTTGTAGCAGCTCATTAAAACCAGCTTGGACTCACATAGTGAAACTTTTGAATTGTCTAGAGGGAGAACAAATGGAAAAGAGTTGGGGCAGGTAAGGTGTTTGATCCAGTGGTAGATCCATAGATAGAAGTGGAGAAATTATTTTAATCAAAATGAGATATTTGGGTTATTACATGCAGTATAAGGGGATGGTAATGGTGGAAGCTGTCTATGTGAATAACATAAAACCTGCTCTAAGAGAACAAAGCAAGGTGGAGGAGGAATTCAAATACAGATCTGTGCTCACTGTTTGTGGAATGACAGTGACACCTAGAGTCCAGAGGAGTTTAGTTATAAACTCTCTCTGGGGCTTTTCAGTTTTATTTCACCATGCAGAACAACCAGGAATGCAGTTATTGCAGGTGTCTAAATTTGGTATGAGAGCCAGATGAATCATCAGGTATTAAACCAGCCACTAAAAACAAGTATTACCACAACATTATGTTTTTAATAGGTATCTCATAGAGTCACCTAAGAATCCTTTGTATTTCCTAATACAGACAGAAGAAGTCATTACTGGATAATACATGACTAAACTGGTGTAAGTTTCTCTAAAATAAAAATGTCGTGGCATACTTCAGAACATACTAGTGAACACTGGGAGCCTGGGAGTGTGAAATTTCCTTGTTGAACATGTTAATGTCCTTGTGATTGATTGACAGGGATGAGAAGGCAAAGGTATGTTTTCCATCCTCCTGAAATACTATTAATTGAGCTGGAAACACAGTAGTGTATAAAATGGACCCTTGCTTTGTCTCAGTTGTCAGTTCTCATCCTGCTGAAGTGAGAAATGCCACTTCATTTGTTAAACAAAGCCTTGCTTTATTTAAATGATGATAAAAAATGCAGCTGTTCTTTAGAAGGGAAAATGCCTGATACCAGCAGATGTCTTGTAAAAGTTCTGATTTTGCAGATTGGCTGGGTAGTAACTGATGAAAAAGGTACTTTAAAAAAAAAAGTATAGTGCCTTTGACTGGATAGTATAGTTCTTTTTTGTGCTTGTACCCATGTTGAACAGGCATGTAAAGGCAAAACGTGCTGCTCCAGGTATTCCTGACTTGGGATGGTAGGACTGGGAGATGGGGGTTGCCAAGCTAGCAGGTGAATTTTAGTGTTGGAGGAGCAACCTTTTCACGAGGACCATTAATTACTTTCCTAAATAGGCTTGGAAAAAGCTCCCATCCCAAATGAGCTTTGCTAGGATAAGTGCATGTGTTTATATTGTCAGTTTTTTCTGCTTGCCTGTCTAATACACACGTTTTGCTCTGTTTAAGCTGTTCTAAGGCTCAGTAACTATTAGTTTGTAAATGTTACATCAATAGCTATCCCATTAACATGATCAAACCCAGAATTTCACCCATGAAACGAGTTTATTTTCTGTTGCTGTAAATTATCAAACATCTTTCACAATTGCTCAGTTCATGTAGAAGGAATACATGTAAGTTTATGTAAAGAGAAAAAAAGACTGGGGGTTCTTGGAAATGGAAAATGGAATATGTAACACAGATGTAAGGTACAATGCACTTGGTTCTGGTAATCTGTTTAGAAAATAACTCTTGAAGAACACTGCCCTGCAAGGTTTTGTCCTCTCCCTTTAAAGCAAAGGAAGTCTGTGAAGAAGCTTAACTTCCTCGCCTGCTCCTTTGCTTGCACAAGAACTGTTGAACAAATCTGAAGTGCTGCACGTCCTCATCTGTTCTGATAAACAGTGTCATCTTCCAAATCATCCTGGGGAAAGAAGCGTTTTGTTACTGAGGTGATTTTTTTTTTAAATAAAGGCAGAATTTCTTTTTTGAGGCAAACCTCATCCCTTTAGTGTTTCAGTAAAATCCTTTCTCCCCTCTTATCCTGTTGTTTTTGTCCATGTGGTATCTACAGGCTTCAGGAACATGTTTCTTACCCTGTTGGTTTTTCCTAATCTCCAGGGGGCACGGAGGCAGCAAAACATAGCCCATATTTTCATATCTGATGCTCAAACCAAGGACCAGGTCATGTCAGCAGGCAATTTTATTTATAAATGTACATGCATAATTTTAAAAGAGGGGTGTATGTATATATATATATATGTATATATGTATATCTCCATGTATAAATAGATACATCTGTAATTGTGTGCATATGGCCATTTATAATGCTTTATAATGTCTTGGGCTGTCATTCAGAATACTTTTTTTACACCTCTATCAACTTTAAAGGAAATAGACACAGTACACTCCTAAAACCTTTCGGTTTCTCTTTTCCCCCATAAATTTAGGTATTGGTAGGTGGATACTCACAGGCTGCTGGCTGTGTTGAGCGTATCTCTGCTTTTGAAGTTCTTGAGCAATGGCTTGAAAAATTTTCCGGCCGCTATTTATTTTCTGCAAATTATTTAAAGTATTTTGTTTCAGTGCAACATCTTGAGTTGGAGGAAACTCTTTTTCTGCCTTTTGTTATTTAGATTTTTTACCTGGATATGTCTTTGGGAATGTTACTAAGTGACACTTTAAAACCACACAGTTTGGCAAGCAGAAGGCTTTTAAATCACATTATTATTGCATTGCTTAACATATACACCTTCTTTAATGGATCTTTAAATTCATGGCTTCTGATTTTTATACAAGGATACATAGTGGTGGAGGTTGTTGTTTTAAACACATTAGAGCTTACTTGAATTGGATCCTCTAAAGAAACAAAAGATTAATAGCAAAACTTGTTATTGTCAGAAGTTTGAACCAACTTTACTTAAAACCTAAAGGAAACAGTGTGTTAGAGATAGCCTTTACATAGTATCCAACTGGTTAAAAAGAATTTTTAACCATGTATCCAATTGGTTAAAAATAAATTAACTGGTTTGTTAAAATTAGTTAAATATGAATTCATAACTAGTTTTGTACAAATCTAAAGTGAAGCCTTAACAGCTTGGAATGTCTCTTCAGTGGAATCATCAATTAATCACAAGTTTGATGCCCAATATACTTTAAAAAGACAAGAAAAAGAAGCTCTGAATCTCAGACAAAACAAATAACGTGGTAACATACACAGTTCTCTGTTGTTTGGTCTTTCCCACTTTTCTTTAGCAGCTTTGGTTTTAACTGGAAGGAGGGAAAATAAATGAAAAAGCATTTAAAATATAAGGTGAGAAGTTAGCAGAGTAGTTAAAATTGTTGCCCTTTTGCAGTGTCAGTTTGTAGGTACGTGTTTCACTAGATCAGTTTATACCACTGGAAAAATCAGAGAGGTTTTCACATGTGTAAAGCCTTTTTCAGCTTCTGGTAGTAGATACTGCGAGCAGTTTTGCTTTGAGCACAGTGGGACCTGCTTGAAACACTACTTAATTCTGAAAGAGAAAGCAATGGCATCACAGATCCAGTTTTTCCCCTGAAGAAGGCTTTTTTAATTTTTCCCACTGTATTCTTCACTCTGTACCTTCACTTCTAAAGAAAACCAAAAATGAAAAAGCCAGTCCTGTATTTATGCTTGGACAGTGGTCACTGCAGGAAAGAACCATTTTGCCATATCATACCACTAGGACTGTGAAATCCTGATTTTCCTGTCAAAGTCTCATTATTATGTAAAGGTCCCAGTTGTAGCTCTGGGTGTTTGTTTTTATCTAAACACAATTTTTGTTCTAGATTTTAAAAAAAAAAAAAGCAGTAATTACATAACTTTTAACCATGTGCATTTTCATGGGTTTGTTTTTGTAAGCATAAAACTTCTTCCAAGTCTCTGATATTTTTTAATTTTACCATTATGTCTTCTGTACATGTATGAAGAGAATCAGTAGTCAAGTGAAGTCAGTCTGCAGTAACTTTACTGCACTTCATAAATACTTCGATGTGAAATTTAAATTATTTTACTTTTACTGGAAATTTATACTCTCAGGATAATTTTAAGTTCAGAATACCTTTTCTTTTAGACACTCTACTGAAAAAAGAAAATGTAGTTGCTGTTCAGAGTCCAGGTATGTGCCACACAGGAGTTCACAGATGTGTGTGCAGCACATGGACTTCAACCAACCTCCTGTTTAAAACTTAACCATAAAAGTTATGAAATCTAGAAATGTGTTTTTACTCCCCTTATGGAGATGTTAAAACTGCATCCATTTACAAAATGAACAAAACCAGAAAAATCACTTTGAGCCTACCTTGTAGACCACAAAGGATGTGAGCACAGCAGAGCTGTACAGGAACAGTAAGGACGAGGTGATGATCATGAAGATGAGTTTCCCATTGCTGTGCTGCTTTCCTGATCCTTTATTAAAAATGAGTGTTAGAATAAGGGGCAGTTCTGATTCACATAATTTTTTTTAAGGCTCTGCATTCCAGCTCCCTTTCTCAGAGGAATTAAAAAACCTTATACCATCAATATTTTTCTGGTTCATTTTCAGTCTAAATTCCTTAGTGAGATCATTTTCCTTTTGTTTGCACATATGTTTGCAAGGGCAGTGGAGACCTGTTAGTTTTGATTACAAACCCTTCCTTTAGGGGTAGAGAGAGAATGGAATCCAGTTTTCTGCCCTTGTAAAGGTATATCTGAATAAAGCTCATAGGCTTCTGTTCAGAAATGGAATTAGAGGAAGGAGGGAATATAAAGAAAGTAATAATCCAGTTTCTGGTTTTTTTTCTTTTTCTATGTTAGGCATGTAAAACTGAAATGCAGTTACTGAAGTTTCATCACTTTCTTAACTAGAAGGCAAGTGATACAAAGGTTTAGAACATTTTTCTCAGGCTGGCACAGTGAATCCCCAGGTCTGAGGCCCTGCACTCTCTTGCACGTACTTCTACTAAATGTTGGTTTCTCTACTTCTGATTTTTTTGTTGAAACTTCCTTTCTGACAGCCATGAAAGTCTTTATGTAAGAGGATGTACAGTACGGTTAGACAGCACAGGTACAGGACTTCTTTCTTTTGTAGAATTCTGGAGTCATCTTCGTCATATGACAGAACAGCCTAATTAGCAAACGAGGTTGAGATGCTTATTTGTGGAATCCCTCTGGTTTTACTAATAACATCTTAATATAGTCATACTACTCCTAATGGGTTTGTTGGTATTTCTATCTTAAATGTCATTCTTGAAAGTATAAATAAAGAGAGTATTTAGACAAGATAATTCATTTCTTCTAAGATGCTTCATTAAGAAGGAATGAACAACTGACCTGTTACCGTTAGTACTGTTCCATCTCCTGTTTGTTTAGAAAGGGGTGAATCTGAGTCTGAAAATGCTATTCCACAGATATAAACAGCGTTGTCATCTACAGTCAGATCTTTTATCTCAAGTAAGATGTTATTTCCTGATACGTTTACTTTGTACTTCTGACGGTTTGTGCATGCAGGAGTACACAAATCCTGATGTGTATTAGTTAAAAAGCGAAACCACAGAACTTCAGGTGGGGACGAGGAGCATCCAGAGGCAGAGAAAGTGCACGTTAGGGACACGTTGTTCATGGAGGAGTCAGCTTGCTGAAACCCGGGCTGCGTTACAGTGACTCGGCAGGGACCTGCAACACCTGTTGGGAAGGAGCAATTGCTAATGTGAGGGACAGCTGAAAAGCAAGGTACAGTCTAGAAAGAAAACACAACTACTTTTGGTTCATTCAAGAAAAGGTGGGAGGAAAGGAGGAAACCAACTGTGTTTCAAACTTGAAATTGTTAAGGCTGTTTTCGGCAAACTTTGTTCTTAGATAATTCCTCCAGCTTGCACGTGTGCTCATTTAACACTTTTATCTATGGGGTAACGTGCTTGGCTTTCTATTTTCTGACCAAATAGAGAAGATTGATAGATGTGAAGCAATGTGAATGTTTCCTTTGGCACTGGAGAAGACCAGAAGAATACTTTGCTTAGTTCCCTGCCTGAGATTTAGTCCTGCACGTTTGGAGGGGGTGCTGGGCAGTGAGGGTGGGTGTTGTGTGACCTCAGTGCAGCTGCTCAGTGGAGCAGTTCTGCAGGGCTTTCTCTCTCCTCCGCTGTTCCTGGTCTGAGCCAAGCCAGACAACCCGAAGGCAGGCAGTGGAAATGTCATAAATCAAGACATCTATAATTTAGCAACGTCATAACATTGATTAGAATTCGCAATAGTTCCTAGACGTTCTTCCACTTCATCACACATATTGACTCTGGGTTTCTAAGAATAATAGTGCTTGTTAGTTCTGACATTTAAAAATGTGTGCAGAGAAAACAGGAAGGTTAATCAGAGAAGAGTATTTTAATTAAGGAACTAAAATAATGTGTGGTTTAATATGACTAGTCTGGAAGGGGTTTTTTAAGTCCTTATTGAAATCCATAGTGTAAATTTTGGTTTAGTATGTTTAATTTTTTTCAAATAAATTGTGTAGTTATTTAAACTATGGCATTGAGATTATTGCAGTGAGAATAAAGGTAGTATCTAAACAGCATCCTTTTGTGCTTGCCAGAAAATAACAAATTAGAAGATAAATAGATTGAAATCTTAGTGTACTGCTGATACACAATTTATAAACCTGTCCGTGGTGAACAATTAGCATTGTCCCTTCACCATTTTTCTCACCAAATCCAATCAGATTCAGTATCTGTGACTTTTACAGGATTAAAATGAAGCTGATTCTGTGTCAGGTCCATATCAGAGCCATTCCACAGGAGCTACAGCAATCTGAAGATTGTAAGTTGTGGGTGTACTTGCACCCTGTGTGGTGAAAGTAGCTTGTGCTTCTGCAGCTGATCCCCTTCTCTTTTCCACCTTATCCACAGGCTCTGGTGTCCTTGCAGAGCAGAACTCCATGGCCTCAGGTCATGTAGGTGCTGCCTGCTGAACTTCCCAAACCCTCCTCCCAAACACAGTTGCAGTGAAGCCAGGCTGCTGCTGGAATGTTCCAAGCAGGGAAGTGCAGCAGGATTGACCCAGAAATCACAGGTTACGGCAGCATTTCAGACTTTTGGAAGAAAAAAGCATTTGCTAGCAGTTGTGTACTTTGGAAGTTATATGAAGGTAGCAGAAATTAACTCGATTTACAGCGAAACTTAGCACTGCTTTTATTTTGTAGCTGTGCTGCAAGTCATAACCACAAAATCCTCAGTCTTGTTTAACTGCTGTTAAATGAGAAAACGTAAGAAATTTTTTGAAAGTCTTACCAGCACCATACAGGATCCAGTCAAACGCCAGCATTAGCACGTTTTTTAATTTGTTGAAAGATGCCATTTCTTGTACCTCTCTGGACATGAATCTTCTTGAAGGAAGAGGAACTTAAGAAATGTTTGGATTTGCAGAACTGTCTTAATCACAAGATGTAGAACTTCCTGTTTAGAAGGGTGTTTACTACTGCATTTAGCAAGCTGGTTAAAGGTACAGACCAAACCAAAAAGCTTTTGTTTGTTGTGGATGACATTACTTGGAAAATGAGTGAAAAACAATTTTGAACTTCTGAGAGTTGTACCTATAATCCTTCAGATTATTTCATTGGATATAACAAATAACACATTTTCCAGCATGCTACAGGTGATCAGATTCTTAATTTTATATGGGCCCGAGCAGCCCTCAGCAGATCAGCTGGTAGGTGCCCACTGAAGGCACAAAGTAGCCATCTGTTTTAACGTGGTGATACACTGGTGAAAGCTTCACAGCAAATCATAATTTTCAATAATTGAAATAAATTTCATAATTTTAGAGTTGCTGACTCTAATTACTGTAATTACCTCTGTGCCTGTCTGCTGGACACCAGCCTCACTGATGGCAGTTACCTTTTAGCCACTCCTGGGACTTCTAGTCAAAAATGTAGCAAAAGATAACCTTAAAGAAGCTGCTTTTGAACAGCAGGGATAAACTAGAACTGATCTTGCAGCAGGTCTGCGAGGGGTTTGGCAACCTCCTGTGTGGAGTGGAATGGAACATAATCAGTGTAATTATGCTTTCTGTAAGAAAATGCAGCACACAATAAAATTTTCTTTATAACTGAAACAAAGCTGTTCTGTTTTCTCAGTAGGTGGCAAGTGGGAAAAACCCTCAGAAGTGTTGGAGATCAAAGGGCACACTTGGGAAGAACAGGTGAACAGCCTGCCAGAAGTTTTCAGTAAAGCTGGTTTTGCCATCGAGGCTTTCACCAGACTGCCCTACCTCTGTGAAGGTGACATGTACAATGACTACTACGTGCTGGATGATGCTGTCTTCGTCCTCAAGCCAGTGTAAGCCTGTGTGAAGTAAAGCTCCACAATCTAACCCAAGAAGCAGCCTCTGAAAGAGGGTTTTGATTTATGGTTACTTTTAAAGGGAGGGAATTTTGGGATTGCCATGCTAAATAAATACCGTGTAAGAAATTTAAAGGCCAAAATACTAATGTATTTCTTTGTAGTGTGATTAGGGGGGGAAAAAAGGTTGTTTTTTAAATGGACTCCTCAGCTGAGAATTTCTTTTTTACCAGCTCTTAAACCAACATTGCATTCTGCAATCCAGCAGCAATGGGGGATATTTTTTTATACTTACCTGCAACAGGGATCATATCCAAACAAAAGCAATAGTCTTTATAATGGTGAAACTGATGCAGTGTGAACTGTTGTGAAAGAAATCAAGCAAAATCTGGCAATAAAGTTATCCATTCAGTTCAAGCCTTGTTGAATAAAAACTGTTGAAATGGATAATCTTCCATGCTAAGTTACTTTCTCTCTTACTGTCATTCTTCATGTTTTTAATCATGCTAATAAACTTTTTTGAGATGACTTTTGCATTAACTTTTGTGTTCATTTTTGTAACCATAGCCATGCTTGTCTGCAGAAACTGCTCTTTGTGTTGAGGAGCAAGCTTTCAGTAGCAGCACAACCTTGCATTTATTTAAACAGCATTTAATTATTGTTTAATGGGATAACAGTGCACAAAAAATGTATCACTTTTGGTTGGGTTTCCTTCATGTTCCTCTCAAAGCCTCATAAATCCTCATTGCTTTTGCATATGCCATTTTCCAGCTAAAGAGGTTATGGCAGAACTTGTTAAAACTGCACTTTAAACTGATGGCTTTAATAACAAACCCTCTAAGCAAGTTGTTGCTAAATGTTTTCAGCTTTAAAAAGTTGCAGGTGGTTTCTTGCAAATTGCCTGAGTCAAACTGTCTGTGAGAATCAGGCTGTAGGGGCTTGAGACTTCAGCTAGTTTGAGACATTCTCCTTTCTTCAGGAGCACTAAATAAATGCTATTTATTTTAACATGTCTTGTTTAAAAAACTGTTTTGAGTGGATAATTTCTGGCAGTTGGGATATAACCTTCCTTTAAAACAACAAGAGGCATCATAAGTAGTACAGACCTGGCAGGTGTACGTCATGCAGTGAATGTTCTGCAGGTGTGAGAGAGTGAGAGAGCAGAGAAACCTCAGGTAAGTAAAGTAAGAACTGACTTCTGTTGCTTTGAAGTCTAAAAAAGTTGTCTGTTGTGGGGTTTTTTGTGGTTTTTTATAATTATTGGTGATTCTGTGCCAGGTAGGATGCTTAACACGTCATTTTAGGTTTACCTCAAACTCACTCTGCCTGATGGTTAATGATTTCTCCTGCCAATTTATTAGCTTTTTGTTCTCAGTCATCTTTGTGGAAGAGTAAGTATTCTGTAGTATGGGGCAAGGGATTTGACTGGTGAAATTTCAAATTACTTTTCAACAGTAATTTAGACTCAGTGTTACTCTCATTTCAGGATGTGCTGTTGCATTTTGGCACATAGCGCAATCAGGTTTGTCTGTTGGGAAAATGAGCTGTGTATGCTCTGCAGTGAATCCATTAATTTAGCTTCTGCTACCTTCATTTTGTACTCATCTAGTAGTAGGAAAATGTTTTTTAATGTGTCGTGAATTTAGGTTAAGGTAGCAAGTATGTACTAAGGCAAACTTCTCCAAAGGTATTTAAGTGTTTTAATCCCACAGGTTAAAAATCACACAAGAGACTGCATTTCATGTTTCTCATCTTTTAGTCCTGTCACCTAGGATTTCAGTTTGTAATAGCTTTGAAAGGTCTGGGAACAGAAGGTGCAATGTAAATAATAGGAGTTTTTTTCCTTTCTTAGGATTTTCTCCTTTGTTCACTCTATTTAACCAAGTATTCTTACACTTGAGATGAGGAATTAAAACATGAGCAGTAATAAAGAAAACCTTTCTACAAAGCCTAAATTCAGCAGGGTCAAAAACCTTAGTCCTGTTGAGTAACCTGTAGGACTGTACCTACCCCTGTATTTCTAAAGCCAGAGTTCCTGGGGAGGGAAGGGACTTCCTCCCACCAGGCCATTTGTGTGCAGTTAATGCTGCTCGCAGCCCACACAAAGAAATCTTGAGTCCAGTAGTTCATTAAATGGCCCCAAATACTCTAAGATGCCATCTAAGGGAACAAGTGTTGCAATTCCAGTGTACAAATTCATTACTCCCGGGTTTGGGAATCCTGCTTTGTCCTTCCGCTGTCCCTGTCCTGCTGTGGGTGGCAGTGTCCAAGCTTTCCTTCAGTGCTCTCACTAGTGTGCAGTGTTTTGCCCTGACTAAACTCTTCTGTTTCGTCAGGGTGGACTGGGTGTGTTGCACTGCAGGAGAACAATGCTGTGCGATTGTTCAGCCAGAAACCTTCAAAGCAAAGTCAGAACAGCTTTGTCCGTCAAAACCACAGCCCCCTTTTGCCAGGTGATCGCAGGTACAGTCAGTTCACGCTCTCGCTGTGAGGAACCCAGGGCCAGCTGCCCCTGCTTGGGCCGGGGAGACGGGAGAGCAGGGCAGCACCAGCCCAGCCCTGTGTTTCCCCTGCACAGCTCGTTGAGCTCTCTTCGTGTCGGGACAGAAGTGTCCCCTCCTGCCTGCTCTGGGAGTCCCTGGCCCTCTGAGCCCCCGGCAGAGGAGACTTCCCCGCCCGCTCTGAGGGCCGGTGCTGCTGGGCCGGCACCGGAGGCTGCAGGGCGGTGCTGGGCCCTGCTCTCAGGGTCCCCGGCTGGAGCCGCCCAGCTCCCGCAGTGCAGGGGAGGAGGCGCACACGGCGGAGGCAGGTAAAGCTCTCTGGGGTCCTGGCTCTCCTTCTCTTCTCCTCCCCTCTCTCCCTTTCCAGCCCGGACCCATTGCGGATTCCCTCACTGCGTGTGGTGCTTTTTCTCGGAGCCCGGGTGCAAGGGGGAAGGTGGGCACCGGCAGTGCAAGGGCTTATCAGCAAGGCTTGCGATTGTGAGGTCAGCTTTCTGGTTATCAAGCTTCAGATAAGGCAGCGACTGCATGGAGTGAGTGATAAAATGTCTAGGATTTCTGTACATGGAAGAGTGGCTGTTTGGGGAGTGAGAGGAGAAGGCAATCTGGGAGCTCCTCATACGTGGGGAGTCCTGCAAGGGTGACTTGTCAGAGATCTGATCACAGCGTATGCAAGGGATGATCTCTGGGGAAAAGCTGGATGGGGTCTGCAGGAGATCCCCACAGTGCGATTTGGGACTGTCTGAAAACTGGTGTGAACTGCAAACAGAGCTGTTTCACTGGAAAAAATTAACTACTTCGTCCCACAGGTTGTCTTACCAAGCAGGGCTATTTCACAGCAGACTTTTTGTGCACCTGCTGATTGTCCTCTTGAGTTAGCCAGGATGAAAAAGCACTTTCCTTGGCCTTTAATCTCCTTATGTATTAAGTTAGCATGCTTTAATTTAAAAATTCACTCCCTGATCAAAGTGAATGAATTGGAATAAACAAATCAGGACTGACATTGGAAGCATGGTTTAACCTATGCAGAGTAATCAAACCTTACTGCAAAATTATTAGGGCACAGGCTGAAACAAACACAAGTAAGTTCATTGTCTAGGAAACCAGATACATCTGAATGAGAGTCTTTTGTTGTGGTGCTCTCAAAAGAAAGCTGAAAGGGGTTTCAGTCGGTAAGAACAGGACAGAGGTGATAGCTTCTTAAAGTCTAATGTTTAAATTTTTCATCTTCTGTCAGTTTGAGTCATTCCTGTTACAAGACTGGACTTAAGTATTTGCAATAGACTGAAGTATTGCTGGAGGCTTGTTGAAAGACGTTTTCGTAAAAGAGTACCTTGGTACATGAGATTAAACAGCCCAAAAAGGGTGTCATATTTATCAAATGTTCAGATCTGTAACTCAAGCCATGGCAGAGAACTTTGGGGGAAAAGAAAGAGACAGTGAGCACAGATCCAAATTCAGCAACAAAAAGAAATGCAGAAATTCAGTGTCTTGCAAATAAACCTTTGAAATGAGGGAAAGGCAGAGAAAAC
Organism: Rhagologus leucostigma; assembly: GCA_013397725.1. Lineage (NCBI taxonomy): Eukaryota > Metazoa > Chordata > Aves > Passeriformes > Rhagologus > Rhagologus leucostigma. The sequence goes on along the minus strand of VZTD01005544.1, from coordinate 210,683 downwards.
CTAACGAAGTTTCCTTACGGTCAGAGCCAGGTTGGCCAGTGGGAGCCTCTGTGTCATTTGTTAAATCAGGGACCAATCCCGTTGTAAGAAGGTGCAATCTGTGGATCAAGGCATCATCTAATAGCTCAGAATAATTAATTGTTTTACCCATGAGGGTGGTGACACTCAAGCTGAGCAGAGGGCCAGGCTGAAGGTGCAGAGGCAGAAAGTCCTCTCCGCAGTGTGGATTGAAGCAGCTCATGGCCCTCAGAGGCTGCGGAGGGGACGTGGCTGCAGAAACTCCTGTGTGAGACCTGTCCAGTCTTTGCTTTCTTTCCATCCCATTGCATTGCTGCTAGGTGTGTGAACAGGACCAAAGGCAACACGTTCATTTTGTTTTGGACGACTGTGAGACTGTCAGTTTTTTTCTGATGGCAGTCAGTGACAACCCAGTGAAAAGCTCTGGGTATCCCATTACTGCCCTTCAGATAATTTATCTCTCAGCGATCTTTATGCTGCATAGCACAGGGCAGGAAGGACAGGAAGAGCTACTGAAACATCTCTTTCCATACAAACTGTGTCCGAGGTGGTGGTGGAACACTGATAGGACACTTCTTGTGAGTACAAAGACCACGGCTTTGATCCATCCAGGTGAAGTGACATGGTCTGTTTCCCAAATGTGTGACTTTCGAAGAGCATAAGGACATTTTCTCCCTTTTTGCCAAACGTGGCAGCAGGGAAGGGGAGCTCTCCTTCTGCCTCCCTGCCTGGAGCACCCTGCAGTGACATGGGACAAGGGCCAGGCTGTCCCACCCCTGAGTTCAGACATCTGCAAATGGACGGTCCCAGACCAAGTCTGCAGTGATCCTGCAGGCAGCTTAACCAGCTAGGAAAAGCTTAGGGTTTATTTGAAGCTTCTTTATAATTTCCTTTTTCACTCCCTCTATTTCCCTTCTTTTTTATCTGATTTTAAAAGGATTTGTTTGCCTGTCTTAACAAAACTGCATTGAAGTCCTGTTGAGGTGCAGTGTAATTTAGTGAATAAATGGTGCTACAAGGAAGAAAATTAAATGAGCCACTTGCTAAAGGGAGATAAATCTGGCTGCACATGCACCATTGGTGGACTTGTGTTTGCATAAAATGTATCTCTATCCTAGAAAAAGATCTAAATTAAAAACTTGGGAGCAAGCAGTTTTGGATTGTTCTGATCTCTATCTGTACTCCATAGCATAGGCTGTCTCTGATTTATAGCTGTGAAAGTTTGGGGTGAATATTGCCTTTTGACTCTGTTCTATTTTCCTTTTCAATCCAAGTATCTTTTTATTCTTAAAAACACCAGACGAAATGTCCAGGCTTTTGAAGATGTGTTTCTTGTTGATATCAGTGAATCATGCTGAGATTACTCAGAGTCAGAACTCTGAAGGTAAGACCAGAACTCCCGTTTGAGGGGTGTATTTTGTGGGATGGAAAAAGCTGTGTGTAATAAATTAAGTGCTGTTTAGTGGTCTCTGCTCTCTTGGCTTCATGGAGCTATGCCAGCAAAGAATTTCACCAATATAGATTATTATTTAATAGCCTTTTTTCCCCACTGTTTTTCTGTAAATAAATTTAATCACAACTGTATTAAACGTTTGCAAATAAATTATATATGTATATATAATCACTGCATACAGTAAATGTATTTTTGTGTAACACAGTTGAATGATAAAACATTAAATTAACTTCTAGTAACGGGATAATCTTTTACAGATTTGCCTCCATTGTTACTCAAAGCTGTGGTTAGTATTTTTATTTGATCTCTCTACTAACATTTTATATTATAACTAAAAATAATAATTTATTACATATATTTATATTTTTTCCTTAGGAGGAAGTAATAGCTGGGAAATACCTGAATGGTAATGTACAGAGTTGGTCCCACTTACACTTCTAAAATGAATTAAAACTCAGTGTCTCACCATAACTTTTTATGTTCCATTTTTCATGTGCAGCCCTCCTAGATGTACTTAATTTTCAAAGGTAATGTATTACTCTCACCATCTTGATTTTTCGGTATTATCTTGTGCTTCAGATATGATCTGTTTCATTTCCACAGAAACTGGGACATTACGGATAGAATGGAATTGGCACATATGATTACTTGGATTTAGGTCTCCTGGGAGAAGTATTTCCTATTAACAGGGAAAAACCTGTTTGTCATGAGAAAGAAAGAAAAAAAAAATAGAGCATGAGACTGAGAATAAATACTACAGTTTTCAGAAGTTTTGGTAAATAACTTTGCTCACGTGTCCGAATGGCTTCTTAAGGAAATTAGATGCAGTTCCAGCTTTCTGTCCGTGTCCTCCTTTCAGTCCCACTCCATTCCCCATCCTCCAGCTCCTGGTGACTTGAATTATTTGCTAATTTTGTCTAAATTTGAAAGAGCAGTATAAGCCTCAAAGGCCATTCCACTCCTACATACTTTGAGAAAATCAGTGGCTGTGGAAAGAAGACACAGTGAAATTAATGGCTCTGCTGAGGGAAAGGCAGCAATTCCTGCCTGTGCTTTCTGCAAGCAGATCAGAACAGGCATAATGGGGTGCCAGGAAGCACATGCCTGGAGATGGCACTAATGGCAACACCTTGGAAAATTGAGATTATTGTGGGTGGTTATGGAATCGGATGGAAAAAAAGATAACTAATTAATTCCATTTCCCATTGAACCATTTCTTTTCATTGCATTAAATGGATCAACTATTACTCTGGTTAAGGAAAAAACAGAATACTTTTGTGATTATGGTGTTAGCAGCACTGTTTGTTTCCCTTTTTCATTTTTACTCTGGTAATCTGCTATTTAACTTGTTATATTATTTTACTGGCATTTTTGGTCCTGTTTTCTGTTACAGCTCTAATGACTGGACAGCAGATATGCTTACAAAAGTCATGGCATATTTTCATGCCCAGGAAGTTATGTTTACTCTTAGCAGCCTCCAGGTTTGTGACATTTAAGATGCATGAAAATTTTCATTTGAAAATGAATTTAAAAAACCAGCCTGCCTCTGTAGCCAAAGCTAGGTGGTCAGTGATAGAGGTAATTGACACATCTGTAGTGTAGCAACTAAATAGGGAATAGGAATAGGTTGTCTTTTCCCCTTAAGATTACAGGAGTATGCAAGGCAGAAATAATAATAATGACCTTTTTTGCTTTTCCTCTGATGGGAAGCAGGAATTAGGGGTTTTCAGGCTCATTGTTTCTGAGTTGAGTGTGTATAAATGCTGTTTCTCCAGAAAATGATGGGTTTCTCCCAGATTTTGACTGGCTGCATTCACACTGCTCCTTATGGAATGAGAGGCTCCAGAGCATCCTACAAAATGCCTCCATCTTTTAAAGCGCCTCTGAAGGCTGTTTTTGTAAATTATGGCTGTGGAAGTGATGCAGGAAGGAGTTGTTGTTCCTCCTGCTGCTGAGGATTAACGATGAGCTGCTTTAAGTGGAGCTGTACCCAGCTCATCAAACCTGAGCTTCTCCCTCGTCCCTTCACACACGCTCTGAAACAGGGGAGTGTCAACTGTGCCATCCCTGAGCCTCAGGCATTCCCAGGAGCTCCACAGTGCTTGAACCCTGTCCCAAGCTCAGTGTCGCTGTCCCAGCTCATCCTCACCTACATTTTCCTGCCACTGCCCCTTCCCTTTGTCAGGTTTATTGGCAGCCTGAGGCTCTCAGCAAGCTGAACCCCCAGGCAAAAAGGAACTGTGTTAATATTTGGTGGTGGCAATGCAAGTTAAGCAAAGCCAGCGAAGAACAATTGCAACTCAAATTCCGAACCAATTCTGAAATAATTCTGTCAGGAATTAGAAGGGATTTTACTCCAGTCTGCTGCTAATGAGCCTTACATTTATTTCTGTTCCAATGTTATGATTCCCCTTAAATTTTTCAGAACAGGCATGAGATTGTTAACTGGTAATGCAGCTTGATGCAAGAGAGGATATTTTTGGCTTATGACCCGGTACAGACTTTTCCTCCCATCTAATTGCACATTTCCTTCCCCTTTTTAAGTAATAATATGCACATAGTACCTGATTTTTTTCTTTAGGTTTTTTTTAGCTCTTTGAGAGTTTCATTTTCACAGCTCTGTTGTGTGAAGCAGAAAAGCTTTATTACTCTTGTTTATGAAGTGAGAAACTGAGGCATCTTTGTTAAAAAGCTCCCTCGAGAGGACTTGTTCATGAAGCCAAGAATAGGATTTGAAAATTACTCTTTCAGAATGCATTTAGATTATTTTTGTTTTCAGTTTGTGTGGAGAATAGTTATTTCGATCGTTGACAGCACAGACAATACAGAGCTAAGCACTTAGTTCTCCTTGAGCACAGACTTTCAGGAAGTAAAAGATGCCCCTAGTACAATAGCATGAGTTTTATGTATATTACACAGATTTTTCTATACTTCAGATGTCCATAAAAAGTTACCTGAAGAACCTTTTATACCAGCCCAGGCAACTACTGTCTGAATTGCAACAGCTTGATCAGCAGCAGTTCCAAACTGCAATGAAGTACCTCTTCAACAGCAAAAAGGAGCATCTTGTAAGTGACCTTACACCTTGGAAAAGGAAAAGCTGCTGTCAGTGGATAAACTGTCCCTTTGGATAAATGGAAAGGGACAGACTGGGGGGCTCTCAGTGCAGGCCTGCAGTTACTTACCTGGCTTGGATTGGATTCCAAAACTCCCTCTCCTTTTAGGTTAGACTTACTTAATTTAATTCTTACTGTCTAGAAGTTGCTGTAAATCCAAGTCAGTCGTTTGGGTTTTCACTGTAATCAGTAGAGAGAAACTCATCTCCAGAGAACAGTTCACCCTCCTACAGTAACATCTAAGGTAGGTAGGGCTGGTTACTCTCAGGGAATATCTTCTTTTCAGTGGCTGGAAAGAGAGCCAAGATGGCCAAAGAAGGTGAAATTAGTAATTTTATTAATCAGCCATTTGGATTATTTTTCTGAGTTTCATTTTGGTTTTGTAAAAAAGGTCAAGCTGGTCTCTGACCAATGCCAGAAAGGAGTTATCTGAAGTAATGCAAACAACAGGTAGTTTGCAGCTGTTTTTCCTGAGAACAGCACCATATTCTTTGTAGAGTGCTCTTTGTCAGGCCTCAGAATGAACAATATATTGAATTAGTCAGAGATGTTACTTTAACACTTTGTTGCTTGCAGGAAATGGGAAATATTATTCTTAACTGGGACAAGACTAGAGAGAGAATTTTTCAAAGCCCAGGAGTAAACAGGACCTTGTTCCTTGTAACACTGGATAAATGCTTCCTGGCTCTGAGTGCCCTGGACTGTGTGGATATCCTGAGCCAGGTTCTGCGTATGTCAGCAGTGAACTATCTCCAACCTGATGTCGTTGGGAGCCTCCCAAATCTTCTGCTGGAGGATGCTTTCAGAAACTTGTAAGCCGTTTATTTTTCAGACTCTAAGTTGGATTTGCTGGCTTTTTAAAAAGAGGTTGCTGTATGGTCTCAGTCTGTTTTCCAGATACAGCTTTCTGCTTATGCGTCGCTGTTTCTGAAATCATTTGTCCATGTGTGTCACTAAAAAAAATGAATAGTTAACTCTTTAGTGAGCTAACATGCCCTTGTATCACTTAGATCATCATTATTCAAGGACCTCTATGACAAAACCTCAGCAAGCACTCAGAGAGCTCTCTATGGCTGGATGAAGCGGATTCTACAGAAATCTTACAACATGAGTGGTATGCTAATGTGTTTTTTTCTTGGTTATCATAAGAGAAAAGCACTCAGCAAAAGGTCTGTCCATTGTATTGAATTGTTTCCCCAGTTTGACACAGGTCTGTTTAACAGTAGCTGTTTAGAGTACCTTTTCTCCAGAACACAGCAAATATAATGTGTTTATTACTCATGACAAATAGTTCTCCAAAGATGCTTGCACGTGTAGAATAGAATCATGCTATTGTTAGGGCTGGAAAAGACCTCCGGGATCATCCAGTCCAACCAATGGACTCTTCCTCTGTTCTGCACAGAGCTGCACACAAAGCCTTTTTCTAGTACTCCAGTCTTTTCTTTCTGTACTTTTTCTAAGTCTGAAATAGGATACAGTGGCCAGGTGCTCTGCCAAGGCGTGTTGTTCACTTCTGAACTCCTGTTCAGACGAGAAAAACAGCTCTGGCTCAGGATACATTATCCACTGCACTGTTTAAAAACACAAAAGAAATGCAGGACGTTGTGGAAGCACACGGCACCGACTCGATCAGCAAAGGGACAAGATAAAACCAAAGTTAATTAATCCTGATTGGATGCATTTTCACACATCTGTTTGCCTGCTTAATGTGCCTTAAACAGCTGTTCCACAGCTGGGACAGGCAGGATGGGCTCCACAAGGGGGCTGTGCAGGGCACTGAACCATCAGAGCCAATGCCTGGGTTTCGCTGAACATCCCAGCACAGCTGTCCTGGGAGCATTTTAGACTTTTATATGTGTGTGTTCTTCCTCTTTCCCTAGAAATAAAAGCAAAGTGCCCACTTGCTTCAGTGGAGCTAAATTTGCCTCCCGTGTCTCCTGCCATTTCAAAATATCAGGGTAATAAGTGGTGGAGAGGAGGTTCGTGCTGCTGCTGTGAGGTGATGTTAGCGCCAGTGCATTGCTGGGGAGGCGAAGATGCAGAACTTGCCTGGTGCTACTCAGCAGTCCTGGGAAAACCCCTCAGCATCATCTTGGGTTGTGTCTGAAGCACTGGTGAACCTTTGATTTGTGGAAGATCACCCAGCTTGGGAGGGACTGGGAGTTTCTGTGCCTCTTTTTCCTCCTGGCTGCTGCTTCACATGCTGAAAGCAGCACAGATGTAGTGACTCCACTCCCAGGGCATCGAGTGTGGGCTGATTCCCAGCTGGTTGTGGCAGTGTGAACTGTCAGCCCTGGGCAGGCACACTTGGACTGGAAGTCTAAAGCTTCCTCATGTTTATCTGCAGTGCCCAGACCACAGCAGAGTGCAGGAAGAGTCCTGCAGGAGGGTGATTTATCCACTTTATATGTGGGTAGCACTGGGACCACCTGGGATAGGGATCAGTTTTTGGGGATCACAGCTGCCATGGCTGGTAACTGCAAGTCTGTTCTGCTAAAGGCCACAGTCAACATCCTTAAATTGTGCTGGTTTGTCTTTAGCTCTCTTGTCATGTCTTTCAGCTCTCGTAATATTCTGGGTAATGGGCGGTAATATCACTTTAAAAAATGCAGGCCTGACAGGTCTGCTGGGAGCATCATCTTGTCTCAGTTAAGGAGCTTAGATCTGTGTTTTCAAAAAAATCACTTAGTGGGAGTCCTTCAGCTTCTGATAGATGCAGGCTGGTATTTTCCCGACACTGGAAACTCTTCAAAGTGCACTGATGATTTTATTTTAGCAGAGTTGTGAGTATCAGCACTGCCAAGGAACGTGATCAGAGGTGTCACACACTGAGCCATCCAAATCACAACACCCTGGAGAAAACAGTCTTTGTGGCTCAGGGTACCCACGGAGTCCATAAATACGTTTTTTCTCGGGGATGTTTGGATCTTGATTTCATTTTCAATCCTTGGGAGAATGTTACTAAATGAATGCCATTTTTTAACTGCTATGCAGTGTTTTGTATTCTTGTCAGCCTATTTCCATGTAGGTATTTGAACAATTTTTCTTTTTCTCCATTATTGCTATTGCATATTGCTGAAATAAGTGGCATCATCAATAATAATATATAAGATTTATAAAGTATCATGCCTTCCTGATGTTCTTAAATAATGCCATTGATTAGGAAAAGTGAATTTAAAACATACTGCTCCATATTTAATACTTTTGGGTAAATTTTTCCTGTCCCACACTTTATCCATTCTCTATTTCGACAACATAAAACATTAATTGTTTTTATATGAGAAAGTTTGAGACAGTTGAACACTATTTCATTTCATTGAAAAATTTATGGGCTTATAAAAATGTGGTGCTAAAATGTAGCAAATGGAGGGAACCTGACTCTCTCTGTTAAGGATTTTTCTGATTTGCAGATTTTTTATTATTATTTACCAGTAACAATATATTAGGTACAATATATTTGAAAAGTAATTACTTTCTTAACATTGTAGTGACTATTTATTTGTACAAAACAGAGTTCAATGAATCAACTTCTTGGGTCAGTGCAGAAAGCTTATGGATTTTGGGAAGATACATGGTCCATCTCCCATTAGAAGAAATTCTGAAAATTAGTCTCAGTGAAGTAAGTAATGAAGTGTGGTTGGGTATGTCATTGCCAAATGATGTCAACTACAAACAATATGAACACAAATGCAAACTTAAACATTAAAAAGAATTTTTTTAATATTTTAATTAATTAAATATAAAGAGAAAATATAGAGGGAAAATATAAATGTATTCTTTACAAAATTCTTCTGTATTTTTAATTTTAAAGTGACTGTCATTAATATGTAATTGTTTATCTGTATCAGACTTCTGTGACTTCTACTGAAAGGGACCAATGATAGAAGACCCTCAAATTATATGACATTTTGGCAGAGAATCACTCAAATCACTCACTCAGCTTTGCCTTCAGAAATACTGTTTTATCCAAACCTTCTTCCTTTCTCTATAACATGAATAGAGTCAATTAATTTAGAGTGTCAGACACACACTTTATAGGATGTCATTGTCTCACAGTGCTGGTGATGGTTTTGTTTGTGCTGGTCAGATCAGACTGTTCGTCAGCTACGACAACGCGACAAAGCAGTTGGACACGGTGTATGATATCACACCAGAGCTTGCACAGGCCCTCCTGGAACGGATAAACTCGTCAGGATTTGACATGAGGAACACTTCAACTATCTACAGGCAAGGCTGCTTTGCTTTTTCTTTTATGGCTGTGTATGGATAGAATGAATAAGTAAGGAGAAAATGGAAATTGATAACGTGGCACAGCTTTTTCATTCCAGCAGAAAAATCTAGGCTGAAATCCAGCCCTGTTTAGCAACAGTGAAGAATTGCTACTTTATGAATTTTTGGAGGTGTGCCTAATTAGCTGATGCTTTGTCTCGTGCTCCACAGTGAGGAGATGCCTGTAACATTCATAGGAAGTCTGCAGCAGTATCTGGGGGACCCAGGCACAGCTCCACCACATTCTAGAGCAATAAAATAAACTGGGACAGCAGAACATGGGTTGTCTTGGCTGCTTGAATCACAGAACATGGAGGTGTTTGGTGGAAATCATGCTACAGTTAGGATTGAAGGAGGAAATCTCAACTCCTGCCAGCCAGGACTGCAAGTGGGTTTTAACTGACATGGGTGTCACCAGAGAAGCCACAAAGTGAAGCAGTGTAAAGCCTGCCCTGCTGTCCTCTTTGTCTTGCAGGGTGGAGAGGAGCCACTCTTAAATATGTTTGAATGTTAGGTGTGTAAGCAGGAAACTTAATTTTCAGGGCTGTCAAATCTGCACTGAAGTAACTTTAACAATAATAAAAAACCAAAATAAACTGCTGTTACTCATAAATACGCAGCGAGCGTGAGAAAGCTCTGCGCTCCACATTACATTTACACTGTCATATCAATGGATGTATTTAGTCCCAAGACAATGCTGTCTGAAATTATTTGTAGTTTCCTTGGGGGGTACCTTGGAGCTTTAAACTAATGGAGAATATGCTTTATGGCTTCAGAGCTCCTGTCATTACTGCAGTGCAGCTCGCTGACTTCCATGAAGCATTGCTCATTGTCGGAGGAGTAAGCGAGAGAAGAGTTATGCCCACGCTCTAAATTTCCATGTCAGAAACCTTAAAAATGATTTTGTCACTCACAAGAGCTGCCACATTCTCACAGATGAGAGAAATTTCATGCTCCATAATCCTTAATATATTCCATTTTTACAACACACTTGGTTTATGTTACTCATTTTAACCATACTGTTGATTTAAATGCACTTTTACTTCTAAGAAGTAGTGTTATTCATTTCCACTAATCCCAAGGGAGATGAAGAGCTCTTGGTGGCTATGCAATAATGCATCAGAATGTAATTATTTGTTATAAAAATGCTCTTATAGATGTTTCTTTGATTTGTATGTTGGTTTGATGATCTCTCATGAATTCAGATGTGCTGCTGAAGGAATGTTTTGTTATATCGCTGGCAGGTTGTTGTTGAGGGACTAGAGGAACTAAAAGCCTTTCTGTGCTCTAGAATTTGACTGAGTTTGTGGTAGTGCTGCAGCACTGTCCACTGTTGATTTGATTCACATCTGGACATTATTGCCCAGACTCTGCCTGTGCCTGCCTCACTGAACTGCTAAAATCCAGGGACTGTAGCAGGAAAGCTGGGCTTTGGCCACATCTTTGAGGTTCTTGTTCTGTGTAAGTTATGAAAGCAAAGGCTGAGAGTTTACAGGGACAAGGAATTGACTCAGGCTTCCTACAAACTAGTTTATCCCCATCACTATAAAGTTCAAAGGCCAGAGACAGTGATGCACAATTCAGAGCTCTTTCTTTGCAGGGCTGCAGGTAAAGGCAGTAAATAAGCACAAGGTCTAAGCCAGAAGGACACCTACAACAGGCATTTCCCCGTGGTGGTGTGACTCCTCCTCTCCAGAAACTATGGCTGTGGTTGCACTTTACAGAGGTTAATGGAAATGTTGACTTAAATATTACAGCATGGGAACTGTGAAGGAAAATGAGCTCAGTTCAAAACCCTGCCTTGCAGACTGCTGTGCTGGCACAACTGGGCAGTGAGCCTCAGTGTGCCTTCTCCTAACCAGTGTTGAACTGGACAGGTCTCCATCCATCAGCCAGTCCTGTGCTTGATGTGAAATACAGCAGGCTTTGTTTAATCCTAAAATGATGAAGAGGCCATGTCGTGCTCTGGCTGCTGCTCTGAAACACAAATGTGTTGTGTTGCATGTGAAATCCAAGCAGGACTTAGAGTTCAAAACATCCAATCAAACCAGATAAGAACTCAGCAAGCCACTTCTAGAGACTTAGTAATAGCCCTCCATCATTTCCAAGATTATCCTGTCGAGGGAAGTGGAGTCATTAACTGGGACAATCCAGCCATGGACGAATGGAACCAGGACGGGTAAATTTTCAAGCACAAGCAATCCAGGCAGAATTCAGCTGAATACAAAGGCCAGTGCATGTTCTCATACCCCAGTTACAGGCTAAGTTTTAAAGATTGCAGGTTGAGGCACTCGTGACAAGCAGAAATGGCTCAAGCTGTGATCACAAGGGGAAGGTACCAGGCTGTGTTTGCATTTCCCAACAGTGACACCTTTTATGTCAAAAGGGAGCTAATGTATTTCTGCTCTCTAGGCTGGGTTTATTGGTTTGCTTTTATGATGACCTGGAACAGATGGAGGCAGCTGTGGCCCGGGCTCTACTTCATCAAATGATTAAATGCAATCAGCTGAGAGGTTTCCAGGCCCAGGTTCATGAGGTGGGTGCACCACTTGTTCTTCTTGCCTAATACAATCTGTAAACAGAGGAGGAGGGATATTCTTCTTAAATAAGGAAAGAAATGAGTGAAAAATTACTGGGACTTAAGGAATAAGGGAAAATAGTTCTTGAGAATGCAAAGAATAGAAATCCATTTTGGGTGCTCATTCTTTTCTCATTCTGTTTCATATTCCTGTTCCATATTCCTTTCACAACTGTGGTTCTATTTCTGAAATTTTATGAAGTGTGTGAATATTTGCCAATGCCTATTCCAGAGATTCCAGTTAATGTTTTGGGTGGTAATGGAAATTGGTTCTTGGCAGATTTTTATTTCCCATCTGCTCTTTTTGTTTGATTTAGCTCAAATCTCAACTCCTGAACACTGCCATGCAAAACCAGACATTGAATGATACCCTTGGATCTCTGTCAGATGCTGTGGTTGGACTAACTTCAAGTCAGCTGGAATCTCTGTCACCTGAAGCAGTGCATAATGCTATTGCAACATTAAACCAAGTCTCTGGGTGGGCAAAGAGCCAAGTTATGATTTTATCCAGTAAATATCTCTCTTATGAAAAGGTACCTCTGATAACAGCTTTCCTACCTTCTGTTTTTAAAGGTGAACTGGCTTTTTCTCAATCATAACTGTAGATTTTGAAAAGTTTAGTACAAGAATTCTATTTAGTTAGTGGCCTGAAAAATGTGTTTAAATCAAATAAAAGCATCCAAGATTGTACGTCCCGAAGTAATTCTCTAGTAACAGAGAGAATGAATATTTGGATTTGGCAGTTGTATATATTATTTTGTCTGTGTCACTGCCCTAGGCAGAATTTGCATGATCAGAGATCCCAGGCTATATATTCAAATATACTGTAATGCAAGGAATCAGGTCCTGGTTGAAGTTTCAGAAAAAGGAACTTCTGAGAAACTTCACGCATTTGTTCCATGGACAGACACAGGAAATGCATTCCTAGGCAAGAAATGTATTAAGTATTTAACAAGAATAGTTTTGATTTATTTATTGACTTTTGCTTTTAAATGTATCTGCTGTTCTCGGGCCAGAAAACTTCCTGTTTGCTTGTGCTGTTGTCCCTGCAGGTTTTATCATTTTATAACGTGAGCCAAATGGGCGCCTTGGTGACAGGAATTGGCACCCGGTCACTCCACAGCATGAACCCCAGGGAGCTGTCTCAGATTATTCGAGGCACAACCTCCCAGTACTTGTCTGACTTATCTCCTGCACAGCAACAAGGCATCCTCAGGAAGGTGATTATAAACTCCAGTGTGTGGCACGTTTTCTCCGCACAAGAGCACGGTCACCAGATCTGTAGAGCATGAATTAAACCAAGATGTGTCCTTTAGCTCAGTGGTTGATGTTTCTACTGCTTTTTTTCTGAACACCAAGTGTATTTCGAAGGCTCTCTCTTGCTTATTTCCGTTGTGTTTTTAATACCGTCGTGTTTTTCCTTTATCCTCTTAAGAGAAATATTACACAGAGTAGAAAGAAGGGCAAATCCTGTAAATCTAAGCATCAATTCTGAAATGCCATGTATTTCTGTGTTCCTCTTTTTAGATAGCTGCATCTGGAGATTTTTCTTCATCAGTCAAAGATATACAAGGAGCTTTCTTTAAAGAAGTCTCTCTTTCTGGTTTATGGAAGCAGACTGGATATAATTCTTCAGTGCTGAAAGAAAAAGAACTAAGAAGCAGCCAGGTAAAAATTATTATGCAGTTCCCATTCCACTGCAATTTAGTGTGAGGGAAGAATCAGAAAAGTGGTATAATGTATTTGTGTCCAAGGAACACAGGTAAAAGGACGGAACTGCCCCAGTTGCATCTCAACATAAACACCAAAGGGCATTTAGAGCCCAGGCAGCATTATGAGACAATGCCATGGAAAAGGAAGCATTGATATGCCGAATTTAAGTTCCCAGGTTTCTGCCATGTAAATTTGCTCTTTCCAGTACTGCATATTAGACATTTCCATGTAAAAATCTTTGACTCTGTCCAGAGAGATGAAAGGTTGGATCCGATGATCTCCAGAGGTCCCTTCAGCCCGAAGTTTTTCAGTGGTTGTGGGCCATGTGTAGGTTTAACAACATCCCATAATGCCAGTCAGTGATGTTTTGTCTTGTGAAAAACAAATTCAGCACTGGATGCCAAACCTTTTGGTTGCTCATACTGGACCATAGAAGTACCTTTAGAGTCCATAAGAGAGCTGAGAGTACAAAAACCTTGCAGCAGTTACTGTATCTTACAAGTGGATTGACTAAAGTCCATTTTAATTATGGTGGGTTTAATTTCAGGCTTTGTATCTGTATGAATTGCTGTCTAAGGAAAACTATCCTGTTGACCTTCTCAGGTATGGATTATATCTCTTTTGAAATGGGGTTTAAGATTAGTTTTATGATGAGAGCAACTTCGAGGTAAACAATCTGTGGTTATTTTGTATTATCTTACGTTTATTCATTCCTGGATACCACAGGATAATTCACCCCCCCACTAAAAGGGGTCTTCAAAACCAAAATCAGGATCAAAGCATTGCAGAGGTTTGGGTGTTTTAAGGCTTAGTTGATATTTTTCAATTTGTTTGCATTTTTACTTTCAAGAGCCTTTTAATTACAAGAAATGGGAAAGAGAGGTGGAGAAACTGTGTTTTAGGATGAGGCCGTGGGGAGTAAGGACTAGATCCTGCTCAAATGTTCAAAAGATTGAAATTTGCTTTTCCTATCAGCACAGGACAGCTTGTGAAAGGAGTAACTTGTCAACTCATTGAAAGTATGGACACAGACATATTTTTAAACAATTTTAAATTCTTTGAAATGAATCTTCATCTGCTTTCTCCATATCAGGTAAAACAAACAAAAAAAGGCTTTATGTACATAAATATACTACCCAGTATCCAAATTAGGTAAATTAGAATTTGGTTCATTCTGGTTTGTCTTTGGTTTTATGGTTTTGTTTTTTTTTTTTCAGAATCCTGCATGTCTGTACTTGTCTGTTAGCATATTTCATTTAAATCTTTTATGTGTGTATTTGTCTGCTATCATACTTCATATTGACAATTTCATTTGTCACTTACAAATGGCAAGAAATTCCTACAGCCCTTCTGACTTGTTAATTCATGAATAATCTGTTTGGAAATACACAGAAGTTTCGAAAACATACAAATGCTCTCATGTTCCCAAATACAGGATGTTTCATCTCTGATGTCTACAAAAAGAAAACTAAAAAAAGCCAGATAAAAATGTTCTCTGAACATAACATACACAGTCTTACATATGCTAATTTATATGCTGCAATAAACAAGCCATATTTTTTATTCTTCTTCAAAACTGCCAGAGGTTCAAGATCCTAAATTTTTTCTTGCTTTTAGGTTAATTGTTTAGCTTGGAAGTTTTGGAAAGTCTCCAATGCGTCTATTCCTCCCTTCCTCTTACTGGCACTTCCGTGAGTCACATCTTAGTCCATCTTAACTTCTAAGCACTTTTTAAATAATCTCTTCAGTCCTAAGAAAACTGATGAATCAAACAAATGGTAATTTATCAAAGTGGTCACTGACTGTAGGCAAAATCTGTCTCAAGTGAAAGTTGGTCATACTTTGTGTCTTTTAGTACAGTGCATTTTTGTCACAATTATGGATTTTTTTCCCCCTAGGTGGGCTTATTTGGTTTAGGTTTGCTTATTTGTTTAGGGGTTTTTTGGAGAGTGGATGTATAAGACAAAAACACTGGGTACTGCTGATGCATATTGCTCTGCGTGGTTAAAAACATTTCAGTGTGTTTTAAGACATTTGTAAGTTAAGCAAAACTTTTCAGTGACAGCTTTGTTTCTTGGAAAAGAAAACTTACATATTGGTAAGAACTCCTGAATTGTAGAACTTGTTAATTCCTTTCTTTCTTTGTCTCTTTCTATGTGTCTAAGGGGATAAAAGGGACTGAGATTGAGCATTCTTTTTGTGAAATAATTTCTAATTGAAAAATGTAAGAAAAGTATTCAGTTTGAAAAGGCTCTACTCTATTTAACAACTATAAAATAATAATGGAGAGACTTTAATACAAGGCTTCCTGCAAACTGCAGCACCCAGTTATTTGGCAACAATTGCATGTTGCTTGTTCAGGGCTATCAGAAGTCACTGGTGCTCTTGCCTACAGACCTTGGCAAGGCTGCGCCTGTGCAGATGTGGGCTGTGCCTTTATTTGCAAAGGTTGTCTGCCACTCTGTGTGGAGAGGAGCATCATTTTGTTTAATTTGGCAGGATTTTGGGACTTTGATAAAAAGGAAACCTACTCTAAAAGTGCTTGTGGTCCTTAGGCCACCCACCACATCTTCATTCATCAGAGAATTATTCCTAATGAAACGGAGAAAGGGGAAAAGTTTCTGAACTGTAGACAGTCCTGTTTTATATGGTGTTAAAGCACCTCAGAGCACTTTCATCCACTTGCAGCTATTTATAATTCTTAGCCATTTTTTGGAGTTCAGTTCATGTTCTGATGAACTGGAAGAAGATGGATGTTGAAGTAAGGTGAGGATTTATTGCAATTTTTCTGGCCTGTCTGGTTTATGATTTTTCAAGTCCAGCCTTGCCTCTAAATGTTTCTGTCATCACAGATTTTATGGGTATGGTTGTGGGTGTATGAAGGTCAGCTTTGCATTCTGAGACCATTTGAATTCCTTCTGCAGTTCTGAGCACCTGGCGTACGTTACAGGCCCCTTGTGCGTCCCTTTCCTGGAACGTCTGGGGAAGGCTGGAATGGACCTTCTGAATCCAAGCCATCACAAAAGGGATGCTGTCCTGCAAAAAGTACAGGAGTGCTTGGTGGGTATGGCTGAGAGGGGTCAGCAGAGGAGGAGACACCATGGAGGTGGAGAGAGTCACCACCTACATGAGTTCTTCACCTGTCCACCTGTATTCTTTTGGGGGGCTTATGTACTGTTTCAGTTTTATTGTTTGCTGCTTAAGGAAACCTTCCTTAACAGTTTTCCTTGACTCCATGCATGTTACAAAGTGTTCTCGTGAAATGTCATTGCCGGCCAGGACAGCCTGGAGCTGACCAGTCTGCCCCTGGAGCTGTTCTCCTGGCTCCGAGCAGTGCCAGTCCAAGTAGAGCTGTTGTGGCACAGGGAACTCCATGGGAAAGGTGGTGGTACCAGGAGGATTTTGTGACTTCTGCTGTCTGGGAGCTGCAGCACTCACCAGTTTTTAGGGGAAACTAGTTCTTTGATGTAGCTGTGGCTATTCCTGTCCTTATACACAGTACCAGCTGTATAATCCCCAGTGTTTTGGCAGCTGCTTGAGAAACCCCTCAGAGCTCAGCCTTCTAACAGCAACAGCTTGGGGCCCCTCTGCTGCAAGGGGCCGGATGAGGGCTGTGCTGCCAGACAGAACTGCAGGTACTGGGTGGTCACATTCTTTATGTGTGATTCAGTATGGAATAAAGAATACTGAAAGCTCTTGAGGAGTGCTTATGAAATATCACCAGTTGGATTGGTAAAACAAAAAATATAAGGCAGTCTCAGCAGAAATTGAAGATTAAGTTGCCAGTGCAAACTGTTGTGTCTTTGTTCCTTAAAGCTTAAATGAGTTGTGATGCAGCTGAGTGATACAGGGCAAGAGCCAAGGTTAGCTCTGCCAACAGGGCAAATGCTTCTTGTTTCAGAACAGCTCCATTGCTGATGAATATGATGTTGACCTCCTTGGAAATCTAATCTGCCACTTACCTCCAGCCTTTCTACATGGCAGAATGTCCCTGAAGGCAATGGCAGCAGCCCTACATCAATTCAAACTTTGCCAAGAGCTCAGCCATGAGCAGAAGACTGAAATTAAATACAAACTCCTTCAGTTATATGGGTAAGGTATTGGATACACCACCTTGGTCATGCTGCTGGTTAGGCCATGCAAATACCAAGCATTTGCTTTGCCCAGAGGAACTGCAGTGAAAACAGCACAAAGCAGCTTCTGTCGCTGGCCAGGCTCGAGGTCTTGTCCACTAGAATGACATTTCTGTTCTTGTGTGTAACATGATAAGTGTGGAACAAAATACAACCCCAGGGACACCCTGCATGACTTAAGTCCCAGAGGAAAAGGAGAGAAAGTGTAATGTTTGAGGGGGGCAGGCAAACAGACTCACTGGCTTGGCAAGAGAAAGGGGTTACGGGCAGAGAATGGCGCAGGAACGCAAAGAATGGGAAAATGGAAGTGGGATACTCAGTGTGCTGGTGTGAGAAGACAAATAAAGAAGACTGCAAGCACCTGTGGCAATAGGAGAGAGGGATATAAAGTTTGAGCACCTGAAGCAGCAGAGCTGGCAGCCTGTTGGGTGTCTGTAAGGACTCAGATTAGGCGGGCAATTGGAACCTCACTGGTATCAGTCATGCAAAGAACAAAGCCATCCCCTGTCTGGCAAGAATATGCTGTTTCTCTCTTGCATTGTCCCTTAGAAGTATCTTGCATTTGAAAAGGGAGACTGGGTGCACAGTTTCTAACCACCCCTTCACCCCAAAGTCAGTCACTTTATCCAACCAGTCACGTTAGGTCCTGTTCAGCTTCCTGCTAGTCAGCATTTTTCTGTGATAGGATAGCTGTATTTTCCACCAGATCCCATCCCTGCACTGATCTTGATACAGATCAGTTTTATTGAATCGTGGCACATGGCGCTAAATAAGATTTTACTTTATTTTATGTTATTTAATTTTGAATATATTTAAACATCCTCATAGTGGAGCAACAAAGCAAATAAAGTTGTTTGTGGGAACGTGAACTAGTAACGTGTTTGTTACTGCCTTCTTCTGTAGGCTCTGTCAGGCTGAAAATTACTTATCCAAGTGCTTTTTTAAGTCACCCACCAAATGGGTTGACTAACATTTGTCAGATTTGGATGATGTGTCTACTTCTGTTTTGATAACCATTTTGCAGACAACTATTGCAATATGAACTGACAGAAAATGGTAAATTTTCTTTCAAAGAAAGAGTGGTTTCTCTTTGTTCGAATACTGTAATGCTAAGAACACTGGACTATTGAGGGAGAGCTCCATCACCACCATATTTGAAGGGCTTTTCTGATTATATTGCGAGTTTCACTGATGCCCTATGCCCAGAGAGATGAGAAAATGCAATCTGATGCTAATAACAATGAATCATCACACTGGCATAGAACTATCTGTGTTTCCTCTATGATAAAGTATCATAAAAACACTGATGTTTTAGTATTATTTTTATTGTAACATTCTTTATTAATATAATTTTTCAAAATATTTTTTCAGCTCCTCAAACAACTGGACAGCAGAAACAACATTAGATGTTGGACCATTCATAGCTCTGCTGTCAAAAGAGGAATTAAATGCCCTTGTTGAAAAGGTATGCTTTTATTAAAAATTTTAAATTTGTAGCAGATATTTTAGAACTTGGATTTGTGAATGCCATAATGCAGTCTAAATTATGTAACCTGAATGCTAAACTAGGTAAATAATTCTTTTGTCAAGGAACCCTGTGTTAATGTGTCACATATTCTTGACTCCATCTAATGAGATTTCTTCTTGAGAGTAATGTTACTATAAGCAATTATTTGCACGTGTACAATGACAATTGTACATTGTCACATGGGGAAAAAAATTTATAGTGACGCAGACTCATTTTTAGTACTTTACACCTTGCAGTGCTCTTTACTCCATCCCCCTGCCTTCCAGCCATAAAAGTTGTGTTTCTTATCCTGTTATTAAGGGGATCATGCTGATCAAATTAGCATTTACTCATGTGGCCCTTTGCCCTGAGGCCAGCGTAGCACAAGCAACGATATCTGATGGCCTCAGCATTGCACTTTGTGGTTCCCTTGCCCTCTTTAGTTCATATAATCTTAATTTTTTAATGCATAGGAGTAAACTACACTGGAATGAGAGATTCATTCTTCAGCAGAAATACATGAACACAGTCAGCAGCTTTTCCACTGGAGATAATGCTTATAATTGACCAGATAGAATAGGACTCTTCAAAGGAAAAGAAGGTGTCTAGCAGGGTGGAGGAGAGAGGTCAAAAAAGCCTAAAGAAGGCAAACAGGTCAAATTTATTTCTCATAATTTAATTGGGTCCCTATCCTCAATTCTTATACTTATCTGGCAAATTTAAGACAAGCGAAATGAAGCCCATATTAAAATGGTGGAACTCACAGCTCCAGGAGGGTCTGGACACAGACGCCAATCAGTCAGTGCTCAGGTGTTGCCAGAAGCTGAGAGGGCATACAGGAGGGAGAATCACTCAGAATTTGCTTTGTTCCCAATATTTTCCCCCTCAAATGTGTGCTGGTGACCTTTCAGTAGCAGCCAATTACTCTTTTCTGAAACATCTGCACAATGGGACGAGGCCGAGCTGTTACTAACCCCTGCTTTGCTAAAGTCTGCACAAGTCTTTCTCCACAAATTGGTTTGTTTTAAAAGGGAGAGAGAAACCTTATTTATTCTTTCTTTCCTTTTGAAGTTTCCAGATACCGTTTTACAAATAGCAAAGACAATTGGACCAGTTTCTTCAGCTGAAGAGCTTCTGTCAGCTGTGTTCGAGTCAGTCTCCAACGGCACTGGCAGCATCCGCTCGTCTCTCAGCAGAGCTGGTCAGTATTGCACCTGGGGCCTCTGCAAAGTGCTGCCATTTGGGGCTGTGGTGGTGCAGTTCAAACAGACTTTGTCTCACTTTGTCATCAAATGCATTCTGAGAAGCCGAACAATAAAAGTGAAGTGTTGAGCAACTTAAAGACTTCTAGCAAAAAACAGTGAGAGTCTTCATTCTGCTGCTCCTCAGAGTTGTATGATGCACTGACTAATTGCTGGAACACTTTCATTACAGGATTGCATAATTAAGCATTTCCTGAAATGTTTCTGAGTGCACAGAGGAAAAAGATGAATGATTTGAATTAGAGGGGTTTGTTTATTTTTAATTTTTTGTTTATTTTTACTTTGTAATCTAATTGAAACCCCTTGAATTAAAAACCCATGAAGGTGACAAGTTACCGTTGTGCCAAAAGATTGCACATAGTTAATCCTTTGCCAGACATGAGCATATGGTGACTGATCTCTTCTTAAATCTGACAGTGGTGGCACGATGTTTTTTCTGTCCAAATGGACAAAGTTTGTAATCATCTAAAAGGTATTTTAATTAGCAACCAAACAAATCTAATAGAATCTCAGGTGATGGATGGATCATTTTCTTTCTATAAGGTACATACTCTGACTATATTCGATTATTATAACTATTCTTTCTCTTATCTGAAATTCACCCAGGCAGAATTTGTAAGCTGTGCCATCCTGTGCCGTGGAAAACAATCCTGCTGTGGGGAAAGATTTTGAAAAGCAGCAATGGGAATTTAGACCCAAACAAATTCAAGGAGTTTGATATTGTCTGCCTTTGTCTTTGAAAATCCCCCCATTGGTTCTCTGCCTAGCAGAAGAGAGGTTCAAGCTCTCAGCAAGCCCTGGGCCACGATGGAAATCCATCTGCTTTTGTATAGCAGGAACTCTGAGTGATGACTGTGTGTCTCTGGGAATGAGTTTGCCTCTTACAATGCTGTATTCATAGACAGAGTGAGGTGGAGGGAGTTCTAAGACTTGTGTTTCTTCATAGCCTGAAACAAAACATGACCTCAGTTGATCAGAGGAGTCATTACACAATCATCAGGCTCTAAAAAAAGCAGGATTGAGCTGGTGAAATATCAGGGTGTTAGTTCACCTGTATGCATGAAATTCACTCTTCCTTCACCAAGTAAATCAGCAGATCATGAGCCATATTTCTTTAGACACGGGCTGCAGGACTGAAGGTTCAGCAGCAGGCATTTCAGTCTGCTTGTGTCCTTATGTGTGCTTTTTCAAGCCTCTGGATCTACATGAATCCCAAAGACTTCTCTGATCAGCCCAGCTCATGTCCAGTGCAGTTGCAGAGCTCTCTCATCTGCGTTGCAAGACCAATACAAACCTGCAGCGAAGCTGATGGTCTCTGTCAAAGGATAACTTGGCTCCAAGGCTATGGAGGCTCCTCAGTCTCCACTTGGGGTGCACGAGCTCAGCTGGGGGGAATCTGGGAGATGAGAAGTTGAAGGATTGTTTGTGCTACTCTAGGAAATGCTTCTGCTGTCCAAACATGGTATTGAACTTCTGTTACCAAACATAATCTCATCAGCTCCGTACAATTCACACAGTGCTTTCAATAAGGAATGAAGTTTAATTACTGATTCGTAAATCACTAAAAAATTGGGTATTATGAAAATTACTCCAGAATAACGTTGATGCTTTTCATGCCACCAATGCTAGTTTGCATTTCTCACAGACCCGTTGTGAGCTGATATTAATAACAGTAGCAATTACCAGTGACAGAATTCTTACATCTATGTCTATATCAAGATTAAAAACAAAGGTTTTAAGGTGCTTAAGGCAAGATGGAACACGAAAAGCAAAACTTGGGAATTGTGTGTCTAAGATGCTACCAGAAAGCAGTGGCAGTGCTGGAGAAAGAATTCAGGTTTCTCACCACAAGATCTGAGATGCTATAATGTGTGTATATATATATATATATATATGTATGTATGTTTTTCATCAAAATAAATGTATAGCAAAAGGAAGAGCATCAGTGGCATCAGATCAGAAATCTAATTAGTATTTCCCCGTGTAATCGCACCAGTGTATGTGGTGTGTTAAAAATAATAACATCAATGGGGTTTTTTTCAAGGACACGAAGTCTTAGGTTCTCGTGACTTGGGGAGGGGAGCTGCACTGTGTCTGGATGGGCAGTATTTACATGAGAAAAGCTGACCTTCTGCAGCAGGGGAAAGGGAAACAATGCAGCTTCACAAGGGGGAGGTAGAGGGAGAGCAGAACATCAGCTGGTACAGTGGAAGCTGAACAGCGTTTTCGTTTGCTCAACAGATTCAATCTTTTCAGTGTTCTACCCACTACTGCAGCTTCCTTTGATGCAAATAAATCCCTCCTCTGCCTCCTTTCAAAGTACAAATCTACTTTGTACATCCTCGCTTTAATTTATTTATCTGGGGGAGCTTAGCTGAGGCACAGCATCTGTGAAATTCGTGCTTTTTACTGGTAATGACCATGTCTGAAGACATGTAGGGATTATTTGGTTTAGATAATTATTTAATAAGGTTTTCCTAAATTAGTGACAGGAGAGGGAGCAATAAACAACCACATTAGGATTCTAATTTCTGCTTTCCATCAACATTAGAGGTAGATTATGCCAACAAAGACTAGGATTTGTTAAAACACACAATGGAAACTGTCTGGTTTGATAATGCATAGGGCCAGAACCTGACTGTAAATAAGATTTTTAAAGGCAGTTTGTCTCTGCACACAGTTCTGTGGTAAGTGAACAGCCCTCTCTAGATCCCGACATTTTAACAACAGCCTTGACATAAAGAACAAGCACCGTGCTTCTCTGACACATCCGGCTTCTGTCTTCACCTTGGTTAAATGTCAGGCAAGTCTTACAAGACATATATCTCTATCAGGGCATTTCAGAGTGCAAGGACCTCTCACGTGCGTTACTTTCCTGTTGAGTTGGACTCGCTGTTCGAACGTGACGTTTATTCAGCTGAAGCTCCTTTTGGTGAACTTCCACCAGGATCATCCCCAACACTTGCATTTCACTCTTCATTTCATTTGCTCCCAGCAAATGGTGGCTTTACTTCAGAACAAGCCCTCGCCTGGGTTTTGATGCCTTTAGAGAATTAGACTTGAAAGAAACTTGCAAGATACTGGTTGTTCTTATTGCACACGTCCATATTTTAGTTTTGTTGTGGCATCCTGCATTGTAGCTGTTCTGAAATGTGTCTGCTCTTGTCCAGCATGCACTGCCTTTGGAGTACAAAGAATATAACCAATGTCTTGCAAATTAGGCAAATTCTAGTTTTATATCCAGGACATGAACAATATAAATATGTTTTAAATTATTTAATTACAAAATAATTAATTTATCAATATCACATCCGCTGCAGTTAATTTTCATAATCTGTTGCTCTCCTTAATATCAATATTGCTTTGATATATCTTGTCGTCTCTTTGATGAAAACTCTTGCTATTTGACTTTTTTCAGATTGCCTGGGAACCAGAGCTCCTTCTTCAAATGAAATAATTAAATTAGCAGAAGCAAATGTCTTTTGGTCAGTTCAGGAACTGAAGTGCATGGACCCAGGGACTTTTGACAAAAATGTGGAACTTCTTGGGGCTGTCTCAGGTTTTAACAGCTCCCAGCTGACTGCCTTGAAGGAAAAAGCCAAGCAGGTAACTATCCTGTCTGTGAAGGAAAATTAAATCTGTAATTTGATTTGGTGTTATTGAACTACGCAGTTCTAAAATAACTGTGCTATGTCAGTGTCACTACTGCCACAAGAATATCTATGGTTTATTAGAAAAATAATGTGAGGTGGTGATAGAAGACTATTGCCTTGCTTTAGAGTCAACAGGCAAGTAGTTCTGAGCTATTGGCAGCTGGAAAAGTGAAGTGTTTTTACTTTTGAATTGCTTTTCTGCTGCCTTCTCACTTTCCTTTCATAAATGAAATATCAGCAAGCAGTATTAGGGGTTGTTGATTGCCCTGCTGAGAATTAAGCTTGGCATGTTAAACTGTCTACATCAGTGCTAAATATAGCTTACAGTGGGGTAAACCCAAACTGACTGAAAGGGAGTTATTGGCTGAATAAAGCTGCTTCTTCCACCTTGATGTCACAGGCATGGACAGACCCAACAGTAGGAAATTTCAGGGAGATAAAAAACCACCTACATTTTGTCTTTACCAGGAGCACAGTCAGACAGAGGACCCTGGGAGGATCTGGGGCATCAGCACCCGGTCTGGGCTCTGAGCAGCCCTGCCTGGGCCGGTGTGGGCTGGCAGAGAAGTCAGACCTCACTCCATCCCTGTTGTTGCCATTGCACTTCTCCCTGGGGGTGGCCTCTTGCTGCTTTGTGGTTGCCTGCACTGCCAGGGAACAGGCAGATTCCCAAACATACTTTTGGTTCAGCAAGGAAAAGCCGTAGGGTGCAGTAAGACAAATTGTTTTGGTTGCAGAAAACCCAGAGGTGAAGAGGTTACTGGCCCCAGCCTGCCTTCAGCTTCCTGTCAGCAGCATCTGCTGGAGGTTATCTGCTCTCTGCTCCCATCTCTGCATGGCTACTACTCTGTAATCCCCTTCTGTCAGAATGATCCAACATTTAAAAGTCCTTTTTAGGTCCCATCAGATCATTCTGACAGAATGAGGTTGGGAAGCATCTACAAGTTGCAGTTGGCTGCAAGTAGTACAGAGTGCAAGAGGCTTGGAGACCTGAGGGCTGTGACCTCCGGAGGAAAGCGGGAGCAGGGGACAACGTGGGTCTGGGCAGCATCTCTTTAACCGGCAGCTGCAGGCAGGAGTGGAGCTGACCATGGATTTTGGGTAAATAAGACCAACTGTGAAATTTTTAGCAGTGGAGCTCGGCTTTTAAAACAGTGGAACTGCAGGTGCTTGAAGAGCAGTGGCACTGCCCGGATTTCTGAAAGCAGATGGTGACTCTCTGCTGCCTTGTTGCAGGAGGACAACTGCAGCAAATGTTTTCCCCCCAAGACAGCTTCCCTCTGTCAGCATGGACACGGGTGGGTAGGAAAAGGGGAAAGAATGTAATCCTAGAAGAAAATAAAAGCAGTGCTCCCCTGAGATAGTGGGAACTAATATTCTTTACAGCGTGCAACATATTGGTGTACTTACAGAGTGGTATCAGTTGTAGGGATATTGCCAGCAAGGTTGATACACTCACATTTCTGGCTATATTCAGTCAAGGACACACAGATCTGTGGTGCACTGAATGGCAGTATATTCTGTGTGTGAGTGTTTGTGCAGATTTCTGCTAGACAAAGACAGACTTCCTATCTATTAATTTGCAAAATGCAATGTGGTGTTACACTGAACATGAAGCGTGAGAAATGAGACAGGACAGGCAAAGCTTTTTGGAATTATGTGCATAAGATGCTGTTATGTTATTAACATCTTTGATTAAAGGTTTCATTAAGCCAGCACTACTCATTGTTCCAAACTAATTCAAAAAGTCTAGTTATCAGATTGTGTCTTAATGAAAGTAAGAAGCTTAGCTCACTTGTAAGTGGAAGGTCTCCCAGCTCTGCAGCAGTGACAGCTGTATGGATCTGTAGTCTCTAGGTGAATGAGGACAAAGGAGTGTTTCAGTTTCATGTGTTGTGTTATTTATATCGTTCTGCCTGAGATTTCACCCAGCACTGTCGGATAATGCTATTTATGAAGTACTTCAGATTCTGTAGTTTATGGCCTAGATGAGGAAACAGACACACGGCATTTTTGCCTGCATGTGTTTACGTATCTCTTAAGCTAGAGTAAAATTGGGCTAATGCTTTTTACTATCTATTTTCTTTGGAAAAGATTGAAGTTTCCCAGACTTAGACCCTTTATGACATTGTAAAACCAACATAAAAGATCTGGTGGAAACTCAGTTGGGAGGTACAGGTCCAGCAATGCATCTCTTAAACAAATCCTTAACCCGAGGGTCGTAGTTGGGAAAAGCACCCTGGCAGCCCTGAGGCTGCCCTGTGCTGGATATGCTCATTGGTACGAACAGCAGAGAGCCTGCAGCTCTGTGAAAGGAGTATTTAATTCCAGAGATCCAGATTCCTGAGCCCTACTGCTTTATTTTCTGGACGTTGTACAGCTTCATGTCTATCTGATGGTGCAAACACTATTTCGTAGGCAACTACAGAGATGCTCTTCAGCAAGTCCCCACTAGCTTTGTCCTTTCTAACTTTTCAAACAAATCTTAAGTTGTAGCTATCCTGAAAATGGAGTAAATATTTTTCTCACTTAGACAGTAGCCCAGGCCTGAGCTTTTAGTTGTAATTTTCTAAGTGGAGTTAACAGCACAGTGTTGTACTAGAAACCTGTCATGCATTCACTGACACAAAGCAGAGTAGCTGAAGTACGTGACAGCTTTAAAGTGAGCCTTTTTTTTAATGTATGCCTGTCTTGTTCAAGTCACTTCCTCCAGCCAAAACCCAGTGTCTTCTTCTGTAAAGGTAAATGGCCACATCCGGGGAGATACTGACCACTGTCTGCCGTCTTCTGTCGTTGTCAACTAAATGTAATTGACAGTTCTGGCCTCTGAAAATTCAGCTCTTGATGGACTTTTATTATTCTTTATTCAGGCAGAACTTTTGCTGATATGAGAATTTCCTTCTGACAGCTTTTCAATCACTGTAACTTTATCACACATAAAGTTAAAAGCAGGGGAAGTTGTCAGTTTAAATACGTTAGTACTGGTTTAGAAGAGCCCCTGCTTATTTTTTACAAAGCTTTACAAATTTAATTGTATCTGTACAAACACATTTAAATTATTTTTTATTTTAACATTGTATGAACACAAACTAGAAATAGGAACTTTAGGAACTGGCTCTTTGTCTGTATTACTCAATTCTCTACTTTGTCTTTCCTTGTCAGTGACTGAGCCAGGGTGACTGGTCACAAAAGCAACTTCAAGTCAGTCCCCTGGAGTGATTGCAGCTGGGTAGAAGCCTGGGTAGTCCAGGTGCTGCTTTCTTTGCAGTATAACAGTGTGGATCTAGGCACAGATTCCCATTTTTATTGTTCTTAGTGGTTTTGCTCCTACAGCCACACTTCCAGCAGTTCCTGTTCTGACTCATCAACAAGTCCAAGCTTTAAAAATTGCAGCATTTTTAAATGAACTGACCATTATTGGTGTAGAATATTCAGGTTTTAGGACTTTTAAACCAAGAGGTTTGGGAATGGTGTGTATATAGAGGAAGAGTCGTAATGATCTAACAGATATTAATACTCTCCTCTAAAGGTTTGGGGGTTGCTGCCAGACTGGAGGAGTTACCAGATTGTCTCTCTGGGCCACATCGCTCTGGCACTCACTGAACAGGAAATCACAGAGCTGGATCTGCACTCCATCGACACTGTTTCTGTTCTTAGTCAGCAAACAGAGTGGACTCTTACCCAGGTGAGTGAGTGAGTTACTGAATGTAATCCTGGTGAAAGGCTCTGGATTCACATCCTTTGAGACTCAAGTCCTGGAATTGCCTAGGAAAGAGATCCAGAGATCCACACTACTCCCTGCTGCTTTTCTGCAGCTGTGACCCCAGTGAAAGTGGCCAGGTAGGTCAGCACTGGTGTCTGCCTGGCTGGGGGCTTCCCTGGGGAGGTGGCCAAGACAACATCAATCACTGTTAATTGGGGTGGGGCTGAGCGTGTTCTTTAGCACTTGCCCACCAAGCAGTGGAAAGAGGTCAGCAGCTCCTTTCACACTGGCCCTGGAATAGACACTACTGCTAGGAGTACTAGTCCTTCCTAACCAAGGACAATCACAGAATAAGTGGTGTGCCCCAACCCCAGCACTGCCCTAGAAGCCCTTTTTTAGCAGATGTACTCCTCTCATGTTCCTTTCCTTGGATAACTTCTAGTTACGTCAGTGGGACTTTCATAATAAGAGTTAAAAACTTATACATGCAATTGGCAGCATATTTCTGACTTCGTGGCCCATACCATCAGGGCTCTGTGGCTGCACAGATGCTGGCATGGTGGCAGTTCTGGCAGAACATCACAAATCTGTTTAATAGATTCATGTTCTGAAGGGCACCATAAGAAGGAAGCACTTGGGAGGACTTCATACAAAACTGGTTTCCTACTGTCAGTAAGAGTAGCTAGTTAAAAGAGATTCATCCTGCTGAACTTCAGTTGTCTAAGAGGTAGGCAGCTAGTTAAGCTAGTTATTTGAGGCTCAGCATTGAGGATAGATTAAGAAATCTTGGAAGATGCTTATTTCTTTCACTGGCTTTGGAGGATGCCTTGGTGACAGGCTTGAGCTGGGCTCAGTTTTTAAAGGCTTAGTTTAGAATGAGCACCTAAATTACTTTGGCTTGGAAAGGCACTCTGGTACCAATATCCCATTCACATCTGAAAATTAATCCTAAACACAGGTCACCACTGATATATGGCACTTAAATAAGACAAGTCATCCTGAGTATTAAAAACAATAAAAATTACATATTGATCCCCTTAGGTATTTTATGTTTTCTTGTAGCATTTTAACTGATTCTGTGAGGCAGTCCAGCACCGCTCCTTCTGGTGAAGGCTTTCCTTGTGACCTGGCAGAAGAAGTACACGGTGTTTTCACACCATTTGCACTTAGCAAGTGGTTGGGTAACAGTGTCCTGTTTTAGTGTCACATAAAGGTGGTGACAGTGCTCCTCCTGAAGGCCATGGCCATACACTAGGGAGGCTCTGGATATATGTTTATGCTCCATAGCTTCTGGTAAGGTTTTAACCATCTAGTAACAAAACCTTCGATTATATTTACCCTGTTCATGCATGCTATCTTACTGGTTTTTTAGGCAAGAGCTATTTTGCATGGTTTTTTAGAAGACTCTGGCCAGGCCATCAGCACACTAAAAAGTTTTGATTTAGTTGGACTAGGAGCAATCCTCTGTGCTTTGAACTCCACAGAAATCGCATCCATAAGGACTGCTGAATTCAGGTACTGCATTTTATACCTAATGAAATATTTATTAGTGACTCTATTGATAAAATTTATTGTGCCATTTTTGTTCTGTTGAGATTTTCAGAGCCTAAAGGACACCTTTTTGCATTTTAAATGCCTTTAGAAAAGCAGTCACTGTTATAGAAGGCGTACAGTAGTTGTTTAAAACATGTTCTTTTATAGTATTCCTCTGCCGTTTATATCCCACCATTTAAGTATTGCACTGAGAAATCCAGGTTTTTGCTCAAAACCTTAAACATTTGTATGCAGTTTATGTACATGTATTTTAAATTGAAAATAGGTTTTACAGTCTTCTTAAAGCAAGCTAAGTATATTCCAGGCCTATTTATACTGCATGTAATTGCAGCATGTAACATTGACCTCGTTGCCTTTTGCAGTGCTGCAGTTGCAAGAATTGGCCTGTTGTTTTGTAGCACCCCTGTCCTGAGGCAGTTTAAGAAGATGACAGAATCCGTGTTTGGTGCTGCTACCAGCTGGAATGGCTCTATTTTACAGGAAATTGGTACTATAGCAGGTAACAAAACTACGACTCCAGATGGTGATGGTTGTGAAGCATTGCTATTAAGAGACGGGTTCACGTGGCTGGGAATTTTTCTAGACTGGCCCTTTCTTCCAGAGGGGAGTCACCTGCAGGCACAAACATCCAGCAGTTTCAGAAGCACTAAGGAAAAGTGGTATTCTCTGTAAGGTTCTGTAAATTTGGTCAAACTGACCTTGGGAAGCACAGCCTGAAGTTACTTGGGTCCTGTAAGTTGGAAAGGGTAAATCAAGGAAGGCAAAACCAAGCAGGATTCCAGACCCAGTCACTCTTTGTGAACCGGGCTGTACTGGGAGGAGCTGTGCTCTGGCTGCCCAAGCATCCTGCCTGGAAAGAATGGGCTGCCCAGGGAAGAGCACAAGGGCAGGATTAGCCTGGAGTGATACTTCTCCAGAGTGCTCTTGCGGCCTCGGAGGTTTCCTGAGCCAGAGGTCACTCCCAGGTTTGTTCCTGGATTTGTTTCCCTGTTATCGTTCAATTGCACGTTGAACTCTCATAAATTTTAGCATCCCCGATGCCTGTGGCAATGGTTCCCCACCGTAACTACCTAAGGGGTGAAGAAGTCACTCCCATTGCATGATTATGCTCCCTAACCTTGGATCAGAAAAGCCTGTGAGCAAGCATTCCCTAATAACTCTGCTTATGGTTTTATAGGTTTTTGTAATTCTCTTTTCCGAGATGAAATAGCTCAGGTAGAGTACATTCCATGTCAATGGCTAAGGTCAGATGATTTGTAATGCTGGAATATAATGAAAGAAACAAAACATAAAAAGAACCAGTATCTCTCTATAATGCCCTGGAATAAACCATTTATTATATATTTTTTATAAATGCTTAACATTTATATTACCTTAAAAATAAATCTAATAAAAAGAACATTAACCGAGTTTTGTTTGGGTTTTTTAGGTGGTTTGAATGAGGATGAATTAAAAGCTTTTGATAAAAGCTTGATGCCATATTTCCAGCCATCAGCAGTAAGACATATACCTCCTGAAATTTTCCAAGTAAGAGCCTGATTACTGAAGAAGTTACTAAATTTCTATTGTTTTTACTCTAGTATAAACAAACTGCAGCACTGATTTATAGCTTTTGGGTTTTGGCAAAAAATTTTCTATGATCTGTTAAGTGAGAGACCATCAAGGATCTGGAACATTAACTTTCAGCTGTATCATCTGTGTTTGTGATGCCCATGAAATATGCTAGACAAGCTTTATTCATCCTTCAGAATGCATCCCAAAGAAAAGGCAAGTATCACAAAACAGGGAATGGACTCGGTATCCTCCAACATTTTATTCAGATCTGAGTTTTCTGTTTATTGACATTTGCAAGGATGCTGTAATAGCTACAGATTTCTCTGCTGACTGTGTAAGAGCTGTTTTATTAACCTAAAATCTGGCACCATTCTCCTGAGTTAGCTCTGAAAAACAGATTGTACAGGCAGATACAGATCAGAAAGGAATTACATCTAATTACAGCAGTACTGAATGTGGACCAGAAATTAGAACAGGGATCCTGAGATCATTGCCCCAGACTTTCTTTGACTTAGTGACAAGATTAATACTCTGCCTGGGCTGGTCTCTTTCAGATGCTCAGGCAAGCAATGTACTTATGGACAGATGAGCTAAACAGAGAGTTAACTGTGTCAGCTCCCATAAAAGAGAAAAACTCCTTGAGCACCAACTGTTTGTGCACAGTACCACTGACAGTTCAGATAAGTCTCAAATGTCCTTACTGAAAATATTTATTTGCAAAACAGCTCTATATAATCTTGTAGAATTTCTATCAAACAACATTTTTGTTAGTAAGAGTAATAATGATAGTACAAAAAGTGATTAACAAAAAGCAGGGTTACCTCTTTGGAAGAGTTTTCTGTATTTGAAAGATTCAAAGCAGGTTTTGGTTTTACACAGGTTTTTTATGGCCTCATTTTGCAGCTGTATGAATTTTTCAGGTTTTGATTTATGAAAAATTACACTGTAGTATGGACTTCAAGTGAGTTAAGAAGATGCTCAATTCAAAATGCCTAGACCTGTAGGCATTTCCATGAGTTTGCTCAGTTTAAACCAGCACACCATTTGGCAGACAATGAAAAATGGGCACTGGTTTGCTCCATCATCTGACCTACTTGCAAGGGGAATTTTGTCTTTCCAAAGTAGAACCTGGATGCAGAATTGTTGCAAGAAAAAAAGCTTGTCGTGTAGGAGGGTTAAAATGCTTGTGACTGCAGAATGTTAACTAGAACTAAAGCAATCCAGCCTGCCCAATAATGCAGGCTTTACAAACTGGTTAATTGCTACATGATATAAGATAATTACTGTAAGATTATGATTGCCGTGTTTTTAAATTTAATATGAACAAATTGGGAAGATTTTCAATCTAAAAGAAAAAAATTGAATAATGAGATTAAAGCATGGGGTCTTTTCATCTCGTTGCTCTACTGCTAACTATAATGAAAGGTCAAATGTAAGTTCAAGTGAGGTTGCTTGGGAGCAGATGTAAGAGAAAATAAATGAAAACACAAGAGGATGCACAATGCCATCAGTCTTTGAACAAATCATGAAAGAAATGGCTGGAAAATTAAACTCCAGCAATATACTGAAGAAGTGTCCAATACAGTGCTGGCATAGAAAGCTTCTCAAGCTGTCAGCTCCCAGCATCAAAGAGAAATGTGACAGATAGATGAGTGGTCAGGGAAGTCAATGAATACAGAGGATTTTTTGAAGCTCTGTTGAGCTCTTTTATAGCAACACAGTGTTGCAGGCTACTGTCCCTCATTCCAAATGCAAGGCAGTGCTGACTTCTGATTCCTTAGCTGCCTTCTGTAATTGACAGCCTAAACCAATTTTTCTGTCTTTTGTTCCTCCCAGGCATTGTCCCCAGAACAAATAGCAAACCTGGGCCCTGAGAACGCCGCCGTGGTTACGGGATCGCAGCGGGAGCATCTGGATGCATCCCAGCTCCAGAGCCTGGGGCTGGCACTGGATGGAGCCAGAGCCAGCAGCCCAGGGACACAGAGCAGTGCAGGATCTCCCCAGGAGGGGCAAACCCCGGCTCCGAGCGGTGAGTGGAGCCCTCCCTGCTCCTGCTGAGGGGAAGGGCACACACACCAGTGGGGTGTGAGGTCTCACAGCACACACCAGGATCAGGCCTCTGTTCTGAGGGTGGGTTGCAGTGAATTTACTAACCAGCTTTTACAGTCGTGCCTCAAATCACATGCCTGACCAAGACAAACAGCCAGGAGGATGTTGGACTTACACACAGCAAGAGGTAATGGAGGAAGACTGTCAGATGGCATTAGCAGCTGTCCAGCAGCATTACACTGTGCTAAGCACTAGCTTGTGTAAAAGGTAGTCTGAAACAGTGAGCTTTCCCCTCTCCTTCCTTCCTGTATTCTTTGCCTGAATTTAAGGTAGGGGTCTCCATCTCTGGACCTTCAGGTCACAACTTTTATCTGCAGCAAAATGTTGTTTGCAGAGCTGCAAGTGGGAAAGGAGGTAGCACTGGGATGGATTAGCATCTTTATCCAGATTGTAGGACCGTTGAATGGTGTTTCCTGCCGTTCCCATCCTATTTGGAATTAAGGCCTATTAGTACCCACACTTCAGTGGTTTAACCTTTTACTTCCGCATATTGCAGTTTATACTGGGCAAGTCACACTGGCAGTGTCTGTGGATGTATTACAGTGAGAGAGTTTGCACATGGTCAAGACAATGCTGAGAATTTATCCCTATCAGACAGCAAATATTGTTGCTTCTAGTGCCACCAGCGAGGCATAAGCTATTGAAGGAGAGACAGGGAAGCTGAAGTGCTGAAATAGGAGTAAGGGGAGATAAATTGCTATGATGCCCTTGCTGGAATTAGAGCAGAGCTTCCCAGAAGCACCTGGGAAGTGCTCTTAGCCCAGCTCCCTCTCAGGTGTGACCTGTTCCTTCTGGACATCTGCCAAAGGGAGGAGTTTTCCGGGTAAAGATCACCTGAGTTGTTGAGCTTCTTGTCCATTGTTCCCATCTCCCTGTGAAATGCTTCTCTTTGGAGCTGTGTATGTTAAACTGGAAGTGACATCTCTTCAGAGCTGAATGCAATTAAGATTCAACTGTTGGAATTTGCTGCCCCTCTTTGGGGTGGTGTAGATAAGACTTCTAGAGCTGAACTTTAGCGTGACACTGAGACATAAAGCCTTCTGCTTTCCAGGTGCTCCTTGTTTGAGCGGCTTCGGCATCTGGCTGTGTGCTGTGTTTACACTGCACCTGCCTTTCTGAACCCACAGGTGTTAAGCTTGAGGTAAGTTATATTTTCAGTTGGAAGTAAGTTTATAACAGAAGCACGGATCACCTGTAACAGAGAAGGACTGTGGGACCCTCCTCCTGCTTTGAATACAAAGATAACAATTCTTGAATAATTTTTCTCTATTACAAAGGCGTCTTGTACCTTGGTTAGACTATCTCTGAATCTAATCAAGGGGAAAACACTTTATCTTATCTTTATTGTAAAGCCAAACATAACAAGGGTATATTTAAAACTCCATGTAACACCAAGCAATTTGTTATTTGGAACATTTTCTTGGTTTTACTCTGTGTTTTGCCTATTCCAGGCTATGTATAAGATTTTATTCCACAAACACTTTGATAAACTATTTAGTGGAGTATTGCCATTAACTTTCATTGGATTTTAACGTTTTGACAGGCTAATATTTAAGAAGAGCACTGGTGGGCTCAACGTTTCGATTCCAGTTAGGCAAACTAAATGCTTAAGTATTCTACTTAGTCTTTAAGATTGCAAAGCAAGGCATGTCAAAAGACTTAATATTTTTCTTTGCTTTGATTTTCAGTGTCCTGGAGCTTACAGCAGAGATGCTAGAGATAAAAGAGTGTCAGCTCAGCATGAACAGTAGAATCAAGAGGCTCTGAGATTTCTGAGTGCAGAGTGGTTAAATTCTTACAAGCAAGACCTTCATCTGCCATCATGATGAGAAGTATCTCCTTTCCATAGCTTTACCATTAACAAGTAGCACAGCATCCCTCCAAACAGTCCACATTTACAAACTGGAAATAGCTTATCTGTCTCATGAGAAAATCACTGAAATATAGGATTGTGTGTTAGGGAGGAACTTGAATTACAGTGGGGAGAGGTAGCAGGGGACTGTTATTTGGAGGCTGATGTCTGATACCCAGTGCTTTTTACATGGGCTAATTTGGTCACACTGTTGTGTCCATTTGTTGGGTTTTCTTCAAGTGCACATTCCCTGGAGAGGGGCTGTCCTTCTGTGTGGTGTAGTAGAAACTGCACTAAAACTTACTGCTGTTGCAATAAAATAACTTCATCTCGGGGCTGCTGGTTTAAATCCTGCTCAGACAAGAAGTGATAACAGGCTCTTAGAATTTAAGCACCTCTACAAAACGTAGTTTCCCCATGGCTGTTTGTATTCAACATAGAACTGTTGACACTGAGGGCATTGGCAGTACTGTTAGTATTTCATGTGACAAAAAGCACCGTGGAAACCTGCTTAGGTTCCTCAAGAGACAGCCCTTTCACTTCAGCTGGGGTTGAAGTATACACCTGGGAATACTAAGGGGAAACTGTTCACTGGGCCTACACGCTACTGGGACTGTCAATCCAGTATTTTCCACAAGATGTAGAATAAGGAATTTCTCATAATTATGAACCACAGATATTTTCCTGTGTTTTATCAGCATATGACTTACGGATCTAATGTTAGCTTCTCATGCCACACCTCAGTATTTTAAACAATGGAGAAAAAAAGATGTATTAAAAATCCCCTGCATGATACATTTTGATGTCATTCAACATGATTTTAGACCACAAACACATGGCACAGTTTTCCATTTTGCCATTGCAAAAGCCTTCTTTTTTCTAGACTAAAAAAGGCAATGCATAGATTGAAAAGTTTAGCTTTTTCGTTCAGGGCTGTACTGTAGTAAATGCCCTTCAAACTGTAATTTGTATTTCTTTATGGCAAACATTACATCTGGCTTCTCAGCCCTGAAAGTAGAATTCAAATTTTGCTCAGGTGAGGAAGCAGTAGGAGTGGAAGGGAGAGCTGGAGGGAAGAGCCTGGCTGCTGCTGGGAAGGTGAATGTGAGCTGTTGCTGCTGTTTTGGGAGTAACAGTTCCCACCACAATCCCATATATTCTGTAATTCCTGCAGCAGCAGGGGCTAACTTGATTTTCAGGGCTTTGTTACTGGCAAAGGAGGCAGTGAGAGCCATTTCTCTCCCCTTCCTTTCCCTCTCTCCCTTCAGCAATCTGCTGCTCTGGGAACTGCCTTTGTCTATAACTAACCCTGGCAAGTATGACACGATGTTACAGATAATACTACATGCTTTAGTTCTGCATTTTATAAGCAAAGAATTATGATTGCTGCAAACTGCCTGGCACTTTTTTCTCTAATCCTCACGGTAAGATTCCAGCTTCTCCAGCTGCGTTTCCTTTTCTGCATGTGGACAGGAGATTGAGACATATATTTAAATAGAAAGAAGTTTGTTTTATTAATCCCAGCAAATACATGCAAATGTCCACTAAAACCAAAAAATACTTCCATGGATCAAATGCATTATAAAGATTTATCTGTGTTTTCACGTTAAAAGTTCTGCCTCACTCAGATGTGAAAGTACTAAAAGGTTGTTTGATTTCTAGAAATTGCCTGACTTGAATTCTGTGTGCACTTCTGAAGATGCAGGAGAGTATTTTCGTGTCAAGAAGACAGTCAGCATTTCCAGTTCAGCTGCTTAGGTCAGATACGTGACTTAGCTCTACCAAGCCCTTCAAAAATCTATATGAGCTGAAAGTGATCTTCTTCTGTCAATATACCTGGGAGTGATTCCGTTTGCAATTATGTGAGTCAGAGTTTAGCTTTTAATTGGAGCAGGAGTGAGCTCTTTGTTTTGTGCCATCTGTGCTGTAATTTCTTTCAAGCACAAATGCTTTTAAATAGCTGAACTCCTTGATTATTTATATATTTTATTAAATTAATAATTATGTTAAGAACTTTGGCATTGCATTTACGTTTGGTCAAGGACTTATCTATTTCTTACAAGAGTAGTGTAGGACGGGTAAATGTGGAGCACTGACTTAATGTTGTACTTATTTCACGGTGAGATTGCAAATCCTGTTTGCTTCATGAGATGGTGTGAGCATTTGGATGGCAAGTATTGTAGAAAAGCAATTTTACTCCTGCCAGTGTAACTCTTGTAAAGGTCACTGATGGAAAAGCCCATTCTACAAAATCTGGGATTTATGAGACACCTCCATCAAAACTGTTGAAACTGAATTTCTGTGGGAAGAATAGATGGAAAGGGGAGAAAGGCAGTAGTATGCATGGTATGTAATCTGTGTGTGTGATCTGCCATCCACTCACAATCCTGCACACTGCCACGAGGAAACTGAAACATGGACACTTTACTTCTGGAAAGTGTACAGAACCCCTCAGTGCAGGCATCTGTCCCCTCTGCAGATGTGTATTGCACGTGATCGCTTTCACTGGAATGCATTCATGGGAAAAATGTCTCACAGTCCCTCTCTTCTTGCATGACCAGGATTTTGGGGAAGAATATACTACACAGAAATGTGGTATAAAGATTTGATTCTTAAAGAAATGTTGCTGTTTGTAGATGTGGGTAATATTTGTTTAAACCAAGCTTAATTTCTCCTACATTCTTTTGAGTTCTTTTAGTTCTTTGAGAATGAAAAAAAACCCGGATTTGTGCGTAAATCTGCTGTTGAATATACATCATGACAATAATTTTGTTATCTGCTTATTGTGAGAACTGCAGCTGTCCTCTCCACTTGTGACTCCTCTGATGGTTGCTGGGCAGTGCCGTACGTCCTGTGGGATGTACATCCAACCACCCAACTGCTGACAGCCACAACTCTGGTGTAGGCCTGGCTCCTCTGAGTGCTGTGAGCTCTGTGACAGGTGACCCTGTCCAGCAGCATGTGAGAGGAGGCATTTCATTCCTGTGATTGGATGTAGGAGTCTTCAGGAGTTAACAGATGGAAAGAAATACTTTTGTTGGCTTATTGTTTCAGTGCCTGATACGTTTATGTTCAGAATTGTGTTTAGAAAAGAGGACAGGGCTACTGGTTCTGGATCAGCAGGAGAGAAAATATCCCTATGACCTGGTACTGAGGTAAATGCCACATCTGTGGTATCTCTAAATCCCCGAAAGGGAGAAAACAACTACCCATCCACAGTGTCTGAAAACTGTCCCTGTTAAAGCTGGCATTATGGCTGTTGTCAGGTTTCGTACAGTGCATGGAATGTTTGACTCCCAGTGATCTCAATCTGTCACATCAGAGCTAACTGGTTCCTCAGTGTGAGGCTTCAAAGATACTGTTTAAAAAAAAAAAAAGGCATCCTTCCTTAGTTTTAAGAAGCCCTTTATGCCTCCATATAATCTGCTCAGATATTCCAGAGGCAATTACGTACTGCATTATGGCAGATTTATCTTATCACTTCAGTGTTGTGCCTGGGGATCTTCACCCCCTCATTTATTTTCCAGTAACACAAATTGCAGCCCCATCATATTAGGCTGGGACCTTGTCAGCGTCCCACTGGCTGCCCCCCTTGGAGCAGCTGTGAGACATTGCCCAAGGTGTGCCAGCCAAACGCCCCTGGGGCTATGGGAGAGGCCTGACTCGCTCAAGTGACTCTCAGAAAGAAGCAAGGAATCAACAGTCACCTGGAATGTGTCACTTGAGCAGGTAACTGTCCATAGGGCACTGTTGGTATTTTGGCTCCTGCTGTGTTGTGGTTATAGATACCACACACTGCTTCCCCGTGGGACACTGCCAATTTCCCGGTGGCAGTCGAGGAACAGTCATCCAACTGCAGTACCTCCTTCCCCTGTCACAGACTGTCCTCCTTAGAACAGAAATCAAATTTCAAATCATCTCTTCCTCTTTTTTTTTTTTTTCCTTCTTTTCTCAAAAAAAGCTGATATTCCAGGCTGGTACACAGCTTTAAGCAATGGAGTCTCTTTATTTGAGTGAAAATGTTTAAATGTTTTTGCTAAGTTTGTGGGGTTTTTTGGTGTGTGTGTTTTCGTTTTGTACTTTTAAGCAAGATCTGCAGGCATGGGATAAGGAGAGCTAGGAACCTTATAGCCCTGATTAGTAAAACATTCTCATCCGTGCCATATGATGTGGGACAGCCTTGGGGACTGTTTACTCCAGTGCTGTTGGAGGTGAGGGATCTGACTTCCTTTTCCAGTAAGGCAGGAGGGAAACTGGATAGAAAAGACAGGTCTGCAAAGAATAAACAAAAACTCCACTGTAAGTTAAATTTCTTTTATTGGTACCCCAGAACATTTGGAATTGCTCCTCAGAAAGGGTATTTTGTGCAATGTTATACAAAATGCTGTTGAAAGTGCAGATAAATAACAAACTTGTCAGAAAGCAAAACAGAGCTGTGTGCTATCCAGGTATCCATAATTTCATATTTTAGCTAAGGCTGTGATCCATTATCAGGCTATCTTTCCATATCTGTCTACTCAGTCCTTAGAAAAATTATGCAACTACCTCAAAGACCCCACCGGACCTTGCCTGGCATCAGGACACGTAGGAGTTTTGTACCATAGGATATTTTTATCACAATTCACATCTGGTTCTTTATTTGTACCCAAAAATAGATAGTCACAAAATGTATTACATTTTTTCTGCAATGAGTAGAAAGCAACCAATGTCCATCTGTCTCTTCCTGCCCCTTTCTGTTCAGCAGCAGTCTGCTTTCCCAATCCGGATTAATGAGGGGATTTTCTCGCCCTCATGATGCAGGAGCACAGGCATGTTCAGAGCTCACAGTCCAAGTGACTAAACATTGAAGTACTAAATGCAGGAATTGTGACTGATGGATTTCTTGCTTTGCTGGCAACAGCATAGCATTTATCTTCTAATGTTTTAGCGGGTATAATTAGCCTTACAAATACTTAACAACATCTCTCTTAATATCCGTAATCTTCTCTTTGAGGGACAAGGAGAAAAGGAGAGAAGCCAAAAGTAAATTCCTGTAGGAGAAATATGAAAACAGTGGAAAATGCTAATCTGTCACAAATACAGCAGCGTAACATTTTCTGGTACTGATTTCCTCAATAATTTTTAACCATTGTATATGGAAGTGAACTGTATCGATTTATCAAAGAATAGCCATTGCTATAGTTAAAATCACATTGGTTTGATGCACAAGCTGAAACTGCCCTAGGTCACCTTTAATTGGGGCCTGACATGTTTCAACATTTAATCAGATGTCACAAAACAACTTAGATCACGAACAAGTTCTGAATATATCCTGCATGAACTGAGAAGGGAGTTGAGAGAATGGATGTCAGCTCTCTGCCTTTAATGTATCTATTAAAACAGATTCCAGATATGCATCAGTCAGTGTTTTTATTAGCTACTTTTATTTCAGTATTCATCCTTTCAGAAGTGTTGAGATCTGACATATTTAATGTACACATTCCAATCAAGCCTGTGTTGAACAGGCTGGTCCAGCCAGTGCTCTGAGACATGTCTGAGTTTTCAGACCTCACATATGTGTGCAGTGATGGAAGTGCCTCAGCACTGCAGCTGCAGATACTGTATTTATGAATTTGCACTTTCTCCCCTCCTGTTGCAGTTGGTACCACAGATCTGGGGAGTTCTGCCAAACGCTGTCGTCTTCAGTACAAATTCTCCAAGTACTATATTTGGGTTTTTAACGTGTGTCCTCAAGTAGGCAACTCACTGGTGGTTACATCAAACATTATTTGATGCCAAAAATTATTCTGTATCTGTTTAAAATAATTATTCTGTTAGAGTTCAGATCTATAAGACTTTTCAAATGCAACATACAACTTTTTCTCTTAGGAAGTGATAAGAGATACTATGGAGCTTGTCAAGGAGTTGTACTGCTGTACTTGTAAACATAGTGGTGTAAGAGGACAGGCTTTGATTCCTAATCTCTGAAAATAAGTAAATTTGTTTTTGTCACACTGTGGGTACTTACTAAAAAAGATAAACTCAATAGCAGGTACTAATCAGTTCTCTTTTCTTTTCAGGATTATGTAAACTCTTTAAAGATTTCAATGTTTGTTCCACATTTTAAACAGGAAAATTAAAGATTTTATTAAAGATGTAGTTAGGATCCTTTTCGTAAATTTCAAACAATCCATAACCTTCTGCTGTGGGAACCTTTCAGTATATCATTTTGTAACAGTAAAGTCCTTACCCTATTTCCTCAAAGAGGGTGTGAAACAATGTAAACCAAGAGATTTTAAAGAAATGCTGCTACCCAGCAAAGCACCACTATTTACCTGGAGTAAGCTGTTACCCATTTTCTACAACCACTGGAAATCCTATTCCTGGTCAGCTATTCCTATTTTTCTTTGTTTTTGTTTGGATTGTTGGGTTTTTTTAGAGAGAATATTGGAGAGTTATTAAGAGGAGGTGCATCTTTGAGCTGCTCACTGAACTATGCTAGTCATGTCCTGTTTTAGGGATGCAGGACTCTGAAGAGGCAGCGTGCTGACTCTCAAGGTGTGATTATTGAAGAAATAATTTCTTTTTTTTCTTTTTCTTGGAAGTTTACACAGAATCACAGAATTGTTAGTGTTGGAAGGGACCTCTTGAGATCACCCAGTCCAACCCTCCTGCTAAGGCAGGGTCACCTTGAGAGGTGACACAGGAACGTATTTGGAATGTCTCCAGGAAGGGAGAATCCATGACCCTGAAAAGCCTGTCTCGGTGTTCTGCTACCTTCAGTGAAAAAAGTTCTTCCTCATGCTGAGGTAAAACTACTTGTGTTTTAGTTTATGGCCACTGCTCCTTGTCCTGTCCCTGGGCACCATGGAAAAGAGTCTGGCACCATTCTGGCACAGGTTGCCCACAGAAGCTGTGGCTGCTCCATCCCTGGAAGTGTTCCAGGCCAGGCTGGACGGGGCCCTGAGTAACCTGGTCTAGTGAGCGGCATCCCTGCCCAGGGCAGGGGGAGGAACGAGATGATCCCTAAGGTCCCTTCCC
>VZTD01005544.1:155668-168454 GCA_013397725.1 Rhagologus leucostigma | reverse complement strand
GGGCCCCCGGGGCGGGCGGGCAGAACTCGGCCCGGGCAGGTGAAAAGGGACGGTCGCTGCCGTCCGCGCAGGGGAGGGGGCTCTGCCCTCCCCCTGACCTCCCTGCGACTCGGCCCCCTCCAAATCCAGCGCTGGTGAAGCGGGTGAGCAGCCGGGAGAGGGGGAAGGAGGAGGTGCATCCCCGCTCCGGAGTGGGGGTGCGCCGGCGGGAGCTGCCATTCCCTGAAAGGTGTTGTGGTTGCCTTTATTTGTACTTTAATCCCTGTGCACCGCCGCTCCGCCTGTCCCTGGGAGGATCGCTCCTTCGTTATGTAACTGCCCGGCGGCAGGAGAATGAATGGGGAGGCCGGTTTGGAGCGGGGGGGGGGAGGAATTCGTCCCCCGCGGGGCGGGCAGCCGCCCTCCCTCCGTCCCTCCATCCCTCCATCCCTTCCCTCGCCTGCCCTGGCCGCGCCCGGCCTCTGGGCCGCCGGTGTGCGCGGCAGCCCCGGGTTTGGTGCAGCGCCGGCCGCCGCTGACTCGCGGTTCGCAGCCTCTGAAGTTTCCCCGTTCTCCCCTTCCGTCCGCGGCGGCCTCACGCTCCCCCTTTTCATTCGCTTTTGTGCAGGAAATGAACTGTGTTTCGTGCCGCTTTTAGGGCTGGTGGAGGGTTTGCTGTTGGCCGGGCCAGCTGCAGTAGGAAGCGGGAGGAGGGAGATTCCCGGCGGGAGCCGCGGGCCTGTGTGACGTGGCAGCGGGAGCTGCGCCGGGTCCCGGCCGGGCGAACCCCGCTCCGCCGCCCCCCGCTGCCGCTTCCCCCCCGTTCGGAACGGGCGTGCTCCCTGGGCCGCGGTTCGCTTTCCCCCTTCGCTTGTACGGTGTGGTGGTTGGAGGGAATTGCAGGCAGTTCCCATAACTGCAGCATAGCTGATTTCTTTCAGAAAGCTGGGAGTTGTTGTCATTCAAAATGGGCATTTCCATGTGCTGTGTGTTATGTGGATCGGACCACCCACCCTGGGAATACCGTTTTTGTTGTGCACGGGGGTTTGACTGTGAGCTTGACTTTGCCTTCTCTCCAGTGAGCTTCTCCTTTAGGCGGGGCGATTGTTCTTGAAATCAGTTTGCAGTGTGTTGATGATACTGTTCAAATACCGGGTTAGCCCTGCTGAACAGATGTATCTGTAAAGTTTTCAGTTAAAAGCATGAAGAATTAGTTTAAGTTGTAACCTGAAATAACTGAAAATGGGGAAATGAAAGAGATTTACACTATGGGTAGGAGGACGCACGGATTCTGTATGTTTTCATGTCAAATCACTGGCTAATCCCTTGACAGCACAAAAAAGAGTAAAGGAATAGTTTAGGTTTTTATAAAGTAAACTAATAGCTTTGGTTTTAAACAGACTTGAAGTGAAAACTGTTCTTAACTTTACAAAAGAGGTCAAGTAAATGGCTCCGTGGCCCACATGCAGCAGTAGTGCAGAACTACTGTTCCTGAGGTCACGGAGCACAAGAGCACCTTCCTGATGAACTTACCTGGCTCATGCTCCAGTGCATCAGGAATCCTGCCTGGATCTGGCAGGAGAGGACCTTGCCTCCTCCAACTCTTGTGTAGAGTTTTGTCCTGTGTTTTGAGAAAGGCAGTTGAGATTACAAACAGCAAGAGGGTTAATGATCTAAAAACTGAGTATCATTTACTGTCTGAAGAAGAAGGAAAATGAGAAATTCTATTGCAAGGCTGAAATCCAGATAGGGTTTGAGCCAAGAGATTCTTAAGTGACCTTTGGATGTGAGGTTATTTACACAGTATGGTACAATGTGACCTGGTCCCATCTTTCTGCTTAAAAAGTGATCTGGTGCTGCTTTCCTTAAGCCAGTTGTGATTGAGAATCTCTACTGCTAGGGGTTTATTCATAAGGCAGCCTCACACCAATCAAGCTTTCTCCAAGACAGAAAAATAATTGGGCCTGTATGACACAGGGCCTTCAGCTCTTCCGTTTCTCAAATTAGCCAGCATCCCTGGACACGAACACACGGGCATGAGGTCTTTCAGTAGAAAATATCTGCTTCATTCATTTTCCTGAGAAAAGAAAATGAAACAGAGATGTGTTTGTCAGGGGTTGTTTCTTTGATGTCCTCCAGTTCTGCCTGAGTCCTCAGGAGTAAATCCAGATCCGTGTTGCTGCTGTGAGATTGGTGTCTGAGGCCTAACAAGTTTGTCTAGAATGAGAAGAACAGGAATACCTCAAAGGAACATGAGCAAAGAATTTTATTTTTGGGGCTCTGTTCTGTTCCTCCTAGTGGTTCATTGTTGTCAGTTGAGGTTTCTATTGATAAAAACTTTGTAAATATACATTTGCATATGTTTGTAAAGTCATAGACGACAATAACCCCTAAGTAGTTGCTAGTTAATGTTGAGCAGCTGCGAAGAGCCTCTTATTAGAGGGCTTTCTGCCATTCCTTTACATTGTATGGTTATTAGAGCCATTTATAAATTAAATAAACTTGTACCTCGTGGTTATTGGTGACTAAGGAAACGTGGGCAAACCAGCTGCTACTTTAACTGTGCACTTTTGAAGCAGTAGAGGCTTTGAAAATAAATAAGGGCTCTTAACTGCAGGCCGAACTGCAGGCTGTGATCCATGAAGAGCTGGCAAACCACATGGTGCCGACTCCTCTCTTCTGGTTTCATGTGTGTGTGTCTGAGGCCTTTGTTCCAGGGGAACTCAGAGGCCTGTAAAAGCAGCTGGAAATGAGGGAGACAGCCTGTGCACCTCTGCTGCAACCTGCTGGTTTTTTGAAGACTCCTAGTCCCCATTTTCTTTCTTAAGAAGTGACTCCTCTAATTGAGGAAGATAGGTGAGACTAGGCTCATCTGCACTTCGAAGCAGTCTGTGTTTTCAGTGTTTGAGAAACTTAATTTTTTTGTTTCTAATTTAGTCAATAGGTTGAAAAGGGAACAAGGGGAAGGCAAATCAAATCATGACTTCAGAATTTTAGAGCTGGCGGGGAAACAATTTTTTGCATGTCTGGTTATTTGAGTTTCCAAATTTAGAATTTTGAAAAATGTTTGCCACTCAAAATAACAGCTCAAAAATCATTAGGAAGAGCCATGGAGAATGTAGTAGGTAACTCCGTTATCGACATCATGTCATAATTAGGAAATTCATGAGACTTGAGGAATCCTGTGCTTTCAAACATTGTCCTGTTCAGACTGTATTTTCTTACCCATTTCAAGTCAAATTACGTTGTTTGCAGTGCAAATTACTGACTGAAAATTGATTCGCATTTCTCTGTGTCATTTATCAAGTGTTAAAGGTGACCTGCAGTTGCAGTGCTGTCAGATTATGTGCTGTATAGTCTAAAAAAGTAGTGTAGATAGTAAATGTGTAGTACTTTTGCTAGGTAATGTAGCTGTATCTCAATTTTATG
Source organism: Rhagologus leucostigma (assembly GCA_013397725.1). NCBI lineage: Eukaryota > Metazoa > Chordata > Aves > Passeriformes > Rhagologus > Rhagologus leucostigma. The sequence continues at coordinate 165,046 of VZTD01005544.1, read as the reverse complement.
TGTCTACCGTGGACCAGATAATATGCGAAGATGAAGACTTCTGACAGTACTTTGCCGTAGGCTGCTGCTAATTTGTCTGTATTTTCTCAAAAACTGCTGCTTTAGGAAGCTTTGGAATCTTTTCTCTCTCTTTGAAGGACAGTATTCTCTTTGTCAGTTGGGAAATTTGTCTTTAAAATTAGGTTGGGTTTTTAAATTGGAAGCACAGGAATCTTAATACTACTACGTTATTAGCAAAACCAAGGAAGTTTTGGTTCTGTGGCTGATGTGGACTTGGTACAGAACTGAACTACTTTATTTTAAACAGTCTGTGAGGTTTCTGTGGCAAAGTATGGAGTGACCTTCCTTGGAAGAGCTTTTGTGTGTAGCTTTTATGGCTGTGATGTGCAGTTCATAGTTGGTAAGCGCTGTACACACTCCACAGCTCGATGTCTCTGTTCCTGCCTGTTATTTCTTACCTGACTCGCCACAGCAAAATGAAGTTGATAAGAAAGTACTACAGTTTCAGCTCTGTCCTCCTGCCTGGCTGTGAAAATCACCCGAATTAAAGTTTCATGCTATGGCTTTCAGCCAAGCTGGAGTGCAGAAGTTGAAGGAGTTTTTCCACGTGTGAGGATGAAACAAAACGGAGAGGTTTGGCTCCTCTAAATTTGAGCCCAGAGCTTTGGAAAAAGAAATAAAACCATTTTTATTTAGCTCAAGAACTAAGTAATGTTTGTGGGAGTAAAAGGAAAGGGAGAAGGATGAGAATAACGTCATTGTAGCCTCAGTGTGTTGCAGTTGCCAACGGTGAGCCAGGGTCAGTGCTGTGACACCTGTATTGATACATTTCCTGAAGGTTTGAAATGCATCAGTCCTACAACAGTGTGTTTACCTCTTCCCTCCTCCTGTTTTTGCTCCTGGTTTAGATGTTTCTCCCAGTTTGCCTGTCCCTTCACAGGCCTTTGGTGTACACTTTAAACCTTGCCTAGTCTAGTCTAGCCTACTTAACTTGAAAATTAGTTTAATCTTGGGGCTAGGGTGGGTTTCAGGATTTTATGATTATTCTGAAGATTCAGAAATCAGTAAGAGTATTGAAAGCCTTAATAAAAATTACAGCTTTGGGGTTGAGGAGGTGAGACTGGCAATGGCTTAGAAGAATTTGTCAAGTATATTATATGTATTTGAGACAGCATATCCGGATCCAAATTTATAGCTGTTATCAATAATTAATGTCTCTTATGCCTTTTTTTTTTTTTTTGCTGTTCCCAGTTATTTGCTAAAAGAAAATAGCATGCTAAATAATTTAGCTTAATTATATTCTGTAGTGTGATGCCGTTCTGTAATCTGTCCAGGTGGATTTCTTTGTCCTGTGGGTTCTGACCTTAGGACAGCTTTGCTTGCTGGGAAGTTTTATTGGCAAGTTGTGATGCCAGCAAGCACGCCTGGGATGAGCCCAGTGTGCTGCTTCAGCTGTCTATGCAATGTAGTTGTAGTTCAAGAAATGTCAAATGTATTTTTTTTCTAAACTTTGGGAAGTGGTTTGCTTGTGGGGGTTTTTTTTGAGGGGGGGGGTTGTTTTGGTTTTTATACTTGCCGCTTGTGTTTTACAGCTTTACAGCCCACGGGTTTTGAGGTGTTTTATGTTCCCTGTACTGCACTTGAGCTGTTCTGTAGGTGCTGCATCAGGCTCACCTTGCAGACATTTCAGGTGTGAAAGTTGCAAACACCCCCCTTTCTAATTGTTACTGTTTCAGCCATTCCTGTACTTCATACGTTACATTCCTTCATCTGGAGCAGCCTGTTCCATGTTCCTTAAGCTGGAGTGAAAAAGGACTTCAATAGCCATAGCAGATTGCCTTCTCCTAATTGCTTTATGGCACTGTTAATAAAAGCCTTTCTAGAAATATCTCTGTATAAAGGGACAAGGATTTTCAGCCTTGCATCATAACCCTCTCCTAAAGAGTGTTTTTCCCTCTCGTTTTTTGAACAAGACTTGCATGCTTAGCTGAACAGATTCAATTATTTTCACCCTGGATGACTGAAAACAAGAGTAATTGGAATAACAAGATAGAGGCACAGAATAGGTTGTTTTGTCCCCTGCTGTGACACACCACCACATCACTATTAGGGAGTGATGCTTCACCTCAGTTTTCAGAAGCTTTTAGTGACTGATTGTGCAAAGCTTTTATGCTCCTAACTGTGCTCTAGTGCCCGAAGTTAAGTACAAACAAACGTTTTGACATGGGGAGTTTGACCTAGAATCGAAAGTTGTTTTGAAGATGCAGAGTAGATGTCTGACATTTTATCTCACTTCTCTCTCTTTTTAAAATTTTGTTTTAGTACGTAATAACATGTGGGCTTGATTGCTTGATCTTTTTCTCACCATATGGCCAGTTGAGTCTATGGATTGAATTGCCTTATGTTTTAAAATCTATGTATTCCTCTAAAATCCCGTTACTGGTGCCAGCATACCTTCTGCTTGTCACTGGGTCTGTTCTGTCTGTTGCCCTTGTACCTTTCCAGCTATTCAGCATCTAAAGGTTGTACTGAGGCATGTGACAGCACTCTGAGAACTGAAAGCTAATGCAGCCTTGCCCAGTGATAAGACAGAACAGATAGCTTGCAGGTGGTATTTTTGGAGACGACACTACCTGCTGTGAGTAACTTCTAAACCTGGTGTAGTGCCAGCACCTCTTCCTGTACAAGGTAGCTTATGTTCACACTACTGAGCTATATGGGCTTAGAATTCTGTTTGTACAGCTTGGGAACTTGGATTTTGTCTTAATTTTGTGATCAACTTGCTTAAAAATAAAGGATATATCCTTTCTCATTCCAGGCATCAAGTGTTTCAAAGCACCTCATCACTTTCTGAATAATTAATTATTTCCTTTGTCACTTTAGGTATTTCTGGGAAAAGCCAGCTTCTGTTTGCACTGGTCTTCACTACCCGTTACCTGGACCTCTTCACTTCATTCATTTCATTGTATAACACATCTATGAAGGTAGAGTATACTGAAGAGTTAGAAAAGCCAGTGATGTTGCATGCAGAGTGCATAATTTCATTAATAAAAGCCACTTTGAATGGCCTACTGCACAATTGTTACAGAGTTAAGTTCTAGATGGGCTTTAGATAAAGAATGTGAAAGATGGACCCAAAATCCTACTTTTTTTTTCTGCACTCTACGTGCAGTTTTTAAAAACTGTTTGTATCAGGACTGTGACATTTAGAACAAATGGCATTTTGGTTATTGAAAATAAAAGCTTTTGGAAAAACAGTTCAAATAAACTGTATTCTTCAACTGAGACATTAAAGCTCAAGTAAATCTCCTTTTTTTCACTACAAGGTGAATTAGTATTTAGAATGCACTGCCAGAATTGCAGCTAGTGTCTGGTCAGAGGCTGATCAAAAGTTGACAGGAGTAAGCTCTAAGGAATGTAGCTTCTGTGAGTTACATCCGTGTCACTTTCCCACTGAATGTCAGTGAGCCTGAATTTGAGTTTGTTACTTCCTATTCATTCCTGCAATTTCTGGTGCTGAGTACAAGAAAAGAAAGCAGTAGTCTGGGAGAGGGCAGTATGTTTCTGCTTTTTAAATCCAGTTCCTTTATTCTTGGATTTTCCTGATGCTTTTCAGCTTTAATTCAGAGGGCACTACTATAACTTTGCCAAGAGGAAAGACTAAATAATCAATAAGGCAGATCGTACTGAAGAATTAGGGAAATAATACAGTAAAATAAAATTTTGTGTCTTAAACTCACACTTGCGTTCCAGCAAGTGAAATGTGTATGCTTAAGTTTTAATATTAACAGTATAGATGATGAGCTGTGGATTAAATAAAATATTCTTGAAACAGAAGCTTTTTCCATATGTAATTTCTGATTGGAAGGTACTGTTAGGTGCACTAAAGGAGCAGGTAGGGGGGTTTTGCCACTTATTTATTTATAGGTTGTGATTCAGGGCCATGACCACATCTTTGTTCTGCAGCCCTCCTAACCAGAAAAGGAATGAATGTGGAAATACTGACTTTCAAAGTGGTAGCCTCTATTTCAGTTTCAAAGGTTACTGCTTAGAAAGACTGTTGGATATAATTGTCTTTTCAGCCCATTATTGTAGTGTCAAGATGAAGCTGCTCGAGTGTCCCAACACAACTTCGTGTTCTATTTACATACATGTAGGAGTATATAATGTTACACAGTCACTGAGAATGTTGAGAACTTGAGGGAACTTCAGTTGAGAAGTCGAGGGTTGAGATTCTTGAGATGAAGAAATTTGTAATATAAGAAATTTGGATTCATTCACACTTTCTTAGTGTCTTCTGTGACCATACCAGCTGTGATTAGTTTACACCTGTAGTAAAGGTTCCCTGTATCCTGTCCTGTGGTCCTTTATCTTTACTCAGCTGGGATGCTTGTATAGCAGAGCCTTTGGATTCTGAGCTCCTTAATACAGTATTTGTAGGATTTTGTATCTGTGAGCAGAGCTTTTAGTGATTAATAGCATCTGCAAACAGTGGGGTTTTTAATCTGTTACTTCTCCGTTGCAAAGAACCCTTTCTTAATGTGATAAATGGTTTGGAACATTTAATCTTTGTGCTGAAACTGGCAGAAGCTGAAATATTTGTCTAGTCTGCTGTACTGTGTAGACTCCAGGACAATGAGCTCCGTCCTGATGATGGCAGATTGACCTTTAGAAAGTCTTAGATTCTCTCTGGTTCTGTTTCCTCACCTGTAAAATGAAGCTTTTTGCTTATTCCACAGGAAGTAGCTATAAAGTCTGCTGTGCCATAGCCATTCAAAATGGTTAGACATCAGCTCAAACTGAATTCTGGTTCATTGCTTCTCTCAGTCTGTTAGTCTTGCAGGTTTTGTGGCCTGTTGGTTGGTGAAGAACAGTGTCCAGTTGCCACTGTTCAGATTTTAGAGATGTTTAAAGGTCCAAAGCAAATCAGCCTGTTTGTGATGTGTTAAATGGTTGCCTGAATGGGGCTTATTGAATATTTTTTTAATTGCCACATGAGCCACACCACACTGGCCTTTTTGAATGTAGAAAGCCCCCTCCCATTATTACTGTCTGTATGCATCTGCACATTTTTAACCTGAATGTTTGGGGCCAGTGCTTCCCCTGCAGTTGCAGAACGTGTATTCCTTCTCCAGTCACTTCCTTAGTTCTATCTACTCTGGAAAGGGTCTTCACCTTTGGGCAGTCACTTCAACCATGGGCACGTGATGCCTTTGAAGCAACAAAACCAGTAGAGCCCAGAGTCGCTCATTTTGACTTGTTACTCTGCTGACAAAAGTTCAGCACCACCAACAGCCAGCAAAACCACATAAACAATGCAAAGAATCAAAAAAGACCACACTTAACTCCTCTTAGTGCTTATTCAGGGAGTATGATTTAATTCTGGAACCTCTATGGACTGTTTTGGTTTTTTGTTTCTTTCTTTGCTTGCCCTCAGCTTATCTACATCGCCTGCTCGTACGCCACCGTGTACCTGATCTACATGAAGTTCAAGGCCACCTACGATGGAAACCATGACACCTTCCGAGTGGAGTTTCTGATAGTTCCTGTTGGTGGGCTCTCCTTTCTTGTCAATCATGACTTCTCTCCTCTGGAGGTGAGTTGATCGTGGGCAGGAGATGATACTTTTTTTCCTCAAAATATTTAGAACATGAGGATGAGCATTTTTAGCCTGGGCAATGAATGGTTGAAGGGTGTCTATGTTTAGTAGGTTCAGGCGAATCCTTTCCTCAGTGAATCTGTGTGGTGCAGATGTCTGTGCAAGTTTAAAGCACCTCAGGAGACCAGCACTGTTATCAGCATTGATTATTTTATTAAGCAGAAGACTGTGTTTTTCCCAGCACACTCTGATGGCTGTATTAATTCAGAATTCCTTTTGTTCAGTTTGTTAAAGAAATCCCCAGGAATGCAGTTTGTGAATAGTTGGTGCCACCTGGTGAAAACAAAAGGAATTATACTACTACTTAAATCTTATAGAATTGCAAATGGTCTAGAGTATTAAAAAGATTTGTGTTGTGTTTAAAATGCAGCTAAGTGTTTAATTGAAGAAAAATTATATTAAAATGTAATTATAGAGAGTTCAAATAGATAATTTTTCCTACAAAATAGAGAGTAACGTTAGATGCTTGTTTTACGTGGACTGAGCAGCATTTTTGTATTGGGGTTACATGAATTTATTATAAAGTAAGGGAATTTGAATTGCAACACTTCAAGACATCATTTTAAATTTTGTTCTGTGTTAACTCATTCTTTAAAAAAATAGATAAAAAATGGAAGAACATTGTGAGGGAAAAAGGACTTCATCTTCCCTGCAGCTTTCACAGCACAGGCTCTGTAAGCTGTATGTCATGGTAGTGTGAAGTGGATGCCCACAGGTTCCCTCACACGTAAACCTGCGTGTGCCAGCTCAGCAGAGAGCTGGTTTGGAGAGTGTGCTGTCTGCCAGGAGAGTTCCCTCCTACCATCCTCTGGTTGATTATGAAGCTTTCACTTAGTTTTTCCTGTACCAAGGAAAGTTTGCCAAAATACTGTACCTGTATGAATAGGTATTCATCCGTAACATTGTTAGAGAGTGAGAAGTCAAGCCAAGTCAGATGTTTTCTGACCTACTGTTACCAGTAAGACGGTTGAATATACCTGTGGTTTTATTCCTTTCAGATACTGTGGACCTTCTCCATCTATCTGGAATCGGTTGCTATTCTCCCTCAACTTTTTATGATCAGCAAAACTGGGGAAGCAGAGACCATCACTACTCACTATCTTTTCTTCCTGGGTCTGTACCGTGCCTTGTACTTAGTCAACTGGATTTGGCGCTACTACTTTGAGGGATTTTTTGATCTCATAGCTGTTGTTGCTGGTGTGGTCCAGACCGTTCTGTACTGTGACTTCTTCTATTTGTATGTTACAAAAGGTAAGTAGTGCAGTAACTTCCAGCTTCAGGTTGTGGAATGTAGCAGTTAACAGGCTCATAGGATCTGCTGCATCAGCATTGCCAGCTCGTTAATGCTGTGTGCAAATTAATGCTGAAATATCCTTAATTTATCAAGTACATTTTTGCTACTGGGGGGCATTTCTGGGGTGTGGGTGGAATATAAATGTATAGGTGGTCTGATGAACTTTTGGAAAAACTTAAGTATGGCTAAATATACATTGCTGTTGCCTTCCATGGATAAGCAGGATCCTCCTGCATCCCCTGACCACGTACACTGTTACAGACACCTCTCTCTCTGGTTTAAATACCATAAAAGTTGAAAGTATTTTGGATGTTGCTGTTCATGCTGAGTGTAGAAGCAGACAGTTCTGCTGGGTGCATTAATAATTCTGCCCTTACTCACATTTCAACTTGCATCATGTAACCACAAAGCTGCGTGGGGCTGTGTTGTTTAAGAGACTGTGGTGAGGGGCTAGTATGTCCTATGAGGATGAAAAATGGGAATTCCAGGGTGCCACAAGAGGGCAAGATTAGAACTGTTAATTCTAGTTTTACCAGTATGTGTTGAAGAGAGAGGCAGCCTGGCAGGACTGTCTGCAGGGGACCCATTTAGTGTGAAAGGTTTTGGTCCCTTTGACATTTTAACAGTGTTTGCTTCTCCTACCTCACAACTTTGTTCTGCTGACTGTTTTCTTTCCCACTTTTCCTTGCAGTTCTCAAGGGAAAGAAGCTCAGTTTGCCAGCGTAAGTGCCAAAACATCACCAGCATCTGTCCTTTTGGATGCTTGGACAGAACAATCCTTATCACAAGCAAAGGCGAAGATGCTTGAGACAGAAAGTCAGAAACACAGCTCTTTATAGTGCAGGTAGTCATCAGCGGCTCTGTAAGAACGGAGGAAAAACAACCAGCAGATTTCTGTTTGATGCATCTTGCCTTTATCTTTTTTATTACTATGTATAAAGATTTTTTACATAAAGAAACTTATACTGTATTAATAAATTCAGTGTATGGTTTCAATTGGAATAGTTCCAAAAGTGAGATTTTTGTGAGATTGTTTATGACCAGGAACAAGTGCAAACATTTTTTTAATTTTCAAGATTTTCTTTGAAATGACTGATTTTTTTTCTTTTTTTTTTTTTTTTCAGTGCACAAATATGTGCATCCTTGATGGATGGTAGTCATCTGTTCTTTCCCTTTGATTCAGTTTTCATTCCACTGTATTTATTTTTTTTCCAAAAGGCGAATATATGTCATCTCTAAATCTGAAACCACCGATGTTTGATGTGATGTGCTGGTGCCCAGTCTTTGTGCCATCTGCTGACATGGAGTTCCTTATTCAAAATGTATGTTGGTGCTAGAAGGGGAACAGTCACATTTTGTAGTTGTTCCCCTTCTAAAACAGACTGATGGCAAGAGGGCAGTGAGGAAATCACTTGAGGCCACAAGGACGGGCCCTTTCCTGTTCTGCCATCATGTCTGGGAAGGTAATCCCAATAATGAAAGCACTTGGCAGCCGGGGTCGTGAGGGGTGAGAGATGCGATTGTGTTACTTAGTGGCAAATGTTTGTGACTGTGTTGTTTGTTCAGGAAGAGAAGGTTAAATATCGTGGATGTCCAGCCCTGCTCCACCATTACAGCTGTAGGAATGGGAGACTTGTAAGTTGTTGATTACAGAAATCTGTGGGTGATCATTTTAAACAATATCTACATTTTCTTATTAATGAATGCTTTATAAGCAATTTCCATGTTCAGCTTCAAGTGGTTTTCGATGTCACTTTTGGACAATTAATATTTTTTTTATAAACTTTTCAGAATCAGCAGCACCAGTTACCATTCTTCATCCTTTAAATGATTCCCTTTTTTTACTGAGCTGTTGCATGATTTATCCTGTGTTACCATCCTCAATAAACACTTTATGAAATGGTGAAAATATTTTGGGGTTTTTTTTTTTCTTCATTCCTGAATATGAAAGATTTCTGTTCGCCTGGAACTGGATGAAAAGTTGCAGTGAGGACCAGTTGCTTAACGTCACTGCCGTATTGAAATATAAAGCTTTTAAGGCTCTGAGGGGCATTATCACTGATGGAAGCAATGATGACTGAGTTCTGCTTGTTTAGTACGAGCTCAGTCTCTAGCCTGGTGCAGAGGAGGACTTGGTGCTTGCATGTGTTCTGTTTTATCTTCGATTTAACTTGCCGTCATTATCTCCCTCGTCAGTGCCGGTTCTCATTCCTAAGCCCAGCTGAGCAGTGTTAATTGCAGCTGAGGTGCTGCCGTCTCCACGGCCTCAGGTGCTCGAAGCGCAGGTCTGTCCCCGTGCTGGAACGGCGGAGCCCGGCAGCTGCGGGCCCTGCCCGCGGCTCGCTCCGTGCCGGCCCTCGGCGGCCATGTCTGAGCCGCCCGCCGGGGCGGGCACCGCGTCGCGGGCCGGTGACGTCACGGCGCC
>VZTD01005544.1:129038-155536 GCA_013397725.1 Rhagologus leucostigma | reverse complement strand
CGGCCCGGCCGCTTCCCGGCGGGATGAGCGGTGCCCGCGGCCCGGACGGTGTCGGTCCCCGGCACATCACGCACGGTGCGGTGCCCGCGCTGCCGGAGCGCTCCGGGCCGCCGTCGCCCGCTGTGCCTAATCTCCGAGTAGCGCTCGTGTGGTTTCGCGATTCTTACGGTGACTGCTTTGTGTCCGCCAGCCGCGGTGCTTTGGGATCCGAGGGAGGGAGTGAGTGGCACCACGCAGGGAACCTGTGGCTCGGTCTGCACTCGACTGAATTGTAATTCCTGCCGAGTGTTCGTGTAGTGGTTTCATTCTGACACTTCGTTATGTAACAGGTCCCTTGCTGTTAATCTTTGTGCAGCGCTTTCGTTAAGACGAGCGCTGTCGATCGGGGGATCACTTCGCAGCAGGCACTTCCCCCTTCCGGCTGTAACTGTTGTTATCTCACGTCCCGGCAGGTGGATTGGGATTCTTGTCCTTTACACGGTTCACAAGGGGCAGTTTAACTGTCCTGGGGGAGGATTGCTGCACAGCTACCTGCTCGGCCTCCTCATTCTTCTGGCTTCCATAATATGTGCGTTATCTGCTCTTGTATACGTCAGTATGCAAGGTAAATAGTTAATAATGATATTTTGTGTTTATCTGCTAGAATTGTCGTAGATATGTGTTTTTAATCTGGAGCTGACGTTAAAAGCCACCAAAAGTTGAAGTGTTTTGACGGTAGTCAGACTTGAAAAACTCCATCAGCATTAACATGTTTTCTTTAATAGTATTACCTTTATTAGTCTGGAATCTAACATAATAAATAGACACAACAGCTTAGTGCAGCTAATGGTTCACTGCCATCAGAGCCTCCTGAAAACTCTCTCTGCCTGACCTCTGATGGAACACTGCTCCACCTCTCTGACAGGAATTTAGGGAAATGCATCCAGAATCATCTGAAGTATCGTCTTAGTTCTGCCTTGCATAGGCAGGTTTAGTCATGTCTTGTGGAAGTCCCTTAGCTGCAGTGGGCTGCTTGGGGAAAAACACACAGAAAAGTGAATTATATGAATGTCATAATAAAACTGACAGTGGGTAGTGTTAAATAGAGCAGGACCCACAGCTTGAAATGAATGGCTGAACAGAAGTAAGGACTCCAGTGCAACTTCTAATCATTTGTAGAAATGGTTCATTTTGGGTTAAAATTGCTAGGAAGGCTTTTTTCTGGTGAAGCACCTGATCATCGAAGCAATGTTAAGAAGATTAATTTGAAATATGTGTGTGGTCTCTGGAGTAACAGATGAGACTCCACAGTTTCTAATATATTGGTTCTCATGACACACTGAAAATAAGTATTTATGCTTCTGTAAATAAGTATTTGTACTTCTTTCCATTTAAGCAATTTTAAGAGTGCATGAAGAGAAGCTATGACAGAGCAGAGGTGTGGATGATAATCCTGGCCTTGAATCTGACCACTGGTTTTCCTAGAGTTTCCAGAGGAGGGGAAGTAAGATCAGCCAGACTGTGGTGTTTATATCAAAGTTTCACAGAATATTCTGGGTTGGAAGGGACCCACAAGGATCATCGAGTCCAGCTCTTAAGTGAATGGCTCATACAGGGATCAAACCATGTCCTTGGTGTTGTTAGCACCAGGCTCTAACCAAAGTTGCAGAGGTGAGAGATGTAACTGTAAATAGCAGTAATTAAAGTACAGCTACAAGGCCATTGTAGCTAAGAGATGGAAGAATTCTGAGGCCAAATAAATTTCCAAGAAAATAGAGGGTGAGGTGTGTTGGACTGTGGTTGTAATGTGTGGTTTGAGTGTGCTGGCAGTTGGTGATGGCAGCAGGGAACCTGGCTGGAGCCCTCCCACTGTGGGGGCGGTGCTGAGAAAGGAAAAGTTGTTTAGAGGAACCACAGTTCCGTCTGATTGTGTCTGTGTAAGCAACCACGCTGCTGCAGGACAGGCTGCGACCTGGGAATGGGAAAAAGCAACCTCTGGATCGAGGGCTTCTGAAACAGCTTTATCACTGGGTGTGAACCACAGCTGTGTAATCGGAAAATCGTTTCCAAAGTTGTTTTTGTTCTGCAGCCTTTACAAATTACCTGTCTACACCTGAGCACACACACCCCACTACCTCATTAGCCTGGGATCAGCAAACTGGTTTCAGGAGATGAGCTGGCCAAAAGTTACTCCCTTTTTATTGCCTGAGAGTGCTAAAATGAAGAGGTTATTAGTAAATTAACAGAACAGAAAATAACCTGAGAAGTATTTGTCCTGGTAATGGTCCTACTTTTGTTCTCCTATTAGTATTTAGTAACTCCATTAACAAAACTTCATCGTAGCCCAGCAAAATAGCATCTGAAAATGAAATATTCAACCAACTAAAAGCTAAATAGAATAGTAAAAGGCCCCAAGTGTCATGAGGAACTGTAGGTGAGCCATTGCTCCTGGATGCAGCTTTGGCTTGTGCTGGGCACAGCACTGCTGCCTCAAGTTCAGTGCAGAATTGTCTCTGACTAGAGTTGTTTTGGGTTTTAGTAAATTCTAAGAATCACAGCTATAAACCCATTGTAGTTTTTCTTAGCTTCAGTGATAGCTTTCCATTAGTATGAAAGAACTTGATAGTTTCAGTTGTTTCTACATTCTATAAAGCCCAGAAAGTTCATATTTCCAGATAGGATTTTATGTGCTTGAGGTGCATTCGTGAACAGTTCTTGTTTTATATTCTCCCTCTAATTTCAGGAACAATTTCTAATCCAGGCCCAAGAAAATCACTGCCCAAAATACTTTATACTCGCCTGCTTCTCTATTTCCCTGAATTCATCTGGGCTGTTGTAGGAGCTGTGTGGGTGTCAGACAACAGCGTGCAGTGTGAGAAGACTGTGATAAATGGCGTCATTGGGACAGTTATTGCAAGGTAAAGGTGCCTCCCCACAAATCCAGTCTTGATAGTGTATGTGAAAAGGAAAATTAGTCCATATCCTTCCTTAAAAAGCTGCTTGCCTTGAGAGAGAGAGCATGTCCTGCAGTGAAGGAAAGGAGGTGAAGGTCAGAAAGGGTAAGAGGGACAATGGGAGTGTAGAAAACTGGATAAATGTGAAGGGGGTAGTAACCTGGTCAGTTAGCTGGTAGTGAAAAATGGAGCTGTCACACCTCTGGGCTGCTGCTTCCAAAGCACAGGGCTGGGATTCCGGGTTTGGTGCCCTGTGTGAACTGAGCTGACAGCCTTGTTCTGGTGCCCAGAGTATTGCAAGTCCAGTCCCAGGAGCTGCACCCTCAGGACAGCAGCAGAGGTCTCCATACAGAATTCCATACCCAGCTTTGTTTTCGGTCTGTCAAGACCTGTAGTTGGGATTTCTTGCACGCTTGCCAGAAGTGTCTGGTTTCACAGATCGGTTATCCCACTCCCTCCTGTCTGGCAGCTGGATTATCATCGTCTTTACCATCATTGGAGTTGTCATTGTCTTTGACCCCCTCGGGGGGAAGAAGACGTTCTACCTGCCCGACGGCGTGAGCCGCAACCTGGAGAGCAGCCAGTCGGGGCAGCTGCTGTACAACGTGAAGAGCTCTGCCACCAGGGTGTGGGAGAAGAGGATCCGGCTGCTGTGCTGCTGCATCGTGCAGGACGATGACCACCGGGTGGCCTTCACCAGCATCGCCGAGCTCTTCCGCAACTACTTCTCAGTAAGAGGGAGAGCCTCGCTTCAGTTCCGGAGAGTTTTGCTACGCTGAGGTCTGGGATGGTTTTACACAGTCTTCCATGTCTTTGTACAGGACACTGATCTGGTGCCAAGTGACATAGCAGCTGGTTTGATTCTGCTCCATCAAGAGCAAGATAAAATGGAAAATTGCCCCAAGGAGCCTGAAGAAGTCCTGTGTCATTCTCCATCGTCTCTTGTGGTAAGATAGGGTTGGTGCAGCCTCTGGTGTAATTATTCTAGGAAATGGAGCAAATTGAAATGCACTTCTTCCTGTAGAGGGTTTTTTTGGTTTTGTTTATTCTTTTAACTAAATTAAACACTGCAATAAAAATTCATAACAGTGTAAGTTATTAATAAATGCAGTGAAAACAACTGGATGAGTTTATGGTCAAAACATTTTTCTGCCTTTGCATGAGTAGAACTTATATCTGAGCGGGGAATTGGGTGCCAAAAAGGAACCATTTAGGACATTTGATCGTTGTTGAACAGTTGAGAGAGAAAGGGAACAGAAGGTGCTGTTTGCACAGAACTGAGAAGGTAATCTTCTAGTATGTATTGTGAGCCGTTTGTCTGCTGCAAATACCCAGACAAGGAGAGAGGCAAAAATAGCATATTTTAAATGCTTGCAGGTGTGGGTTAGTTTGCTAACTGATGTTTTGCTAGTTGTAAGCAGAAAAGTGCCTTTGTAAATTTCCCCCCCTCCTTTTGGCCTGTGTTTCATAGATGTAGTTTTGCTTCAACCAGTGCATCTCTGTCAACTTCCTTTTGAATGCAGCCAGTGTGATGGGGTCGTGCTCTAAAAGTCTGTGCCAGAGAGATCTGCTGCAGACTCCTTAGCCTTCCCTTGGACATGCTTAGGTAACATATTTGGAGTGAATGTTGTTTTCAGCGCTGAGCTTATCACTGTATCAATATTGGAAGAGACTGATTCAGTGAGAGCTTTACAAGATCCTTGAGCTGTGTAGCTACGTAAATAAACATAGACTTTTTCCTGAAATACAAGTGGCTATTTTTAGTTCCTCTCAGACCTTGAGGTTTTCCTTTTGGGTAGTGTGTATTTCTGAGGCTGCCTAACACGCCTTCCTCCCTCTCTCTGCTTCCTTTTCTTCCCTGTGTGCTTCCAGACCGATGATTTGGATGCTGAGCTGGAGAATGCTGCTCACTACATGCTCTTTGCTGCAGCTGCCTATGGCTGGCCCTACTACGTATACACCAACCCATATACTGCACTCTGTAAGCTCAATGGTGACTGGTAGGTTTGACCCAAGAGCTTAAAAACACAAAACTGCCTTCTATTTAACCAGTCTTAGAAGAAATAAAATAGTTGCAATAGCAGTATTTTTGTTGCATTAAACTATATCACTCTTGGGAGTACATGAGCTTGACTGGTAGAATTATCTTTCACAAATTCAGGAAAAATTCCAGTGTCTTTCCACCCTCAAACAGATTGTTGTTTTTTTTTTTCATGAGAAAAGTTTGTGATTGAGATAAAAAAAAATCATTTAGCAAAATGACAAAGGAGGAATTCGAATTAAATGAAACATGTTTTAGAATGAGGCCTTTTTGAGGTGCCTTTTGGGCACAGATGTACATATAGAAATAAAAGTCTTTCAACAGTTTTGCCTGTCTTAAGGAATTAGCCAAAGTTCCCTGTCCCTCCAGCCTCCTTTTTGTTCCTTTTGACCCCTTTACTCAAAAATGTTTATGGCTAGTATGTCATTTTGCATATTGCTGTGTAGGATTGCTGTATGTGACCATTGATATTTGTGACTGTAAGAATGATTTTTGTAATTACTAACATGAAATACCAGTATAATCTACTGAAATATAAATCACTTGGAGAAAAGAAATTATCACAATAATAGTTGGATAAAACATGAGATAAGATTGCTGTGCAGATTTTTGTTTGAATTTCCTTTTTCCTTGTTTGTATTTTCTCTCAGTGGCTTTTAATGTTAAGAATTCTTTCTTACTGCACTGTTTGCTCTGCCAGTGGTCCTGTAACTAGGTAACATCTTGTATCAGACTACTGGTGCTATTGCAAAAAGAAAGCACTTTTGATTCCTGGCAGAAGGCCTTCTGCAAATTTAACTGAGTTTGATTCCTTGGAAGGAAACCTAAAAAAATGGAACATGCAAATTTTTCTCGTCTGTGTTTGTTAGTTGCAGAAATAGACCAACAGATTCTGATATAACGGGCAGTGATCGTCATAACTTTCACTTTGGATCCATCCTAAAAATAACAGGACTGCAGTACAGAGACTTCATTCATATCAGTTTTCATAACAAGGTAAACAATCTGGACGGGCATTCAGCAAGCTGTAGTGATGAATTCAGGGAAAGCAAGGGGTGAAGGGTGTAGTTTGCCTTCAGCATTTATGAAGTGCAGGATGCAAAGCCAAATGAAAACATTCAGTTCGGATTTCTTTTCTAATCTAACAGAACAGCCACAAACCCGTTGATATAAATCTGTCTCAGTATTGAAAAAAGGCACTTAGACTAACCAGATAAGAGACCAATTCAGCTTCTTTCCATAGTACAATATGGAGCTCAGTGTGAGCTTTCAGAAGGTGAGAACAAGTGCTTGCCCTTACAAAAAGTTGGTGTCTTTACTGATTACATT
Source organism: Rhagologus leucostigma (assembly GCA_013397725.1). Taxonomy (NCBI): domain Eukaryota; kingdom Metazoa; phylum Chordata; class Aves; order Passeriformes; genus Rhagologus; species Rhagologus leucostigma. The sequence goes on along the minus strand of VZTD01005544.1, from coordinate 149,233 downwards.
TTTCTCCTCCAGATCTATGAGATTCCATTTTTTGTTGCTTTGGATCACAAAAAAGAAGCTATTGTGGTTGCAGTGAGAGGAACCTTGTCTTTTGAGGTATCATCCATCTGATATCAATAATTAGCTTTATAGAAATGAGTGAACTCCCAGTACCTAGAGGAAATTGTGTTACTCTTGTAAAAATAACTTGCTCACAGGTACGAGTCTTCCAGGTTTAAGTTGTAAGCCCCCCTGCCCTTTGCATGAGTAATATTCCCTGTGCTACTGGAAGAGAGAGTGGAGGACAGGCAGTGGTAGTTCCCAGTCACTGTGAGTGGAGGTGCATCCATAACGGGCTGTCTGCAGTTGGAAATCGTTGCCAGACTTGGAGCTGTGGTTGCTGTGTTTGCTGGGCTGGTGGTGTGTGCTGGGATGTGTTGTGCTGCTCACACAGCCGGCAGCCAGCTGGTGATGTCCCTGTGACAGGGGTGAGCAGCAGAGCACAACCCATGGGCCACACAGCCCTGCAGGGAGCTCTGACCAAGGCTTTGTTCACAGGACATTCTCACTGATCTGTCAGCAGACTGCGAGGACCTGACACTGGAGGAGGTTCTGGAGAATGGGTTTGTGCATAAGGTGTGTGCAGCCTGTGGCTGTTCGTAGATCAGCTCAGCAGTAGCAAGCTGTAAACACCTGGGATCCTTAGTTACACAGAAGAATGTCCTCCTTGTCAGATTGCACAAATTATTTCAGGGTTTGGAGCATCAAATACTGACTCTGGCACTGCAAGGTAGAATTTTTAATCCTCTTGCCAGACTTAATGTCCTTATGAAATATCCCAAAACCTTTTTAACCCATAAGTACAATACAAACAGACCTCTTGGTTATAACCAGACCTCTGTCAGGAGGATGTTAAAGAGAAGAGCAGCTTTGCAAAAAGAAAGTTGTTCTGTGATGGTGTTGTATTTAAACTATACACGTGTCACACCTCGGATTAGATTCACCCTTCTAACCTGAACTGCTCTCTTCTAGGGAATAACTCAGGCTGCAAATTACATCTATCGGAAACTAATAAATGATGGAATTTTAAACCAGGCTTTCACAATTGCCCCGGTAAGTTATCTTCCAAATAATTTGGTTTGTCAGAAAAATTACCCACAGCTTTTTCTGTGTCCATCTAAGTTTGTCTTTCTGTCTGTAGGAATATAAACTTGTGATAGTTGGTCACAGTTTGGGTGGTGGGACAGCATCTATCTTGGCCATCATGCTGAGGAACTCCTTCCCCACACTGAGGTGTTACGCCTTCTCTCCCCCGGGAGGGCTCTTAAGGTGAGAGACTTCTGTTGCTTGGTTCTGTGTCTAAGCTGTAAAAGTCTTTAAGGAGCTGCCAGCTGTGTTAGGTGGTAGCTGTGGGCCTGACTGTGGGAAGAGTTTGTATGTTCTCCACTCAAATTAATTTGCTCCATGTGGAATTACGGTCGAGTCCTGGGCGGAACGTTACAGAATGAAACACATCCAGGGAATTCTGTCCTGAAGTGTAATTAGAGTTTAAAATAAATGTTCCAGAAAAACACTCACCTGACTTGTCTGCCGTGGCCTGTTGGACATCCACACACCCTTGGAGTCAGCGCTGAGGTTACTCTGTCACCTTCAGCAAGGAGGTCTGACCGCCCACTGAGGCACCGACTGCAAATGCTGCTGCCACGTGCTTGTATTTTTCCTGAATGATAATGATCATCCTAAAACTAAACTGTGCTTGTCTCTGTAGTGCATCTAAAGTGCCTTTTTTCTTTTTTTTTTTTTTTAAGCAAATCACTTGCAGATTACACTAAGCACTTCATTGTTTCAGTCATTGTTGGAAAAGACCTTGTTGCAAGGTGAGATGAAAATACTTTTAAATTGATGTTTGGAGTTGTGTTTGATAGCAGACAATGGGAGGCTTTGCTTTACTTTGTTCTGTGTGTTTAAACAGGTTAAGTATGCCCAACATGGAGGATTTAAAGAGAAGAATAGTGAGAATTGTGGCAAACTGCAACAGACCCAAGGTAACTAAATGCAGTTCCTGGTTAAAATAGTTCAATTGTTACCTGGGTTAAGCCCCAGATTTAATGCAGTCACTGCTGGTGTGTGTATTTTTGATCTTAAAGCTGAGAGTTATAATCATGTTTCCGAACAAAATGGTTTGCTTTTAATTCAGTGACATTTGTGTTAGTCTCCTGTCCTGTAAAGCTGTATTGTTGGAGATCAGGATTCAGTAAGACTCCGAATATACTGGTTTACAACATCAAACACCTGAAATTATCTGTTTGCTGGTTTTGCTGATAAAAGGAAACTATTAAAAAACAAAAATGGGAAAAAAAACCCCAACTGGCTAAAATTACAAAAAGTCAGTAAGTTTACTTACTTTAATAACTACTACCACTAAGTAAGCAAATTAATGATTTTACTTAAATATTACTGTCAGAATTCATTTGGAAAGCAAATATTTCTCTGTTACAGTGTTAATTCTTTCCCTCTTTTCACTGTTAGTGGGAAACACAGTTTTGAAAGTGCTGGATCAGTGTGGTGTCAGGCAGGATGGTACTGGAGGTGTAGAGGTGTGGCTTAAAGATTCAGAACTGCCATTTCTGAACATATGAATTTGAATCTGCCATACTCACAGGATTTCCATGTAGTCCCAGGGTGTGCAGAGGGTCTGTGTGATGTCATAAATACAGAATAAGGTAATGGACAGTTAGAAGTTACAGGTGCAAGAAAACTTAAACCTGCAGAGCAGAATCCACATGGCATAATTCAGCTGGTAAAGATGGTGATGTTTTCTGTAGTATTACTAGAGGCTTGGGATCCATACTGTTGAAATGAATGTTACTGTGGGGAAAATTCAGCAAGGAGATAATTATCAAACAAAGTTTGGGGAGCATGTGCATGAAGTAATTTTTAATCTTTTAATTGTATTTTCAGGTGATGTGTGCAAGCACACAAGCAGAATAAGTTAGTTGAAGAGATGCCAAACCTCAATCAGACTGTTCTTCTCTCTGATTTCAGTACCAGATTTTGCTGCGGGGGTGTTGGTACGAGGTGTTTGGAGGCGATCCTGATGACTTCCCAACAGAGCTGGATGGAAGGAACCAGGATGCCCTGACCCAGCCCCTTCTGGCTGAGGAGAGTTTAATGGTTCATCGGTCGCCTTCGTACAACGCCCTCGAGGAGGAATCGCACTTGAATTCACCCCCTCAGTATCCTCGTCTGTATCTGCCTGGAAAGATTATCCACATTGTTGAAGAATGCAGCTCTAGGAGGTAAGTGGAATAATGGATTCCACTCTCCTGTCTCCCTAAAGTCTGCTTACAGCTCCTTCTCCCTTTCAAAGTACACGTTTCCAGCTCTGTGACTTACCTGCACCTTACCCAGTTTGCAGTTTCTATTCTGTGCCTCCCAGCTTCTTTCAGTTTCACTGCAAGCCCTGGACACTGTTCCTCTTTATGCCTTTTCCTGCCCATTCATTGCAGCTGCTGAAGTGAGGACTTTAAACACTAAGACTGGCGAGTTCAGCTTTGCCAGGCTGCAGTTTCTGCCTGAGACTGGAGATCTGCAGTGTGTCCTGGTAGTGGTGAAGCGGTAACAAAACACCTCCTTCCTGAGCACTCACATGAATGTTGGTGATCGGAAAGAGGAGCAGTACTGCCTGTAACACTGACCCAGCCAGGCTGGAGAGCTGCAGCTGTCCCAGTACCCAGTGTGTGCCCACAGAGCCTGTGGTTTTTCCTGTCATTTTCTGCTTTTCTGTGGATGCAGGAAGCCGAGACAAAGACACCAGAAAGCTGAAACTGCTGGAAGAGTGAGGATTGTGGCTTTGTTGGGGCAGTGTCGTGTTCAGGGGTTTTTTTGTGTGTTTTTTTTTGTTGATGTTGGGTTTTTTTAGACAAAGGAACCTGAAACAGCCCATAAGCCAGGCAGGCCGTGATATTTCTCTTTCAGAACACAACGAGAGGATAAGAGCATCTCTTAACTTGCACAAGACTATCTTAAAGAAGAAAAGAGAAACTGTCTCCTACAGAGAGGAAAGAAAAGTATTGGAGAAGAAATTCACTTTTTTCCTCCCATTCAGTAGATCAGCATTTTCACATCTTTAATTTCTAACAGTTTTAATGCTGGTTTTACAAGTTAGATACTTGAACACCTCTGACCTGGCAGGTTTTCTCGATGGCTGCTCTTCTACTTTATTGAGTTAATTTCTTTTCTGTCTTACTCCACAGCACAGCAGTTAATCGTGGGGGGTTTTTAAAGTTGGACTAGCACACAAGAGCACCCATCGTGTATTTGGGATTTAATTTTACAGAATGGTGCATCCTTCATGCAGCATTGAATGTAGGGGTTGGCCTCCTATTGATACCACAGTGACTTATTCCCTAAATTTGACATAAACCATGCAAGTGTTTAGCCCCCTCCCCCTCCTTGCCCAGGCTGTATCCCGTGGTTTTGGGAGCAGGATTATTTGAATCTTTGATGGCTTCTTTCCCTGTTAATGCACAGTGTAATTTGGTGCAGTTCTGCCCTCAAGGACACTTCATGGCAGCAATTCCAGCTGTTTGCTGAAGGGCAGACCCGCAGCTCTGGGAGCCCACCTGCTGCTGTGAGAGGGTTCCAGTTCCTCCCTGAGCAATGGCCAGAGTCTCCAGGTTTGCCTGTTCCAGTTCTGACACAGCCATTGTATTTATGGTGTGTTTTTTTCCTAGGTTGTGTTCTTCAGATATTAAATACACAGCAAGATGGTCAAACGAAACCGTCTTCAGCAGCATTTTAATAAGTCCCAAGATGATCACAGACCACATGCCAGATGTTGTGCTGAAAGCTCTGAACAGTTTGTCTCAGGAACACGGATCGTGTCTGTCTTGTCAAACACGAGAATACAGCCCCAGTGCAGTATAACCACCGCTCGAGGACGACCTGGGGGGCTTTTCTGCAGGTTTCAGGTATTCAGGACACATTCCACTTTCATGCCTAAGTGGATTTCAGTATTTTCTCACATTGCATAAAATGAACAAGGGCCTTAATGCCCTTGCCTGTGCAGCGACGTCGGGGAATGTTGTGCTGGTGAAAGCACAGATTCTGTCTCTGTGCCGAAGGCTGGGCTTTTCCAGAACGGATCAGGATGAGAAGCTCCAGCTGAGCCTGCGTACGCTGGCGCAGCAGCTGAACGCTTGACCAAAGTGAATGTGTGCGAGGGTGGCGTGGCCACACCGCAGAGCAGAGCCCTGCCAGACCTGGAACTCCACTGCTGCTTCCATGTCACCTCCTGGGTGCCTGGGCCGTGGCAGAGCTGTGCGGAGCCGAGGGGCTGCAGGGCAGGCGGCGGGGCAGCGCTGCAGCTCAGGGCTGCAGGGGTGAGTGAGCCCGGCCCAGGCCGGGCTGGATCAGGCACAGCTCAGTGATTGCACTATTTTTTCTTACAGATTGTGCTGGGATCCCGAGGTTGGGGGGGAGGGCTTGTTGTGGTTAAATGCTGCTTGGATATACATGTGCAATATTCTTTAATCTACCTGTCTTTTATATTTGTTGATCTACATCACCGCTTTTATTGATTTTAAGCTAAAACTACTTAATGAGAAGAAAAAAAATATTGTCCAGGCCCTGGGATCATGTTGGTCAGCAGCTCTAGCTCCAGCTACTGAGCACCACTCTGATTCTGCCAAGAATGTGTAACCAGTTGTACTGATTCTTAAAAAGTGGATTCCTTGTTTCTAGTGTGTAACTATTTTAATTTTTTTTCTTTTTAAGGCTCAGCAGCATTTATTTAAAAAAAAATGATGTAAGTAAAATATAATGTAGTTGAGAATTAAATGTGTGGATGTTCTTGCTGTGATACTCAATATGGAGACAAAATTAAACGTACAATAAAACCGTGGCTTCTGTGCAATGACAGGTACCAGTGCTGGCTGTCAGAGCAACGAGGTCAGGCAGCACCAGCAGGGACCGTGCTGCTCTCGGGGACTGCAGGGTCCCAGGGCACCAGCCTGGGGTGCAGCTGCTCTGGAGGAGAGGAGCCAACACACAGAGCAGGGCTTTAAATAGAAGGCTGGAATCTGGGGCACTTAAGCACAAACTGTAAGAGGTGCAGAGGAAAAGCACTGCTGTTTGCATGGAGGGAACAGAGAACCTGCCCCCCGCTGGCAGCAGCTTTAACCCACTGCAGGAGCTGTAACAACTGCACTGAGAGGGCAAAGCCTCTGCAGAGCTGTTGCCACGTGCTGTGTTTAATTTGGGCTCTCAGAGCACCACTGCCAGCCTGGGGTTTGCACACTGTCCCTGAGGAGACACACACACACAGGGCTGCTGGCACGGACGAGAATGAGACACGTGCTCAGAAACTCAAACATTACCACACTTGTGATTCAAGGATTTATTAAGTCATACATGCAAAACATACTGCCAATTGCATTAGCAAAAGATCAATGTAAAAACTTCACAATTTTGCAACTTTTATTTTTAAATTTTGCTTTAGTGGTTGAAAGGGTGTAGTTCAACATCATATTCCTGCCAGTTTGGAAGGTACAGAACATTAGCACTAATTACAGAACCTCACAGACCCAAGTTACCGTTACGCAATCGATGCTGCACATGGAGTGACAGAAAGAACACTTGGCTGCATTAGTCATGTTACAGTGGGGGGATCTTGCAAATAGTGATATTTGAGAAGGTTTGTCAGTTACAGAGCTTTAAAATATAAAAATTACTAAAATGTGTAAAGCTGCTTCACATGATTTTTACACCTAGTTAATAGACTAAAAGCTCCTCAGAAAGCATAACTTACTGGGTCAGAAACAACAGGAAAATAAGGAGGATATGCTTGAACATTCTACTCTAAAAAAAAAGAAAAAAAGCAAACTTCTATCAATCAGAAGGTTTTAAAATACAAGTTATATTGCTCAGTAAGAAGAGATTCTACAAGAAAAGCATTTACTACATAAAAGTGGGAATGACTGATTCAGAATTGTACCTACATGAATGCCCTACTTGAAATTCAAAGGAATTTACCCATGAACACCAACCTCTCTCCACTACTGCACCTCTGGGAAAATGGTTGCTGAGCTACTCTGGCAGTGTAGTGTAAGTCAGCTGTACAGTGTCAAAATACTGTCTGGCACTATCTCTTGATCCAACCCAATATTCCATTTATTCATCACAATACAGTGCTGTCAAAAGGACTAGATACACTTCAGTAAGAATAGTTATTTTTTCAATCACAGCAGCAAGAACTAGATTGCAACCAAGCCCTCACCAATGGTAAAGCATTTACACTGTGACTCGGGTGTCAGTCATTGCCAGAGATGGGTGCTGGATGCACCACCAGGCAACGGCTGTGCTGGGAAAACAGTTCAGAATAAAACACATTAGAACGCAGTGTTCTGCTAATTCCCTGGTACTGTTACTTACTGTGAAAAACTAGAAAGAGATTTTGCATTTCCTACCAGAAATTAGAGTCATTTTCAAGAAGAATCTTTAAAAAACAGTTTAGTGCTTAGTGTTTGTAGCACAACAATGCGACTTAGTTCAGCAGATAGTTTGGCAACACTTAATTGAGCAAGAAGAGGATTTTAAAAATAAGGCTTTACATAGGTGTGTCTTTTCAGGAGTTTGCTCTTAGAAGAATGCAAGGTAAGGATCATACTTTAAACAAATGAAACCATAAAACTGTCAATTGGTTCAAGAATTGATGGAAGAGAACTAATTTATAACAGAAAAAATTGGCATGTGAATGCTCCATTGTTTGAGCAAAGCACAGGGTTGATGGGGTGGGGGAGGGTGACCTTTACAGCAGCAGACATTTTCTCTTCCTCTTCTTTACAGGAGGGGGGCACAGCACTGCTCGGATGGCTTCATCAAACACTGTCTTGAGGCCTCGCTGCGTAAGTGCTGAGCATTCGAGATATTTCACCGCGCCTGGGGGAAGCAGAGACACGGTTACAGAGCAGCTTCCCACAGCTCCAGCAGCACCGCTCCCAGCTGGCTCCACAACAAAAGCCAGGCACTCCATTTAATTAAGGTACAAGGTCTTCCACAAACACAGCCTAGATCCAGCCAACAGTAACCCCACTGCCTCATACCGATCTCTTTTGCCATGGCAAGGCCCTGTGGGTAGGTGATGGGAGTCAGCTTCTTCTCCTTCAGCTTTTCAATCGTGTCCTTGTCATCCCGGAGATCGAGTTTGGTGCCCACGAGGATGATGGGGGTGTTGGGACAGTGGTGCCGAACCTCAGGGTACCACTGAAAAAGACAAATAAAAATGGTGTCCCTTGAGCGAGGGCAGAGTTCCCTGAAGGCCCTGGAACACCGCACCTGAAGGCTCCCAGTCCTTCACTTTGGGTCAGTCGGAGTAGAGGGCAGCACCAAGATGCCACCAGGGCAGGATTAAAGGCACATCACTGTTAGCAAAGCCAACAGCTGTTTCCATATACTTCAGAAATGTAGCCCATTAAGGGTTGTGTTTCCCTCACACACCAGAAGCGCCCTGATCCCCCCTTGCCCATGGAGACACCTCCTTGTGCAGCTGAGTTGTCTGAGGATGTGGAATACTCCCCACAGTCACAGAGCACGTGCAGAAGGATGGCTGGTGCAAGGAACAAGGGCTATCAACCCAATTTTTACATGCATTTGTTTTTAAACTCTTATTTCAAACTGTACTAACAGGAAAGCTCCTGTTTGTGATCTCAGCACCTTGCTGGCTGAACACTTCTAAATTACTGTTATCAGTGCATCAAGGAACAATTCGTTCTTAAGTGTGTCATGTGCCCTGAACTTCCATGACTCACAAGTTAGGCAAATGGATTTCTGCGTTTTCAAACTGCATTTCACGTGGCCTGTGGGAAAAACAATTTCAAAAAAAGCACGTAACATTTTCCAAGCTCTGCTGTAAAGTGAACAGTATGATGAACATTCAGAAATGAAATGCTACCAGCTCATCCTTACCTTAGCACGGACATTTTCAAAGGAAGCTGGGCTCACGAGGGAAAAGCAGATTAAGAAGACATCCTACAAAACAAGTTGACAGAAGTCAGCCCAACAGAGAAACCACTGCAGAAATGTCATGAACAGGCCAATATCAGCAGTACCTCCATCACTCTGCCAGCTCTACCACACTTGCAAAAGGCAAGGTCAGCAATACAGCTGCACGTGACAATCAAAGGCAGCTTTCCCACTGGGAAATCCATTCCCAGGCAGCTACAAGCAGCCAGAGAGAAGGGGGGAAACAAACAACAAATAGATTGCAGTCAAATTTATAATCAGCTATTGCAGTAGCCAGCAATCCGGACACTAATACCACTGCCGTGCCAGGGTTTTTTTCTCTAAATGTCTTCTTCACTGACCTCATCAGCATAGGATGCTGCAAAGTGTTAACTATTCATAAACAACTCTAAAGTAGTCTTAAATTGCAAAGGCCAACTATACAGTCTGAAATTAAAAAAAAAAAAAAACCACACAAGAATTTCAACAATTATTACTTCCATGCCCAAATCAGAAGAATCTTGCTGAACTTCTTGTAAAACTTCACTCCTACTGAATGCCAGCATAAAAAAGATTTTAGAATTTCTCTGTAACCAAATTAGGATTGAGAAGGGCATTAAAAATCTCAAAGCTCCCCCCTTTCCTTTCTAAATAATGAGAAAGCAGAAAGAAAAAGGGGATCTTCCACATCTTTGCTTTTCAACTTGCACAGTTGCTTTTCAACTGAAGGCAAAAAATTCTAAGTAAGAGCAGGTAAAAACATTTCAGAGCACGTGTTTATAGTAACTGCAGGATGCAGTTCAGGTTTCACAGGTGACATGCTCCAGTCTGCAAGCATTCAGATTAACCCCAACATCCATTTCCTCTGTGTTGCTGTAAACTTGCTGTATGACCCAAAATTTGGGAAGTGTCTCCCAAACAAGCCCAACTTTCCCCAACCTACCTCTGCATCTGTACTTATTCCGGTACCAAACGTGCTACAGAATCAGGCATTGCAGAATGTTAGTTGATTGTGCTGCATTTCAAGGCTTTTTGTTAGGTCAGCAGCTGACATCTCACTGCTAAGCACTCGCAACCCAGCTGTTCATGCATCACCCCAACAGGTTTCCGTAGCAGCGTCCCAGAAGAAGAAAGAAATAACATCAAATAATGTGATACTATGGCCACTACTTCTGTTCTCCGATTCTGCAGGTTTGTGGGGACTCAAGGCTGCACGTGATGCAGACTCTCTCCTTCACTAGCTCCAGAGATGAAAAGATTTGGTGTAACCACAAGGAATTACCGGAAGACCTCAGGTGTCTTGCACACTATCGATCTCAATAAGTAGAAAAAGCTATTTGTTTTAAAGACAATATTTAATCTTAGCAACTCATATAAAGAAATTTGGCAACAGAGCTCTCAAATCTAGCAATTTGATAGTTCCAAGAAAAGTATTTGTTCAAAAAATAGGGGCCAATTTATCACTATCATAGGCAAGACAAGATGACAGAACTTGGAACTGAAATTTATTTAAGGTTTTACATACGGCAATAGGTTGATCTGTCAGACTGGAAGATATATTCTTACCATTGGTTCCTCCAACCTAATAACAGTAGGAGATAAAGTTACTCCTCAAATGGATTTAAGGGAAAATGTTCTCAGTCAGCAATTTGTGCTCACAGACATTCTCAAGGAGGATTTTCTTCTTAAGAGAGACGCTGCCCTGTAATTCAGCACAACCAACTGCACCCAGAGCAGGCACCAGCCTTCCCCAGAAACCAGTTCTGCACTGTCAGGGGAAACCTGCAAGATCAAACCTCTCCTGAAAAGCACCCAACTAACAATTTCTCTTTGGTTTTGTCTCCTGAGGAAACAGACGTGACCATCTTTTCTGTCCCAACTTTTTCCTTCCCCAAATATTTGGAAATATTAGTAGATTTTAAATGCATTCAGGAGAAGATATTAAATTCCTGTATATTTAAGGAATAAAATAAAAATAAGGAGAAAAAGATACAAATTAATGCCAAGCCCTCACTGTGAAGTTACCAGCTGTTAACTGCTGGGTGGCTGATCCCAACACACACTGCCCAAGTAACCAACACCTGCTGCTTTCACCCTGCCCAAAACATCCTTCAGGTGCACAAACAGGGAAAGGAGGGCCACGAGAACATGCGAGGGGTGAGTTTTAAACACCACAGTGAAGGAAAAGGGAGGCTGAACACAGATCCTAAAAAAAGGTCACGTTTCATCAGCACCACTGGTCTCTTCCTCTGTGCTTTTCTGTTAGTTTTGTGGGGATGATGAATCTTTGATGCTGCACAAGTCTGAAACCTGAAGACTTCTCAAGAATTTCAAGACTTACCACCCCGTTTCATTTTCTGCTGCAAAAAACCAATCCAAATAACTGAAAGTACTTCAAACCTGTACTGAACAGTTATACAAGCTTGCACAGAAGACACTTTTTCCCTAAGATGCTTAGATTGACGTGGAATTCTTTTGCAGTCTATCAGAAAGCCACAGTTACTTTAGCAGGCTGAAGACATGCACATGCATTCTGTCCCTTTGTCACAGACATTCTGTGTCACAGGCATTCTATCCCTATTAATATCTTTCAACACATCTTTTTCCACTTTTTTGAAAACATTTTTATGTTAAGCAAAGCTGAAGTTTTAAGTATCCTATAAATATCTAAGTATTAGAGAAAACCAGCTTTCCACAGTCTCTGCTAGAAAAGACAGGTATTTCTGGCATTTCAACTGTAGTTGAATTGGCTAGTTCAACTGGCAAATTCGTATCAATCTCGTGTATCATAACTGATGGGGAAGCCTAATGACTGTAAGTTAGAGAGCAGTGGATTAAGGAAAATTGTGAATTAAGACAGCTTACTAAAAATAGCACCGGAGTTCCTTAAATAAGATTCACGTTATTCAAGAGAGCAGTTATGCTGTAGAGTAAGTGAAACAATTTTGCATTTTACATTTTCAGCATTTAACATATATTTGACAGTCAACAAGAGCCAAAAAACCCCTGCAAATTACCCTTTCTTTACTTATAGCACAGCTCCATCAGGTAAAAGTCACTGCTCTACACAGATTAGAAAACCACCTCTGCAAAGACTAACTGTAGCTGAAGTCACACTGGAAAGAAGAGAGTAGATCTTTTCAGTGTTTTCCTTAAACACGGAAAGATGCAGGATGCAGGCAGGACTTAACCAGTTGCACGCAGGGCAGACAGAAGCACATTTGTATCGATGTCACTGCACAAACTACAGTGAGCAGTAAAATAACCACGGGCTCAAGCACACTGGAAAGCTGGGACACCGCAGCCTCTGTCAATACCAATAATCTCTTCATTCAGTGCTGCCTCTTTCACATGTAGAACATCTTCACACAGACTAAACAATATCAAGTGCTTAGCAGTGACAGTGTCAGGTTGCAGCCAAACATCGCCTAAAACCAAAAACAAACGCTGCCTTTGGCAGGCATGCTAACCTTACAATCAATGGGCTAGCTGATGGGACTATGCACCAAGATTTTTGGGTTAGTTTTGAAATCAAGCATTCTAGACAATTCTGAGGCTGCAAGTACACAAAACCCTACCAGTACCAGTGCACACGAATACACAGGGCATGCAAATTTTAACTCTTTTACAACAGAACACACCCCAGAGATCATAAATCACAGCTACAGCAGATAAAATGAAAGAAGGTCACTGTTACTAATAAATACAACTCCAGGTGTGACAATGTTGGCCTTTTGCTCAAAAAGAAAAATGCTTTATGTTAGACAAAGCTGCAGAGACTGCTCCTGGTTTCACCCTGCAGCTCTTACTGTTTGCGGGTAGGAGAGTGGACGTAGTCTGTCATAGTCCTCTTGACCAGCTGTGTCCCACAAACCCAGGTTGACCGGTTTTCCATCAACCATTACATTGGCAGAGTAGTTGTCAAAACTAAAAATAAAGAGAGAGTTAGCTGCATTAGCTTGCAGTAAAATAAAGCACCCAAGGACTTTTCCCTCGTAGAGTCCTAACTGGGACAACTAGAGAAGGAAATGTTTTCATTGCATCTGTCTGCTCCCCAGAGACAGTAAAGTTGTTCTTTAAATAACAAGTGTGGTACTGGGTAATGGAATAAAAAATTATACACAACAGACTTGTTCCAGTCTGAGCAGAAGTGATCCCTGTCACGGCTCTTCCAAAGGAAGTGTTAATCCCAGCGAGCACAGGAAAGTAGGTGATGTTCTTAGCAAGCACTTTCCAGTCTTAGTGGGACATTCAGCAAGTTAATCTGTCTCATGTTGTGAGATTTAGAACAGAAGATACAGGAGCAACACCCAAGGAATCCTTAATGACAACAGTAAGTAAGAAAAAAGCTAATTAATCCTGCTAATCAAAACCTCCTCCAATGAAATATCAAAGCTCATAACCAGAGGCCAGTGGAGGGATCGTTTTTATCTCATCACTTTGCTGGGTGCAAAGGTTTTAATGACTTGTTAAGGCTAAACCAAGTTCACTGGGAACACAACTGCAATACAAAACCTCGAATTTAAGACCAAAAAAAAAAAGAAACAGGAGTAACTAAGGCAGCAAGGCCTTGGACGGGTAATTAAAGTCTCTGTAAACTTTATTAGAATGTATTTTGTTATCTGAAAAACTCATCAATACTTCAGAGAGCAGCATAGCCAGATGAAAATACAGAGACATCAGAAGAGGGCGAAGAAGCTGCACACGTATAAAACACCCCCCAACAGGCCCTGGAAAAGAGAACTGCACTAATACTGATACTGACAAATCCTTGTGTGAAAGAAAAAGGGAAGCACCAGAATAAATGAGTCTCTCCACAGTCTCGCCTGAGGAGCTACAGAGCCGTGGCTGGCTTAGCACAGGATTGGCAGTAGCACAAAAAGCGGAAGGAACAAATAAACAAAAAATCACCAGCCACGTAAGACAACTATTTCTGACTATGATATGATGTTTTACAAGCTGTTCAGCCGTGGGACTGCTTATTATAAATGACATTAGAGACAGAAACACACTATTTTGGAAGAGAACAACATCTGGTAAAATGTTAGCAAATGTTAGTCCCTAATCAGGCAGGCCTAGAGGGCACAGAGAGCCAAAACTGAGGGACCATCAGCAAGCACTGGTGTGACTGCTACAGTAAAAGCTCCAAGTGCTCCTTACACACACCTGAGGGGTGCTTGCAGCCAATTCAAACAATTCAGCTAAGGAATCTGGAATGGCAGTAGGCACTGAGAAGCTGACAGAAATGAGTTCTTTGCATTTGGTAAGTACTTACACAGTGGGTATATACTCTCCAGGAAATGCATTGGTTGTGTAACTGATGAGTAGGCATGTTTTACCTACAGCACTGCAAAAAGAGAAAGTTCACATGTAAAACACATTCATCTTGAATAACAAGAAATAATACTCCTTTTAGGGGAAGAAGACTAATTACATCCAGACACCTATAAGGACAACTGAGTGTCTCCAGTCACTACTGTGCAGGAAAACAGCTGATAGCCTGCAGCCTTAAAATTACTGGCAATGAAAACACACCTAATATAAACATCCATTTTGTGAAGTGATAAATTACCACATTTTGTTATTTTTTAGTCACAAAAAACCCCAACAAACCCACAGGTATTAATTAGACTACTAACATCTCCTAGTCACCTGACTGAATATTCAGGAAGATCACCTTACTCCAACTCTCTGAAATTAAAAAAACCTGAGAAGTATTTCCAGATACCCTTACACAGGTTCCAGAACTGTTATCTTTTCCAGAAAATGGTATACTTGCATATAAGTTAAGTTAAAGAAAGCTTGGAAAGAATAATTTCTCAACACATCATTATTTTTGAATATTTAAGGAATGAATACAAACAGTAACTCTCACACTATTTACTGCTATTGCAAAGTGACTCCCCACATGCATTCACCAACTATTCAAACATTTCATTAACCGATTTATCGATAAATTACATTCCAGTATCGAAAAACCTGGAACACCAAACCTCTTCCTACTGATCTAATCCACAAGAACCTCAGATGGGGGCAGGACAAGGCTCTGTTCCAGGATTCCTTCAGAACTCTGGCAGCCAGCTCCTTCCCTCTCCACCCTCCTCCCCACATCTTATCTGGAGTCAAACATTTGATTAACAACAGCATTCGATTTTTGTTACCATTTCAATTAAAGTGTTGGAAAACTTGAAATTGGGCCTTATTTCTTTTTTAAAATGTGTCTGCAAAGAGTGTTCGTGCCACTGCACACCGGTTCCCTTGCAGGATTCCCACTTGCAGTGCATAATCCTTTCACCGTGTGAGAGATTCCAGCGGTGAGCCTGTTCCTCCAAGGCGATGCTGCCAGACAGCCTCACACCCTGCCCGATCCCCCTTCCCGCTCCTGGCCAGGGAAAACTGCATTGTCTTGCAGATGTTTTATCACTACAGCGATTTGCTCAAAGCCAGTCAGCAGCAACTTTGAAACCTTGCTGCACCTACACGAATGATCGTGCCCATTAGTATGAGGTTTGACTCACGAGCCTCCTGAACTAAATCTTTCACAAGTGAATTCGAGCTTTGTCACATCCGTAACTCACAGCTCAATCTCTAACTAAAGTCTCTCCGTTCAACTTTAAGCAGTTCCTCACTGCATTAGCCCAAGAAGGTATTTGATAGCAGCTTCTGACATCACCTCAAATGCCTGAGCTATGGAGGAGTCGCTTCAGCGAGCAAAATTATCTGGGATTTTGTCCTACACATCCATTTTTAATTGTAATTTGCTTTACATTTCTGAGCCAGTACCTGCCATACCACCCCATCTGCTGCAACTCTGACCATACCATGCAGTTTTCCACCCTGCTTTTCCCACCTGCTTCTAAGACACCAGCTCCTCACACAGTCTGAGGGTCTTTTCCTTTCAGCACGCACTCTGTTTACCAAGCTGTAATAGCATCATGAAAGGAGGCATTTAATTCTCTTCTCACTAAGTACAATCTCTGAGCATTCCCTTGTTGTAAAAGGTTTGAGATGTACTTGTGCTCAAAAGTAGATGGATTTACCCTTTAAAAAAACTTGTGTGGGAAACAATCAAGGAGCAGTTCACCATGCAGATACCTGTCTAACAGCTGTTAAAAGAGGAGATCCCATCTTAGCTCCTGAACTAACACTCTAACAAGCCAGAACAAGGAGTTAAGGAAAGTTATTCCTCCCCCATAAGGACAACTTGCTATTTTAGCTGCCTGCTGATGAGTTAGATCAGTTTGGATGTGCTGCTGAGCTGCTCTCACAACACCACACAGCCGGCTGTGCTGGGCCAGCTCACAAAGGACAGGCGGGAAAACCTTCAGGATCCCGAGCGGAGCAACAGCCAAACGCTTTGGGAAATCTCCTGAGGCGCAGACACGACACGTTCTCACGCTTCTGGAACCTGTTTGGGCTGACGCTTCAGCTTCCAGTAAGGGCATTACAGGTAATTTGAGCTTCCAACAAATTAATGTTGAACTCAACATTTTCAGCAGCCGATCAAGAACTTTTCTATGCATCCAGGCTCCTTTGCCCACCTTGCACTGAAACTCCAGAGTCTGCTCTGGCTAATTAAAACAGCACAGGAAGGTGGTGAGAGGTTTCATTCCAAGCTCAGAAGTGCCTGTAGTGTGTTTCTGCAGCACCAATCAGCCAGAGCCATTTAAACAAGAAAAAACACGTTCAACAACCCCATTTCAGACTTGCTCCATCCAGGTTTCCTGCTTTCCTTGCCTTTTGGCTCACTGCCACACGAATCAGATCATTATGGTCACCAGTCTTAAAAATAAACACTAATGCCTACCTTTATAAAGTACATCCTCTAAGTGCTTTATCAACTTTTTTAGACTTCTAATTTCTGTAATAAAGCAACTCCCCTAAAGAGAATTCCAACTGTTTGGCAAAGTTTAAATCCTCGTACATAAAGGCTGAGACTTAGAATCTAAAATAACACCAAGATTAGTCATAAGATTTCTAGCAACTACTTAATCACAGCTCTGTCCACCCACTATTACATAAATGAAACTAGCAACATTCGACTGTCATTAAAAACATGGCCTACAGAAATCCAGCTTTAAATGCTTAACAAAACTACCTGAACAAAAGACAGCACTGAGTCTCTTTTTGATTCTGAGTAGCACCCAGGAATCAATGTATTTATATAACCACATATGTATTAATTCCTGAAAACAAAACATTCCTTCTCTTTATTTATGCTAACAAGTTTCATTAAACTTCCCCACTGTAGTAAAGCTGCTTGGAGCCATGTTTTATCTGCAAGCAGAGGGCAGCCTTCATAAAAGGCTTTGCTTGTGCCATTTCTCCCTTTCTCTGATGCACACGAACTACCTCTCTGGCAGACATGATGCACAACAGCCCAGTCTTTGCTCACACATTAAAGAGCAGCTGAGATTTCTCCAGTACCACCCTCAGATCAAGAGTTCAGTACTGCTGCTCTAGTAGGTTTAGCTGCATACGGCTCTCAGATAAGCTGGGTTACTCACTGTGACACACCCTCTCCCAAATACGCTCTTCAGTACTTAGAACACTACTTTTTAAAAAACTCTGAAACGTTCAGTAACACAAGTTACCAAATCTCAAGTCACTGCGCTCTCTCCAGATGGCACGGGAGGGACCTGAGGTGTTCAGCATCTCACGAAACACTGCACTACACTCAGTAAGAAGCCAATCACCCTACACACGCCCTCCCCTTCTCCCCGAGCCATCAAAGCAAATACAGCACAGCTTTAGTAGACAAAGCAGAATGCCTCAGACTAAGCAGAATTCCAAACAAGAACTCCTAAATTACTGCTCTTACAGTATTTCCACAATTAAAAAATGCCTACAGAAGAGCACAAAGTGCAACAACTTCTGTGGCATCTAGTAACTGGAAATCTCTCCAAAACACAGAACTTCTCCTAACATTGCACAGCATCACTGGAGATTTTGTACCACTTAACAGCTGCCTTTTTGGAGTGAAAACAAAAGCTGCTAAAAATAACTTCCACCAATGCTTTTTCCCGAGTGTCAATCAACAGCAATTCCTGCAGTTACTCCAGCGGCTGTTCTTCATCTGTCCTGCACATTCCTCCTGCTCTCCATCATGACAGCTCAAAGCAACAGTTGTCATTTATTTTCCCCCAAACAATCCCCACAGTGAAATAAAAAAAACTAAGGGGAAAATATGATAGCCCAAACTAGCACACACACCACGCTTTTCTAGTCAAGTTAGCTGCCTAAACATACACTAGTCAAAACTCTAAGAACGAAACATGAGTTATGTATGAGAAACAGCCTACTCATTAACAAATTAAAAAAATAGCCACAGGTACTTCTAAAGCTTCGTTTATTTTGTTCCTAGCAGATCTTTGTGGAGGGTACATAAAACAATACCCAAGTTTTACAGTACATAAGGAAATCTTTAACCTGCATTGTTTTACAGGAACACTAAAGCTTTGGCCTTATCTCAGCCAAACACGGCGTTTCCTAGAATACCTGAAATGCTGGAGCTCTTGAAGCAGCAACAGCACAATAAAACACAAATAGTTAAATATTTTTTTAAAACAGTGAACAGACAATGATACAAAGCTACCAAAAATGAGCAACAGTACCTAAACAGATCTTTAAGAAGGATTTGTTTCTAACTAAGGAGGAAGGAAGAGAAATTAAACTACTGTATTTTGTTAACATACACGTACAAAAGTCAGGTAGAACTACACCACTTACATTTCCAAGACAAAGAACAACAAAAATGCTAGGAAGAGGGATGGTTTACAAAGCAAATGACCCAAAGAACTGTTTTGTTTAATGAATTAGTGAACATTATACAGTTCGTCTGTGCTGAGTTCTCAGTTCTAGAGGAGGAAGTAAACTGAACCTTTTCCCCACCCAAACATGATGCATCACATTTATTTACAGCATTGTAAATACAGAGTTCAGATGAATTAAAAAAATATATAGTAGAAAAGTGATTTTGTTGGGTTTAAATCCGATAGAAGCAAAAGAGCAGTTCACAGTTACCCTACCTGGCATAAAAGAATTACACTACTACGAAAATGATTTATTGAGATACCACTTTCATGTTCATACGGTTCCAAATCTCACAGAGCAAGTCAAAACAGACTTGTCACACTGTAAGGTTTATCTTTCAACCATACTTAGCTGCCTTTTTAGGGATTCTACATCGTTAAAAACAAATCAACAAACCCCCCCACAAATAACTTGAAGATTAAAGCACCATGTAAAATTACAGACCACTGTAGCGAGTCCATTTAGCTACACTTCATTCCTCTGTCATCTACAGAAGTTTGCTGTGATACCAATTATGCTCAGCCTACACTGGGATTTTTGTTCCTCCTAAAGGAAAAAAAACACCCTCAAACTGCATAAGACAAGTCTTGTTTTCCAGCTGGCCTGTGATGTTCCCCTGAGCTCTGACATCCAGTAAGAGAGAGAATGCCTCTGACCTGAAGGGAATAGTACCATGGACAATATTCAAAAATACCAAATACACAGACTCTTCCCTCAATTCCAGCACTCCTCACACTGAATCCAGCTGCTAAACTTATGAGTTAACTCGATTCTAAAAAGCATCCCCAACTTGTTTCACATACAAGCAACACCATATTAAGATACTGTAGGTGTAACAGCTCTTTACAGACAAGTATATCATTAACCATTTGTATTTCAAGGGCCTATCAGTCTCCTTTAGACAGGAGCCTTACAAGACCAGATGTCTGCCGGCAAAAAAGCAGTTTCTGCCCAAAAGCACTTATGATCTACATAGAGTTCAGCCCATTTCACTCAGTTTTACTGCGAAAGTCAGATATCAAAAATCAAGCTCTAAAAGGTAATAAGTTTGTTACTTTCGCAAAAGGCCTTTCAAATCACAATTAATTTTCTCATATAATTAACAACATGGTAATTTTTTAATACACTTGGACTACTTCGGTGATGAAACAACACCAGCAAGCAGTGGCAGTCCAGGGACGCGGCCCAGCCTGCCCGGACAGCCCAGCACACCCTGTTCATTCACAGCGGCCGCTTCTGCCCGCACCAACGCGAAGCACTCGGTCACCACCACGGCCCCGGCCCCGCGGCACCGGCCCCACGGCGATGCGGGGCTCGGGCCGGCCGGCCCGGGGACACGCACGGCCTGCCGACCCCTGCACCCCCCCGCTCCCCGGCCCCGCCGTGCCCGCGCTTCCCTC